>OZ038324.1:2241921-2309427 GCA_964035795.1 Pterobdella sp. o SKG-2022 | reverse complement strand
CTGTTATATACATTTTATGTTGTTATATATATTTTATGTTGTTATATATATTTTATGCTGTTATATAAATTTTATGTTGTTATATATATTTATTTATTTATTTATTTATATATCTATTTATTTATTTATATATATATTTATTTATATTTATATATATAAGTTATATATATGAAAGATTTATAAATTATATATTTAAATAATGATACAAATCTTTGACTACTTGTCTATTTATTCATTTATTTACAAATATATTCTAAAAACACATCTATAAAAGAAATAATTGAGAGTACTAGTAGCAATATTGACTACCTCAAAACACTCATTAAAAAATCAAACAAGCCAACAAGGCAAGGATTAACATTTGTATTAAAGTATATCGTCATGGAGCTTTGAAAAAAATTGTAGGAAACAAACACAAAAAACAAAAGTTTTTGCCAGAACAAAGATTCTAAAAAAGTTTTTTATAAATATTTTTTCATTATTTTTGGTGATAAAAAATTTTTTAAAGAAGCTCTTCACGGTTTTGTTCTTCTAAAACCTTCCTTAATAGTTCTCTGCGACGTGTCTTCCTTGTTATGCTCACAAAAAAGAATATCAGTTAGTATTTATATTAGTATTTGTTAAATACTAGTTACATAACATTGTAGAACGCACTGAATAATGTTACAACTGCAACAAAAGCCTTACAGCGAGTGACGTTTTAACAAAGAAAATATTAGTTCAAATAACATAAGTATCGGAGGTGTTAATATTAATTGTTCAATGTTTTGAGGAAGAAGATATCCTCAGAGTGTAAATAAGCATAAGATATTATAAAAGAGTATAATTAAGCATAAGATGTCATAGAAAAGTATAAATAAGCAAAGGCGGAGAATAAAAAAGATGGTAGCTTGCAGGTGATAATGGGCGTTATTATCGCACGTGTTTTTCGTGTCAGAGTCTTTGTGTTGCTATTGTTTTTCGTTATGTCATCTTTTGTCTTCGAGATTTTGTTTATGTTCAGTGCATTAAAGATTTTTTGCTAATAATGACGTTTTAATTGTTTTATTTTTCTTTTTTTGTTTTTATTTTATTTTTATTATTTATATTGTTTGTGACATTATAACATATGTAGCTTAATTCCGCAGTCAATTCCAAACCACTATACTTCTAATACACTGTAATGAACTAATTATAAACAAATCATCACATAACGAGTTAGAGTAGCAGTCTGCGCTGAAGAAGCTTAGAGCTACAGAAGTATCTAAACAAAGGCAGTGCACTAATGAGAATTTTAAAATCGATAGCTCCAATTGTGACGTATCGACAAAAAATTGGCTTTAATGCTGAAGTAATCTTTCACCATTTGTTTATGAGGGAGGGGAGGGTGTTAGGTGGTTATAAGAGGTTTGAGCAGGGTTCGTGGGGGTTTGATGATGTTTTATGATGGGAGGCCATGTTTTGTTGCCTGAAATGCTTTTTTGGTGAGTCTAAAAATTTTTCAAACTCAGAGTTTTTCAGATGTGATATAATGAAAACTGAAATTTGAAGCCTAGGTAAAACACTAAAAGATAATTTAGAAACGATAAAAAAATTTTATATACAAAGTATTATTCAGTTTGGCATAAAACTAACAACAGGGGTACAAAGTGACGAACAAATCTACGGCAAATTTTCCACCTCAGACATGCTAGCTACCCGTTCCACCTGATCCAAAACAATAAGCGTTCCTAGGCTACATCGATCTATAATGCACTTATATTCGAAAGAACCTTGCTATTTTTTACTATGTGAAATTTTACATAAATAGAAAAGCTTTGTTTTGTCAGTTTTAAAAATCGAAAATTCTTTTGTTCGTTATTTTTTTTGAGGCATTGTTTGTATTATGTTTTGAAAAATGTTTAAAAATTATGAAATATTCCTTTTCAAATGCAATGCATCTACCTTTCATGACGTGTTTCGTTAGTTTTATTAATTCTATAGGTATAATTTTTTCACAATTCTCCTTCTTGGACATTTCTGACGTAATTTTTTGAGCTATGAATTTATTGAACAAAGCAAAGAAGCTAATCATTCCTATGATGAATTGTCTTTCCTTAATCACTTTTTTTCATTTTTAAGAAGTTAATTTGAACGTATATGCTTTGTTGTCAATAATGACTCGATGTTGGAGTATTAGTTTATTTGTATTAGTAAATTATCTAATATCATTCCTTTAGTAGTTTCTTCGTTAAGGAGCTGTTGTACATCTGTTGATATCGGCACTGGCTTAAAGTAGGGGCTGCGAAAATTAGGTGTTCTAGAGCCACTTGCCACAAATTTTAATTTTAAAAAAATAAACTTTTTCATGAAAATATTTCATTGAGATGAGTAATAAGAGTTAAAGGGAAGTGCAATTTATCATGGATGCACATTTGAGCAGTGGTTTTGACAAAAGATCAGCCCTCATCACTTGTCTCAGTTATCTTTGAGTCCTTCCTTTCATGAGATTTTCATGCAATAAGTTTTGAAGCCGAAAAAAATAATATTTTCAAAAACACTTACCGTTACATTTAAAGCTGACAAGTCGACGTCCAGTGCATAATGTCTTCCAGGTTGACCTGATCTTGATGAGTATGGGGAAAAAGCTTTAACCTATTACCCACCAGAAGCCTATTTTTGGGACGCGTAAATAAATGAATATATTTTTATATGATTCATAGTATGATTAATTATTAGCTTTAATTGCTTGTAATAGATTTAATCGTCTGAAAGTAGAAGTTTTTAGTTTTATCATATTTGTGAAATTATTGGCTTAAATATTGACTGATTTTTGCAAAAATTTCAAAATCCAAAAATTTTCATATAATCTTTTTTAAATGCCAATGAGGCAGTCCACGTAATAATAATTGAATTATTCAATAGCCATAATGCGGTGGGTAGTGTAAAATCTTAAACTTCTTTTGGAATTCATATGAAATCTATGCAAAAAAATTTATTTTTTTAGAGAGGTTGTGTAGCATCCTCAAAAAATAGCAGGTCTAAATGCTAGGACGCCACGTGTCTTTTATTTTCATGCCTTCGGACAGGTGCCTTTTAACGTCATGCCCAGAACCAAGAGAGAGGCTGTTTTCATTGCTTAGAAGAGCTATGGCATGTATTGATCTTTTAGTTGGACCTTCTATGGTGATTGTTCAGGTTTAAGTTTCTGGGCCGATATTGAAATTGAGATCAATTCGATTTTGAAAGCATTTTTGATTAATTTTTTTCAGTAATATATGATGGTTATTTTATTTATATTTTCAAAATAATTCTTTAAAAGCATTAAATAATTTTTTGATTTTTTGGTGACTCTAAAAAAAAATATTTTGTAATAATGTTATAACTTTATGTTGTTACCTGACACCTTTTCATCAAAATCTGTAAAAAATTGTCTTAAAGATGTCGTTAAAATACTTTCATGGTTTTTAAAAAACTTTGCGATTCGTGAGTTTAAATAATTTTTTGAACAAAAAAAAAGAAACTTGTATAAGTTTAACTTTATTCTGAAACATTTTTCCAATGAAAATGATGAGATGATCTATTCAAACTAAGAATATAGCGGTGGAACTTATAAAAAAGAAGATTTTAACAGAGTATTTTTGAAGTAATAAAAATTTTTAGGTATCTATCTTTAAATCATTTGACTCTATTTATAATTCATTAAAAATGATGGATAAGTTTTTTAAACTGCTCGTTAGTGTTCTTAACGTAAATTATTTGAGTTTTTTGTCATTATCTTTTATTTCTTAGTCAAAATTTTTTTTTTAAATTAATCATTTTGAAAAAAAATTGTTCCTAATAATAATTTTAAAAAACTATTGTTTTAATGATAATTTTAATAAATTTTTATGAGCATAAGTAATATCCATTTAATAATTTTGTCTTACTTATTAAAGTAAAAAACAAACTTAACAGCAAATAATTATTTTTGTTGTTTCAAAGTGTTGGGAGAAAAAAATTTTTTTTGAATTTTTTCTAAAATTATAAATGCTTGTCCTATGAATGTGGTAATTAAGTTTTCTAATTTAGCTTTTGGATAATAGTTCAAAACCTTTTACCCTATTCGATATGAGGTGAACATTTTCAGAAAACCTTTTTAGCCGATTTGCCTTGTTGCAATTCTGACAATTTTTCAAGATTTCAGATTGAGACAGAGCCAAAAAACTACTCGGTATTATTATTTTTCTTAGACCAATGAATAATTTCGTTATAAAATACAGAACTCCAGAAGACCTGTTTACACTTCAACAAAAGATCATGCAAGGATCCAATGTAAGCATTTAAATTCAATAAGTTATTTTCACCAAACTTTTTATTCGATTCACAGTAATGACAAACTGCGATCAAAATATTCTTATTCGGGTTTTAGCCAAAGAAGTCAAAAACAGTCTGAACAAAAAAAAGGTATTTTTTTCGCTAATTCACATTAAACAGAAAAATATTTCACTAATCCATATTAATAATTATGTTCTAGTATATTTGCGAATGTTCTACAAAGCTTTGATAATAGATAGAAACCAAGATTTTAAATCTGGTTTAGACCCACTTTACTGATTATGGCCAGATTTGCTTCATTTAAAAAATTTTTTTTCGCAATTCTATATACTACTGATCTCCATTTCTTTTTATGAACTGATAAAATTTTCATTCCAGAAAAATTGATTTCATACTTGAAATAATCATTGCAAAATAATCAAGACAGAAAAAAGAAAGATGAGAGATGAAATAGAAGGACCTAAGAGTAAACTAAGGTACAATGACACAGGGATGGGTGATGAAGATGATTTGTTAGGCCTGTGAAACTACCTTCAAGAAATGTACATTTAAAATTCATTCCAAAATTTAAATAAAAAATTTTAGAATATTCAACAAAAATGGTTTTTAGGAAATAAAAACATTTTTTATCGCAGAAATTTTTACATCAAATGTTGAGAGTCATTAAAGATAACATTTATGAAATATTTTACCTAGGTGAGATTCTAGACAACAGTATTTTAAATACAAAAATACTTTTATCATCACAGAATAATGAAAATATTTTTAAAAAATTTTTTATTTTCAAAAGATTTTGTGTAAGGTCTTGTACACAATTGACTTATCAAAATTTTTGATTTGTTGGAAGTAGTAATAAAATCTAATGCTAGAGGACATCACTTTCTTCAATTTGATTATACATTGGGTCGTTATCTGCTCGACAACTCTTCTGTTGGTTTTTCAATGATTCATAAACAATAATACTGAGATAATAATAGCTAAAAAACTTAGATTTAGTAAAGAATTTTTTAAATTTGAAAAAGCATTTATCAAAAAGGAATAAAGTTTTTCATTAGCAAGCAATTAAAAATTTGAGTTTATGAAGATTTATACAATTTTTAAAAATCTGTCTGTTGTAATTTAAAATATTTTTTTAATTAACATCAAATTTTCTCACCATATTTTCCACCTTGACTGAATGATTGTTGGTTTCATTGCTTATGACTTCTTCATCAGATAATATTGTTACACTTTCATTAACATCAGGCTTTATACAATTGTTATCAGGAATATTAATCACTAGATCATCTTTTTTGAACTGTTTGGCAAATGTTCTGAGAATACTGGAGTTTTTGGGAAAAGAATAGTCAGAATCTACAACTTCTAAAGATTTATTTCTATAGAGTGTTCTAGAAACTTTAGGTTTGTTTTCTAATGAGAGGTGATTTTTGAACTGTGGTGTATAAAACTTTCTTACAGGAATTCTATTTGATTTTTTAGGTGTACACATACCTCTTGAAATTATTTGTTTTGAGAGTACAGGTCTGTTCAAACATTTCGGAGCTATTGGTTTAACATTACCGTTGAAAGAATACATGGGATTTATTGGAGGAACAAAAGCATCATAAGAACTGTCACTATTTCCTCTTTGCATCAATCTCATATTCTCCCAGTTTCCTTGGTTATACTGAGAAGTTTTAGGTAAGCTTTCATCGAAATGAATCAATAGTATATTGCTTGAATCCATCGTAACGGCTAGCATTCCTTGGATCTTCATGTCATTATTGAAACTTAGATTATTTTTGCATTGTAGAGTTACGGTTTGTATAAGATTTTTTATGAATATATCATTGTTATCATCCATTTTTAATTGATGCTCCGCCGGTTAAGTAAAATTCACTCCCCTCAACTATATGCAAAACTATCGTATTAATTAGTTATTTTTGGTTAATAAATGGTTAAAAGTATTCACTTTCAAGAAATTATAGCAAAAAAATTTTTAACCAAAAAACCCTAGAAACATAGTTTTTTGAAAAATAAAAAAAAATGGTTAAGAGTTCAATAATTGATCAAAAGTTTTTTCAGCTTCTATCAAAAAAAATTTCAATACTGGCTTGAATAACATCTTTTATAGTAAGTAAATGAATTATAAAGCACCTCTCGCATAGCTCAAAGGCGCTCTGCTATAAGCAGTGAAAGTTCAAGTTTATGAACCGCTTGAAAAGAATAGTTTTGAGATTTTTAAAAAAGATAGAATTAAAAAAAAACATCGAGATTAAGAAAACAAAATTCAGAGTTAAAACGAGAGAAAGAAAAAGCAGATTTAGCATAGGAATGAGAGGGAGAGACGATGAAGAGCTCAGAGCGGGTAGAAGATCGCAGACCAGCACGTCTGAGCAGTATGAGGTAGAAAAGAAAGAAAGGTGTATTAGAATGAGAGATTTTATGCATGAGAGAACAGATTTTGAAGGGAAAGCGAAAGTGAAGAGGAAGCCAGTGAAGATCAATAAGAGATGGAGAGATATGAGAGTATGAAAGACCAGGCGTGCAGCAGAGTTTGAACTTTAGTAAGAGAGTAGAGAAAAGATTTAGAAAAATCATAGTATAAAAAATTGCAGTAGTCAAGAGGGAGAAAATAAGAGAGCAGACAAAAATCTCAAGAGAAGCATCATCGAGGTAAAAAGAGATCTGTCTGATGCAACAGAGATGGTAAAACATGGGCAAGCAACAAAAAGAATTTAAGGTTTGGAAAAGAGAAGAATCGAAAAGAAATCTAAGACTGCGAGTTGTGAAAGAAGGCTGAATAGTAAAATCAGAAAAGATCGTACTGAGAGTGAGAAAAGAAGTGAGAGGTTTGGACTTAGAAAGATATATAAAACTGAGTTTCGAAAGATTGAGTTTGAGATACATCTAAGTACTCCAAAAAAATAAAATTAAGACAAGACTTGTGCTTTCAAAATAAGGATGAAAGGAAAGAAAGAGGAAAAGAAGAGAAGATGTAGGTATCATCAGCAAAAAGCTAACTTTGGAAAGAAGAACAATTCAATGGGACAAAGGAGTTGAGAAGTATGAGGAATAAAGAAAAGAGGTGCGAGGACAGTTCTCTGAAGAAGCCCATAAAGAACAGAGAGGAAAAGATTGATATTTCAATTAAAGAATCGTAATATTTCAACAACAAAAACAAAATTCATATTTCATCTAATTTAGATATACTTTCGGGCTCAAATGAATTTATTTTGACAAGTTTGTTATGAAACTGTACATTTTAATTTTGGAAAAGACCGAAAAATTTTACTGTTAGTTTAAAAAATGTACTAATATGTGTAGTTGCTCAAAAGTTCTCAATAATTTTATAAAATATGGTCACGAAAATCATAATATCACGATTGGACGTGATTTGAAAACTGAAAATAACGATTTGTCTATTTTTCCCCTTACGGCATTCGTGAATGTTTCAAAAATCATGCAATTTTATTTCGTTCTAAGAAATATAATGCTATTTTTTGTGAGTTTCCTTATATGAATCTAACCTTTACTATATGCAAATGATTTAAGACGAATGTTGAAGTAAATGTTGAGCAATTGTTATGCTTGTTAGGTGTCGTGATCGCGAACTTCGTAAGCTAAATAATGCGACCTACTTATCGTTTGCTTTTATATATGCAACTCTTTTTTGTCATGTCTGTCTGTGCTTTTGAAATTTTTCTTATAAGCACGTTTAGCTTACTAAGTTTTTAATCGATAGCTGGTTCTTAAAGAAAAGATCGTTCTTCATTGCTTCTAAACTAACAAGATATTTTAAATAATCATAGGATTTCGATTGAATACTTCAGTGTTAGTGCAAAATTCGAGCTGAATTGTGGCTAATATTAAATGCTTTAGAAGCGACAATCTCAATTAGGAACCTTTTTTGCAGCTGGTCTGTTAAATAACTAAATAAATTATCTAAGATTTATATTTTGTTTGAGTTCATTTTGTGTTACCAGCCTTTGGAATTATTTTCATAAGTTTCAGGCATCAAGGAATATGGTGAGTTTTAATTAAAGTTTTTATCAAATCACCTTAAAGCCTTTATTTGAAAATAAAATGCTGACCATTACTGCAGTCATGCGTTGGCACACAGAAAATACTTTCAAATGCTTTTTGCTGTCTCTTTTGAGCCTCTCTATTTCTGCTCAAAGTAAGAATTTTTAATTCTCGAACTCTTTGAACTTCATTTTTTAAAAATATTGAAGCTGTTTAATTGATTGAAAATTTATTTTGAGATACACTCAAACTTATATTGCTTGCAGTAATTGGCGTGCCTCCAGACCCCTCAAATAACCCAGGTACTCTACTTTTACATACAATTTATACTTTTTCTGTTCATAGTTGTAAAAAATGTTTATAAAATTGTCACACATAATAATCGTTATAAAATACTAAAAAATTTTCAAAAATAAAAAAGTTCAATAATTTCATTCCAACAATTAAATAAAATTTTGAACGACATAATTCTGCTTGAACTTATGATATAAAACCATAGGGGACCCTTTGATCTTCCTACCTGGAAATGAAAAGATATACGGAAACAACTGCACTGAGAGAGGAGACTTTTTACACGCTTCAGCTGCTCGAGTCTTCTTCGACATGGAAACTGCTCTTCCTTTGGGGCGTCTCAGAAAATTTCACTTTTATGTTAAAAACCCAGGATCAAACATTCTTGCTGACAGCAACAAAGTGAAATTACAAATTTGGAGACCTATTTCTTTGACCAACAAACCGACTCTTTACCTAGTTTGGCAGATAAAAATCATCATGCCCGCTGTGAATATTTCAAGACTTTTCAATGTTAGAAGTTTTATCACCTTCAATTACCTATCGTTTGTTAATTTTCAGAAAATTTATTTTGAAAAAATTTTTGAATTATAAAACAATTTATTATAAAAAATTTTCAATAAAAACATAACTATAGTTTTTAATTTTCAAAAGTGCACTTTTAAATTCTCCCAAACCTAAAAAAGTTTTAAAAAAATCACAGTATACTCTGAAAGAAGAATTTTATCTAACCTACGGAGACAGAATTGGTTGGCAGTATGATAATGATGTGGGGTCTATTGTTTTCGACTACAATACCAAACACCGAGTTTTTTCTTCACTATTGCAAGGGAATCCAGATTTTAACATTGGAAAAAACATTACTTTTTCACATATTCCCATTTCGAATATATTTTCTATTGCTGTTACTGTGGATAAAGGTGGGTTTAAAACTATTTGAAAATATTTTTTGTAATATTTCTCAGCTTTAATGTGAATTAAAAAAACTTATGTGTATTTTATACAAAGATTAAAATAATTTTTGCTGTGTAGACAGTTATGTGATTTATTGTGTAACTCGTGGTTTCAATGAAGCATATAATGCATTTTATGATCCATAGCCAAACAAAGGGTTTACTTTAACTATTATATGCCCATTCAAGATTTGCAAATAGAGTTTTCATGAAAGATTTTTAAAATTTGAAATTATATGTAATTATTAAATAAAATTAAAACTCAAAAATAATTTCAAAAGATGAGGTAATTTCTGGATCACCGGGTGACAAAGGAGACACAGGAGCTACAGGAGACAGAGGAGTGGCTGGTCCTAAAGGTGACATTTCACCATGATAATTCACTGACTATTTTTATGCACAGCATATATTATCTGTTAGGTGATACTGGAGCAACTGGGCCTGTAGGGGCTACTGGGTCAGGAGGTGGTGGCCAAGGAAGCCAGGGAAGTACAGGTTTGCCTGGAGCAACAGGACCTTCTGGCATACCTGGAGAGCCTGGTTTACCTGGTCCTATTGGGATTCGAGGAAATGAAGGGGCCACTGGTTTTACTGGATTTCAAGGTCAGATCGGTCCTCCTGGCTTTCCTGGACCTCAAGGAGTTCAAGGTAATGATAAATAAAAATTAATTTTCTAATGTTGAATGATTAATTGAAAATGTTGAATAGGTTTCAAGGGGGATAGAGGAGAACAGGGACTACCAGGAGGTCCTGGAAGTGGCACACCTGGGGACACTGGTGACACAGGAGCTACTGGGCCAAGAGGCATTCAAGGGGAAACTGGAGCACCAGGTGAATGTTTTTAATTAATTTTTATGGTTTTCAAATTTAATGTAGATTTTTTGAAGAATGCTTTAAGACCTGCATCTTTTACATCTTTTCAAACAATATAGCAAACGTTTAAAAACACATTTATATAATCGTATTCAACTGCTCTAATCCTTAAAACCAGGCAGGCGCTTCTGCATTAAAACTGGTTTGCAAGCTGTGCACTAAAAATGAATTATTAGTAATAATTGTTAAACAAGTTTTTAAACTTTAAGGGCCTAAGGGTGCTACAGGATTTCGAGGCAGGGCAGGATCTAATGGATTACAAGGACCTCCAGGAAACACAGGAAGTTCTGGAGACCCAGGTCCTCAAGGAGCGTCTGGAAGACCAGGCTCTCTAGGACAAAACGGCCTTCAAGGAAATTTAGGGGCTACAGGCTTGGTAGGCCCAACTGGGCCTCTAGGAAAGAAGGGACCAGTTGGAGATCCTGGGCCTCCTGGCAGAGGTGGAGAAGGCCTTAGCATACCGGGAGCTACTGGAGACACAGGGGCAACTGGGGAAACAGGATTTCCTGGACCGGATGGTTCTCAGGGAAGCATAGGATTTCCAGGATCGAAGGGCGAGCTTGGAGATAGTGGTTTGTAAATTATTTTGATTTTAGAAAAGATTTGCTCTACACCTTCATTTGAAACACTAAAAATCGACCTATTGATAATTTTCAGGAGACCCAGGTCTACAAGGTGCAACGGGTTCTACAGGATTACCAGGACGCACAGGTGTTTCTGGTTCTTTCGGCATGCCTGGGCCTGTAGGCAGACCTGGACCCCTTGGTCCTCAAGGATTCACAGGCAACCCCGGAGCTACTGGGCCACCAGGCCTTTCAGGAGCTGGTCACTACATGTTTCATTTTATAAAATATTAGTCTTTTGTTACCTTATATTTAGCTTGCTTATGATCAAAAAGTTTTAATGTGAAATTTTGAATACTTCAAAAGTTCATTTGTAAGAATATCTCAACATTTTCATGTTTAGAATTAATTAATAGGATTAATTATTTTTTATCTAACTGAAATATTTTAAGCTTCATACTTTCAAAATTTTATACTTATTCCATTCTTTTTTTATGATTCATCTATTTTAAATTAAAAAAGAAAACATTAAAGTTTGATAACATCAATTGAAGATTCATAAATTTATTTTAAAGAAAAACTATAATTTCCGATAAGTTTAGCCTTATCATAAAACGTTTGCAACTAACGTTTTATGATAAAGCTATACTTATCGAAAATTATAGCTTTTATTTTAAATAAATGTATGAATCTTCAATTGATGTTTTTAAAGTTTAATTGCTATACAAAACTTACATAAGATGTCTCTGAAAAAAAAACATCAATTGTATCTTTTCAGTTATTCAAAACTTTCAAAATGCAAACAGCTGGTGGTGGAGAGAAAGGAGATACAGGCTCGACAGGAAATTCTGGATCGCCGGGAATTCCAGGAAACACTGGAAGTACAGGAGGAACAGGCTATACTGGTTTCATAGGCAGGACTGGTGTGCAAGGGCCGACTGGTGTGCAGGGTGCTCAAGGAGCCAGAGGGCTTGAGGGACTAAAGGGCAGAACAGGAGTGAGAGGTTAAGATAATGTTTAAATGTTTTTACTGTAAGTTAAATTCAATCAAACGTTTCGCAGGACCAACGGGATCACCAGGTATTAATGGACAATTGGGTACACCGGGAAATGCGGGAGCTACGGGAGAAACAGGAAGCATTGGGTTATCAGGAAATTCTGGGAGAAATGGAGAAAGAGGAGACACTGGTGCTATTGGGGTCATAGGTCAGAAAGGTTTTACGGGTCCACAAGGACGGAAAGGTTCACCAGGTTTGCCTGGTGGTTTGGGTGATACTGGAGATACGGGATCTACAGGACCAAGAGGAATAGATGGTCAACCCGGGGAAATAGGAAACACAGGACTTCCAGGAGATGTTGGTGCATCAGGAGATACTGGTATCACGGGTCCAACAGGGATGCCCGGACTTTTGGGAGCTCCAGGTGCCACAGGCTTAAAAGGACAACAAGGTCAATCAGGTGCCTTGGGTCTTCCTGGTGCAATCGGTTTGTCTGGAAGAACAGGGACAAGAGGTTCTCAAGGTAGCCCAGGCTTGCCTGGAGATACAGGAGCTTCGGGAGCTCGAGGAGTGATCGGAAATACAGGTCCTATTGGGCCTCAAGGCCCATCTGGTCCCAACGGACTTCCAGGTCCTCAAGGTGCTACAGGAAACCCAGGGCCTATGGGACCTAGAGGATCGAAAGGTTTTCAAGGTTCTAAAGGGTTGCAAGGATTACAAGGGGCTATTGGTCCACCCGGGCCTGATGCCACAGGAGGTGGCCCAGGATTGCCTGGAGAAACTGGAAACACAGGTGCACAAGGTATGCCAGGTCAAATGGGTGTTCAAGGACCTAAAGGTGCTACAGGAATGCAAGGCCAAACAGGCGTTAGAGGTTTAGATGGCTTACCTGGAAGGTCAGGATCTCCTGGCAGTCCAGGAGCTCAAGGTAACACTGGAGTAACTGGACCAGATGGCCTTCAGGGACGAACAGGTTTGGCTGGTAGTCCGGGAATTGTGGGATCAACAGGTCCCATAGGTTCTCCCGGTCAACCAGGACCGAATGGACTTCCTGGTACACCAGGTGTTAACGGATTACCTGGAAACACAGGAAACACTGGATCGCCAGGTGTGGCAGGTTTGCCTGGATATACAGGAGACATTGGAGATACGGGAGATCCAGGAAATATGGGTTTACCTGGAAATTCTGGCTCTCCTGGTATCCAAGGAGATATTGGTCTCCAAGGAGCAACTGGACCTGCAGGTGCACCTGGTCTCAAAGGAAGTGAAGGATCAAAAGGAATCATTGGTCAAGTTGGTTTGCCAGGACCTTCTGGTAACAAAGGTTCTAGAGGGAATCCAGGGAATGTAGGTTTGCCAGGACCATCAGGTCAAAAAGGTGAAACTGGCTTCACAGGAAGCCCTGGAAATGCAGGATTGCCTGGTGAGATAGGAAACACAGGAAATGCTGGTCCAACAGGAATTTCTGGAAATCCGGGTCCACCAGGTCCAGTAGGTTTCACGGGTTCTAGCGGAAATCCAGGAAATGCTGGAGCTCCAGGTACGCCTGGTATTTTGGGTGCTAAAGGTGTCCGTGGTAGCACAGGGGCTACAGGACTCCCAGGAGACCCAGGCAGTCCAGGTCCTTCTGGCTCTCCAGGTCCTCCCGGTCCTTCTGGAGACACCGGCGTTAGCGGCTCTCCTGGAAGCACAGGTTATTTTTATTTAAATTACATTGATTTTAGGTCGATGAATCCAATTTTTTAAACTTTATTTTTATTTTTTAAATAGGAGCACCAGGACTGTCAGGATTTTCTGGTGTGCCTGGAAACCCAGGATCTAATGGAGCTAAAGGTTCTCAAGGGGCCACAGGTTTTTCTGGTAGTCCAGGTGCTCAAGGTCAACCGGGGCGGCCAGGAAAAACAGGTTCAGCCGGAAGTCAAGGTAGTGTGGGTCCAATTGGTAGCCCTGGATTGCCGGGACCATTAGGAAGGACGGGTATAAGTGGGCCTATTGGTTTACCTGGTCAACCTGGTGACATTGGTTTCACAGGAACAAGAGGAGATACAGGGCCTAGAGGCGCTGATGGTTTACCCGGAGATACAGGAAGGCCTGGAAGCAATGGAAATCCAGGAAATGCTGGTGTCCAAGGAACAACAGGACCAACTGGAAATCCTGGGACGCAAGGTGCGACAGGCCTGCAGGGACCACGAGGGCCACAAGGCTCACCCGGATCTCCAGGAACCATGGGTTTCACAGGGTTCACTGGTGAGAAGTTATATGAAACTCAGTTTTATTTATGTTCTAACAAAAAAAGCTTTTTCAAAACTACAAAGATCATCGTCAAATTACTAAATGCTTATAATGTTTCATGTAAAATAAAAAAAGTTTTGAACACTAAATTTTACACCGCTAAAGCTTCGTACTGTATAATACAAAAATTTTGTGTTCACAATTTTTTTAAGAGCTCGTTTTGCAATTAGGTTCTGTGTATAGCTTTAAAAATTTTTAGGTTTTCACATTACTTCTGATACTAACAAACTTCGTTTTTTAATATGTAGTACTAATGTTTTTTTGAACTTTTAGTTACAAAAATTAAATAACCTCAAAGGGCCTATTGGACTCATGGGAGCCACAGGCCAGCGAGGAGACAGTGGAGCTAACGGATCTCCAGGAGCTCCTGGCTTAGAAGGACCTCAAGGCCAAACTGGAGCACCCGGATTCCCAGGAAGAACAGGTGCTAAAGGAACTCCAGGCTTGGAAGGCTCTATAGGTTTCACTGGTTCTCCAGGCTTGACAGGCAGGACTGGAGTTCCTGGTTTGCCAGGAGAAAGAGGTTTTGCGGGTGCTCCTGGTTTCCCTGGAACACCAGGCTCTAATGGCCTTCCTGGTCAACCAGGAAGTTTAGGTCCACAAGGAAATCCTGGGATAATCGGAGATACTGGAGTAGCTGGCTCAGCAGGAGTAAAAGGCTTGCCTGGACCAAATGGATTGCCAGGGCCTTTTGGAGATACTGGACCATCGGGTTTTCCAGGAAGCCCTGGAGAGGTGGGTGCTACAGGAAGTCCTGGTGTCGCAGGTGTACCTGGTGCGCCTGGTGATACAGGTCTACCAGGGGCTCCGGGAGTCGATGGACCGGCGGGATCTTCTGGAAGTCCAGGATCTCAGGGCGACACAGGTAGCAGTGGTGCTTCCGGTCTTGACGGATTTACTGGGCCTGTGGGTAATACTGGATCTACTGGGTTACCTGGAGATACAGGAAGAACAGGACCTAGAGGTTGTTCATGAAACTAAATCTTAAAAATTTTTTATGAGTATTTTAATATTTTGAAACTCATAGAAATATAAGAGGTTCTTTCTATTTTCTTAAAAGATTAACATGAAATAGCCTACAAAAACTTTCGAATAAGACTCGTTATAACTTTTGAAAGCTTATTTTATCATTCATCTTTTCAAGGTCCACAAGGGTTGAGAGGCCAGGCAGGGGGACAGGGACCGCAAGGTGACACAGGCACCAGTGGTAGTCCTGGAACACCAGGCAACAAAGGTCTTAGAGGCGCACAAGGAAGTGTTGGACCTCAAGGAAGTTCTGGTGACCCCGGTGCTACTGGTCTTCCAGGTCTGCCCGGTCCCAGTGGAATCAATGGCAATCCTGGAGATACAGGTTTCATCTGAAACAATTGGTTAATATATCTGTTTTTATAAAGTATTTTTATAAGTATGAAACGATAGGTTTTCCTGGCAGTCCCGGAGTAGATGGGCAGCCAGGAGTGGATGGTCCTGCAGGCTTTCCTGGGTCTCGGGGCTTTGATGGTCCAAGTGGACTTCCAGGGCCTCAAGGTCCTAGTGGGTTGCAAGGAAGACAAGGGGATAGAGGTGTTCCTGGATTGGAAGGCGATACCGGAAATACTGGTGCTACTGGATTGAAAGGGCCGACAGGTGTAGCTGGATCTCAAGGAAATTCTGGAAGAGTTGGAGATACTGGTCTAGCTGGGCTTCCCGGGTTGAAGGGTTTTACTGGTAGACCAGGGGCTGTTGGAATGCCAGGTTCACCTGGAATAGCCGGAAACACTGGATCCACAGGTTTGCCTGGAGCACAAGGTCAACCAGGAACGTCTGGTCGACCTGGAAATGTAGGTCCATCTGGACCAGCAGGAACTCCTGGTAATAATTTCTTGTTCAATTTCGTTCTTATAAAAATATTGTTCATAAACTTGGGATTTTATATTTTTTTAAATATATTTCAAGGAAACCCTGGGCTCCAGGGCTTAAATGGCTCAACAGGCTCGAAAGGACTATTAGGCGCAACAGGTTTGAGAGGGCCTGCTGGATTAAGAGGAAGTCCAGGGGTACCTGGATCAAGAGGCATGGATGGCCTACCCGGGGACAATGGACCACAAGGGAGTCCAGGTCCAAGAGGAGTACAAGGATCACAAGGAGGAACTGGATTCCCTGGACTTCCAGGAAACAATGGACAGCCAGGCAGTATTGGGTTGCCTGGTTTTTCAGGAAATACAGGTCCAGCAGGTTTTCTAGGAGACCCAGGTGCACCAGGTTTGCCAGGAGCACCCGGCAGTGAAGGTGGCAGAGGACAGCCTGGGTTGAAAGGACCTCTAGGCTCAGACGGAGTTCAGGGAAGACCAGGGTCACCTGGTAAGTTGGTGTTAAAAGTATACTTATATACTGAATGATTGCTTTATTTAAAGTTTTAAAATAATTCAAGGACTTCCTGGTTTCACTGGTTTCCCTGGTAATCCCGGTTTGAACGGAGGTGAGGGACCTAGAGGCTTCACAGGGGAAACAGGGCCTGCAGGTCCCGTAGGAGATCCCGGTGCCAATGGTGCTACAGGACCAAATGGATTGCCTGGCTCTCCTGGCTCTTCTGGCCCAAACGGAATCATTGGACTGCCTGGAAGTCCTGGTTTGTCAAACTTTAATTCGATTTAGCGAACACCACACTTTACTTGATAACTTTTTCAAAATATCTTCAAAGTGTATTCATTCTTTCAACTTGTAAATATCTGAATTGACCTTGTATATAAATATCACTGTTGACGACGAGTTTCATTTTACCCAGGTCCTGCAGGAGCACCAGGTCCCTCTGGCAACAAAGGGATTCCAGGCCCTAGAGGATCTGATGGCACTCCCGGAAATGCTGGTCAACCAGGAACGATTGGAGCTACTGGACTTTCGGGAGCCACTGGTCCCAGTGGAGCTCCAGGCCAGCCAGGATCTGCGGGACCGTCAGGAAACACGGGTGTGGTTGGAGTTATTGGACCCGCTGGCCCATCAGGATTGCCTGGTTCTCCAGGCTTGCAAGGTCCTAGAGGGGATACCGGTCAGCCAGGAAGACCAGGAAATGTTGGTCAAAATGGAATGCCTGGCACACCGGGCAGACCAGGACTCAAAGGTGCTCCTGGTTCCACAGGGGGACGTGGGCTGCCTGGTAGTGCAGGAAATCCAGGTTGTATTTCATTATGAAACTTTTGAACTGTTTCGAAGAAATTATATTGATGTAATGATGTTTGGTGTTTGTCAATCTTTAAATTTTTGAAAAAAATGCTGGAATGTTTTTTAATCCACATTGAATCTTCTGATTTTTTTCATGGTTTGCACCAAACATATAATGATAATATTAATTTTGCTTTTAGACGAGTTTAATATTATCATTATATTTCAAATCCTTATAAAAAAATTAAAAATTTTTTTTTTCATGCTGGTTTATTTTTTGAAATAGGTTCTCCCGGTGCTCAGGGTGTGCCTGGTAATCCGGGTCCAAAGGGACAAGTGGGTTTTGCAGGTCAACCAGGTAGTCCAGGACTAGCAGGAGAAAATGGTTTGCCAGGAAGCTCCGGTCTGCGGGGTGATCAGGGAGTCATAGGAGATACAGGAGCTCCTGGTTCTCCAGGTTCTAATGGCTTGAATGGTGTTCCAGGCACTCCAGGAAATACAGGTTTCACTGGCGCTCCTGGCTCAACAGGTCCTACAGGAGCGAACGGAGTTCAAGGACCTCAAGGTGTTGTTGGTGATACGGGTCAAGTAGGTTCACCGGGAAGTCCCGGCGCCATTGGAGACGCAGGAGATATTGGAGTAGCTGGACCGGCAGGTTCACCAGGCAATCCAGGAACTCGTGGACAAGACGGATCAATGGGGGCGACAGGCTCACCTGGATTACCTGGACCTCAAGGTTTCACTGGTTTCACGGGATTTACAGGACCCAGAGGACCCGATGGACGGTCTGGTTCTCCGGGCAGTCAAGGGCCACAAGGAAGCCCGGGCTTGATAGGTTTGTTGTTTAAAAATTTTCAATGTTTGAAACTTGTTGAATTGAAAATATTTTTCAAGGACCATCTGGTGCATCTGGCGTTCAAGGCACGATGGGAGCAACCGGTGCCTCCGGGTCTCCAGGACCATTGGGCCTCCCGGGTGACACAGGATTTGCAGGGTTTCCTGGTCCAAATGGCATTCCAGGCTTAAAAGGAGCTCCCGGAGTTCCTGGGCCATCTGGACCTAATGGCCCAGCTGGTCTTATCGGAAACACTGGATCTCCGGGAATTGCAGGCATTCCTGGCTCTCCTGGACTTAATGGAAACAATGGTAGTCCTGGAGAACCAGGATTCACAGGTAGTCCAGGACGTAATGGGCAGCCAGGTCAAGCTGGAAGTCCTGGAATTACAGGACCCAAAGGAAGTAAAGGTTCGCCAGGACCATCCGGTTCGGTGGGAGCTCCAGGCTTGCAAGGACCCAGAGGAGCTCCAGGATTCGATGGAGGTCTCGGCTTACAAGGTAACCTTTGTAACGTTTGTTTTCACTCTTGTTTATTATAATCAGCTAATGAGATAAAACTGTGCTTAGCAAAAATTAGCTTTATTTCTTATGGATATTTATCGCACATTGGAATTCAAAATTATGTTACTAATAAGCTATAAAAAAAACAAAAATTTTTGTTAAAAAATATCCACGAAGCTTTTTATAAAACAAACTTTATCTCACAATGGGAGTTTTCGAATTTCGTTCAATAAATACTTTTTTTTTAATATAGTTGTGTCAGGCTATTCAATTTCATCAATAAACTGTATGCCACTCATGGTGCATCTCCTAAATTTTAGGCCCCATTGGGTTTCCGGGTGGACCAGGCAATCCAGGAAGTCCAGGCCCAACAGGCGCCTCAGGAGCACCGGGACCACAAGGACCCATTGGAGACAAAGGATTCACAGGACCTAGTGGCAGTCCAGGACAGCCTGGAAATGTCGGTCAGCCCGGCTTACCAGGATTGATAGGACCTGCAGGTTTGCATTCACTTCTTCATTAGAAGTGGCTAAAATAAATTTTATGGGTTTTTACTCATATAAAATTCAAATGTTTATCAGGATCGCCTGGCTCTGATGGATCGCCAGGTCCATCTGGTCCTATAGGCCCGCCTGGAAGACCCGGGTCTCCTGGTACGCCTGGCACTGTGGGTTTCACTGGTGACACTGGCGCTTCTGGGCCTTTTGGTCCTCCAGGACCGATTGGTTCCATTGGTGACACAGGTGAAGTTTTATATCTCAAAACTGAGTGTATAAAATTCAATTCATCAATATTGTTTTTCAGGTGCTTCTGGTCAGAATGGTTCGCCAGGAAGTCAAGGTTCACCAGGAGCAGATGGGGTAAGAGGTCCTTCAGGTACCAGAGGATCTCCAGGCTCTGCTGGGTTGCCAGGGGCTCCTGGTTTTCGAGGGAGTACTGGAGATTCTGGGCCAGTTGGTCCAACTGGTCAGCAAGGTGATCATATAATGATTTTTTATAATTTTAAATAAAAGCTTAGTATAACTTTTTATAATAATTTAAAGGTTTGAAAGGAAACACTGGAGCCTCAGGGACGCCCGGAACTCCAGGTCAGGCAGGCTCACAAGGTAGTTCAGGATCTCCAGGCTCCAAGGGAGAAAGAGGATCACCCGGTTCACCTGGAGTGATAGGATTGACGGGTCTTCCTGGAGCACCAGGTTTAGTAGGTGCTCCAGGACTGCCAGGCAATGCAGGACCCGATGGCAGAGCAGGCTCGAAAGGAGCACTGGGAGCTACAGGAGAGCCTGGAGAGGCAGGACTTCCAGGCGCACCTGGTCTTCAAGGACCTCTTGGTTTGACAGGCGCTCCAGGAGCCCCTGGTTTGTTCTCTTTATTCTTAAAACTAGTTTTTGAGTAAATTATAACTAAATTTATTCCAACTGGTTAAAATTTTAAGATTAAATATTGTATTTTGGAAGTTAACAATAAACTAAGAATATTACAATGATAGGCACGATGGAAATAAATTTTTTTGTTCATGTTAGTAGAATTTTTATGATTCAAGGTATAAATTTCAAGGTGACACGGGGGCTCCAGGTCCCGCTGGAAATCTTGGTCCAAGTGGCTTTACAGGGGTTGCTGGGCCAGTTGGAGACCCTGGAATAAGAGGACAACCTGGAGCTGCTGGTCAGCCAGGAAATCCAGGATTGCGAGGCGATCCCGGCATACCTGGAAGTAATGGACCTGATGGAGTTCCAGGTTAAAAATCTTCTAATAATTGAGCAAAATACATAGGTTAACTATTTAATTATCAATTAACTAGGCCAAGCTGGTTTACCTGGAAGTATTGGGCAGCCTGGTGTGGCTGGAGCTCCAGGTGTGAATGGAGCACCCGGAGCCCAAGGTCCTCAAGGAGCCACAGGTCTTCAAGGAAACACGGGTGCTTCCGGCCTACCTGGGTTCGATGGTGCTTCCGGACCTGATGGTTTGACTCAATAATTTTTGATAATATATCATTTATTTTTAAAAACTAATATTGAAATAATTTCATCAAAATTCTTAAAAAATATGAGTTATAAGCACTTTTTTGCTATACATTATGTTCATGACGTTAAATATTAGGAGCGGCAGGAGGCACAGGCGCGGTAGGACAGCCTGGATCCCCAGGCAGACCTGGTGCCAGAGGCTCCCAAGGTGCACAAGGTTCACAAGGAGCAAGAGGTCCATTAGGAAATGCGGGAAGCCCTGGAAATCCGGGACAACCTGGTGCTACAGGGCCTGCAGGAGACACAGGGAATACGGGCTCAACAGGTAGGGTAGCGAAATTGATTGATTCATGCAATAAAATAATGTTTGAAATACAACAGGTCTTCAAGGAAATAAAGGTCCTATGGGTTCTCCTGGAGCACCTGGCTTAGATGGGCGAGCAGGTAGAGCAGGAGATGTAGGTGTTCAAGGACCTAGAGGACCTGATGGCAGTCCTGGACAATCTGGTCAACCTGGAAGTATTGGTGCATCTGGATCAGCTGGACCTCAAGGAAATACTGGTTTTACGGGATTTACAGGATTTGCTGGTCAATCTGGTCCTTCAGGCCCAGATGGACCAAAAGGGCAGCCTGGTCTTTCTGGGCCAGTGGGAGCTCCTGGTATGGCAGGAAGACCTGGAAATTCAGGAGGAAAAGGAGCAACAGGATTACCTGGTCAATCAGGAGCCCTAGGACCTCAAGGAAATACTGGATCAACGGGAAACAATGGCGCACCTGGAAATCCTGGCTTGCCTGGTCCGAGGGGTTTTTCTGGTGTGAAAGGTGTTGCAGGTTCTTCTGGTCCAATTGGACAACCCGGGTTGCCAGGAAATCCAGGGAGGCAAGGTGACCCAGGTGAAATAGGAAATACTGGAGCACCAGGACTTGCCGGAAACACAGGACCCCAAGGTCTTGAAGGCCCTCAAGGAGAACGGGGAGATCCGGGTCTTCCAGGACCTTTAGGGGATCCAGGTTCAAAGGGAGTTTCTGGAGCTAAAGGAGATACAGGTCAACCAGGCAGCAATGGTAGGCCAGGACAACCGGGAGCTTCTGGGCAAACAGGTCTACAAGGACTCCCAGGTCCATCTGGAAACGTTGGACTCCCTGGTTTGCCAGGACAATCTGGTTCCATTGGGGCACCAGGGCTTGTTGGGGATTCTGGGTTTCCTGGAATTCCTGGTTTCACAGGTATGACAGCTATTTTATTTTTTTTTGAATATTTTTTATAGTTCAAATTTCAAAACCATTTAAAATTATAACAAAGAAATGAAGTATTTTTAATTTTCAGGTTCACCTGGTCAGGCCGGTTTTCCTGGTAACCCAGGCTTTCAAGGACTTCCGGGAAGTAGAGGACCAGATGGAGACACAGGGCTGGTGGGAAATCCAGGAGTTCCAGGATTACCAGGACTTCTAGGTTCAAAAGGATTCACCGGCTCAGCAGGCCAACCTGGTAACACAGGAGCTTCTGGTCGTCCAGGAGCAGTTGGCTCACCAGGTAGTCCTGGATCAAATGGTCTTCCAGGCCAATCTGGCTCACCTGGTCCGAATGGGGTTCAAGGTTCAAAAGGAAGCCCTGGTACTAAAGGTCCTTCTGGCATTGCAGGAGTCAAAGGACAAGAAGGTGTAAGGGGCCCGCAAGGGGATTCAGGTTTTATTGGTTCTTCTGGACCGGCTGGTAGTCCAGGCATACCTGGAAACATTGGGCCACAAGGCGCTACAGGAAGTACAGGTGCTAAAGGTTTTCCAGGAATTGCAGGTAGTAATGGTCAGCCTGGTCAAATAGGAGCAACAGGACCGGCAGGGAGACCAGCTCCTTCCGGCTCAAAAGGAGCAACTGGCGCAACTGGCCTGCAAGGACTACCAGGATCTTCTGGACAAATCGGTCAACCAGGTGTGCCCGGAGCAAACGGACAACCCGGAAGTAAAGGGCCTCAAGGCGTGAGTGGAACTCAAGGTTCTACTGGTGTGGATGGAAGTCCAGGTACGAACGGAGCCCAAGGAGAAAGAGGGGATACGGGGTTAGCTGGACTTCCTGGCTCTTCTGGACCCAATGGTTCACCCGGAGCTAGTGGATTGCCAGGTTACATTTTGAAATTGTGCTCATTCACATGTATATCTGAGAAGAAGAGCAAAAACTCAAAATTTTGACAAATTTGTTTATTGAGAAATTAAAATTTTACGCATTTTAGTCAGCCTCATGATGATTGAAAAGCTTCTTTCAATAACATACCTTCTTTAAAAAAATTTTGTCTTTTTTAATCAATCGTCCTTGTGTTCTAGCTTTAGAATAATTAATATTCACAAGATTCAAAAAAAATTTTTCATAGGTTTTCCCGGTCAGCCAGGAGAACAAGGATTCACAGGACCCAGTGGTCTCGCAGGACCCCAAGGAGCCACAGGAGAACCGGGTTTGAGAGGGACACCAGGTAGATCTGGAAGCATGGGAAGTTCTGGCTCACCTGGTCTCTTAGGACCTACTGGTCAACCCGGCTCTCCTGGACAAGCGGGCAACCCGGGATTGCCTGGACAAAGAGGATCTCCTGGTAGTACGGGTTCACCTGGATTCACAGGTCTGCCAGGAAATCCTGGATCGAACGGTCCAGCGGGTAGTCCTGGATTACCTGGTATCAAAGGATTTCCTGGACCGCAAGGATCACCGGGCATCCAGGGCCCGAAAGGCGCTCCAGGAACAGCAGGTAGAGATGGACTGAAAGGAAACACTGGATTTGTTGGAAATCCTGGAGCAGCGGGTGAACCTGGAGATACAGGACCCCAAGGTTGTTTTTGTCTTATAAGAATTCTTTTTAAACATAGTTTGTGGACGGTTTATTGAAATGAGTAAATTGGTTTTTGCAGGTTTTCCGGGTCCACCTGGTTCTGATGGAGACACAGGTTCGACAGGACTACCCGGCCAAAAGGGTTTCACTGGAGCAACTGGAGCAGTTGGATTTCCTGGTTTTGCAGGAGCACCAGGGGGACAGGGATTTGTTGGAACTCAAGGTTCTCCAGGGTTGCAAGGGCCGCAAGGTTCCAAGGGAAGCATTGGTGATCCAGGCTCGCCCGGTTTACCGGGTAGTGTTGGCTTTACTGGTGATATAGGGGATACTGGTGACTTGGGAGACAGAGGACCTAATGGTTTTCCAGGAAGACCCGGAAATCCCGGTTCACCAGGAGCCGATGGAGCCACCGGTTTACAAGGACCTAAAGGTGCTCCAGGACAAGCAGGATCAAACGGGTTTTCTGGCGCTAAAGGTTTCCCAGGAAATATTGGAATGAAAGGTCAAATGGGGCCTAAAGGCCTTCCGGGTACGCCAGGTAGGTTTGGACAGGGTGGTACAGTTGGTAACACAGGAGCCACAGGAGATACAGGTTTTCCAGGCTCGCCTGGATTTCCAGGTCCGTCTGGTCTTCAAGGAGATCCTGGTTCTGCTGGTTTACCTGGTAGAATTGGTAATATTGGACTGCCTGGGAGACAAGGGCCTATTGGTCCTAGTGGATTACCAGGCTCACCTGGTTCGAAAGGTGCCCCAGGCTCTGTTGGACCTGTTGGTCAACCTGGTCCTAATGGTTTACCAGGAGACAAAGGCTTGGTTGGTAGTCCGGGTGCGCCTGGATCTATAGGAAATAGTGGACAACTTGGAGAAATAGGTGAAAGAGGGTTGCCTGGATCTACTGGTTCAACTGGTTTTACAGGGTCACCAGGAAGTGCAGGGATAAATGGGCTTCCTGGTCCCCAGGGTCCAAATGGCTTTGCAGGGCGGAATGGTTCTCCTGGTGCTCAAGGAAGATCTGGCAGTCCTGGTACTCCTGGGTCACTTGGTTCTCCAGGACCTCGAGGACCTCAAGGTGCTCCAGGACCAGTAGGAGCTACTGGTCTTCCAGGAGCTAATGGTGTCAATGGTGGAATTGGTTCCACAGGACTTCCTGGTCCTAGAGGGTTTCCTGGTTCATCAGGATCTCCTGGTGCTAATGGAGGCATTGGTGCCACAGGACCACAGGGATCAATCGGAGTAACAGGTCAGCCTGGCATTCCAGGAACACCAGGTCAACCCGGTTCACCTGGTAATCCTGGAGTACCAGGATTTATGGGTGAGACAGGTTTTCAAGGCTCACAAGGTAGCACAGGAGCACCTGGTCCAAATGGTTTTCCCGGTGCAAAAGGGTCCAAAGGAGTTATAGGAAATACTGGAGCAAATGGGTTACCTGGAGATCCTGGTATATATGCATTTACCCCCTTTTTATGTATTATAGTTGAATATTTTCAAAAAATATATTTTCAACTTATTATAATTAACTTAATTTTCACTAAATTTTATAATGATACAAGTCAATGTTTTCAGGTTCTCCGGGTCAAGCAGGTTCACCCGGCTTAATCGGATTTCCAGGTTTGCCAGGAAATCCAGGCTCCGTTGGTGCAACTGGGTTTTCAGGTAACTCTGGTCTTCCAGGAAACAAAGGACCTTCAGGTGCGCCAGGACCTTCAGGAGACACGGGTGCTCCAGGACAGCCAGGCGTTGATGGTCGACCTGGCAGTTCGGGGTCTCCAGGCCCAGTCGGTTTTCCAGGCCCTGCAGGATTAGATGGCTCAACGGGATTGCCTGGATTTGCAGGTTTGCCTGGTACTCCTGGATCTAAAGGACCTACTGGAAACGTTGGAGACGTTGGAGACACAGGACTACCAGGGTCCCCGGGAAGACCTGGTAAATTCTTCAACTTGTTTCAAATAATTATTACTTTCTATATACACTCTAATTTTATACTTCTAAAGGAACGAGTGGTGGAAGTGGAAACAAGGGTCAACCTGGTTTTCAGGGATTGCCAGGTCTACCCGGGCCTCAAGGAGTAAAAGGACAGCCAGGTTTTCCTGGCGCCAATGGTGTAAAAGGAGGAACTGGAGCCACTGGAGAAGCAGGTTTCCCTGGTCAGCCTGGCATGGTTGGAAGTCCAGGAGTAAACGGACAACCAGGTAATCCAGGTGCTCTTGGAGATGCAGGTCCGTTTGGACAGCCTGGAGACCCAGGTTTGCAAGGAAGTCCAGGTTCTCCAGGTTTCGATGGAGGAACAGGTCCTATGGGTCACACTGGTTTTACAGGAGAAACAGGCTTAAGAGGACTTCCAGGAGCTCAAGGTGGTGTTGGCAATGCAGGTCAAATTGGGTTTCCAGGAAGAGATGGATTTTCAGGCCCCCCGGGACCAGTGGGAAGCACAGGATTGCCAGGATCAATTGGTGACACAGGTCTACCTGGCACTCCAGGTCCTGTGGGCCTACCAGGCAACACTGGAGCTACAGGGTTTCCTGGAAATCCTGGAACTGAGGGTTAATTATAAATTATTTATAATTATGTAAAAATTATTCAATTTTAGAGTTAATCTAAAAAGTTTTTTGAAATTTCAAAAGGTTTTTTATGGAATGATTTAGATTTGAAAAGCTTTGTAAAAATAATTATTCATGTGACTCGCGTTTCATTCTAGGTTTTCGATTGTTCTAGTTTTTATGAAGTATTAAATTATTTAAATATCCTCATATTGCAAAAATACTTTTTTGTACACAGGCGTTCGTGGAAGTCCTGGAGCTCCAGGCCCGGCAGGATTTCCAGGGCCAACTGGTCTACCGGGTTTCAACGGGTTTCCTGGAAGCCCTGGAAGCACTGGTTTGCCTGGATTGCCCGGGCCTGTCGGTCCGATGGGAAGACCAGGTAGTGCTGGAAGACCAGGAACTGTTGGGTTTACAGGAGACACAGGCTTCATGGGAAATCCAGGTCAAGATGGAAGGCCTGGCAATCCTGGTCCCATTGGGCCAGCTGGTTCGCCAGGTTTTGCCGGTGAAATTGGAGATACTGGTTAGTTCATTGTTTTATATTTATTTTTGGTAAAATAATGTTTGTTCAGAGCTGAGATGGACAACTCAAGTTTGAAATCTTATTGCTGCTTCCAAACCTTCACGCATAGCGCATTCAGTCGCGTATATTTCAGATAACCGCGAAATAAAAACTGTGAATAATAGTGTAAATCATTGGAATGAAATTGAGTTCATAATGATAATGGAAAATTTTCAAACTTTTAAAAATTTCATCATATAATAATAATCTTAAATACACAACAACACTGACATAGAAAATAGAAAAATACAAACAATAAACACAATAAAAAAGCACACCCATCTCTCCACCAATAAAAAAATAAGTAAAGACTACAAGATAAGAATCTTCAAAGCATAAGCAGAGTGATTTTCTATACAATAGCGAGCTATGGGTACTAACACAAAAGATAAGATAGATGCGTTTCATAGAAAACTCATAAGACAAATAATTAATATTCGTTGGCCTAAAACTATTTCAAAGACCGACTTATATAGAATATCAAAAAGAGGCACATCATGGAGCTCGAAACTAAAACAAAGACGCCTCAACTGGTTAGGGCATCTGATAAGACTCCCAGAGGAAACTCTTGCACGCAAGGCTCTAGAAGAAGCAAAAAAACTTGGAGAAAAAAAACGAGTAAGACCCTTTCTTACATGGTGGAAGACTATCTTAAAAGAGACAAAACTAGACTTCGAACAAATAGAACTGCGTCAAGACAAAAAAAGATGGAGAAAATGGGTTAAAAAAGTGATGCCTATAAACATAGGATAAACACGAACATATATATAATAGGGTTAATAACGATACTAGGAAGTGTGCATTGTTTTCCTTTAACATGACAAGAATAATTTTCTCATCTTGTCCAATGAATCTCAATTATTTTTATTTCATAAATAATTGATAATTTCAGGTTTGGCTGGCTTTCCTGGAGCTCCAGGGACAGATGGAGCTACGGGAGTCACGGGACTTCCAGGCTTTGATGGAGCTCCTGGAAGCACAGGGTCACCGGGTTTCATGGGTAGTCCGGGAAGGATGGGTGCACCTGGATCTGCAGGATCTGCAGGCATTCCAGGAAGCCAGGGGGGTCAAGGTTCCACAGGTGCGCCTGGGTTTCCAGGAGCTAAAGGAAGTCCCGGTCCTATAGGACAAGTTGGAAACACTGGCTTACCTGGGTCACCTGGTGGTCCTGGTTTGAAAGGTTCTATAGGCACACCTGGTGCTGTCGGTCGCTTGGGAGACAATGGTTTGCCTGGAGCACCAGGCAGGGATGGTGGTGCTGGCTTTCCTGGACAACCAGGACTTATTGGCGTTATTGGCTAGTTTTTTTTTATTATAAAATCAAGTATTTTTTAAAATTTTTTAAAAATCATTCATGGTTTTCTTGAAAATCATTTTTCATTTTTTAGAAAATCATTTTTCATTTTTTAGAAAATCATTTATGACTTTCAACAAACTCGCAGGTGAAATGGGGGATACAGGAGCGGTAGGTGAGGCAGGATCACCAGGGACTTCTGGGCGGGCAGGAGACACGGGATCTACAGGATTTCAGGGCTCTCCGGGACCTGCTGGTGCTGATGGTTTACCTGGAAACCCCGGTATTGCTGGAGCTACGGGTCAGATAGGGTTTCCTGGAGTTAAAGGTGCAAGAGGGTCGAATGGGTCTCCAGGACAACAAGGACCTGTAGGTGACACGGGTTCTCCAGGCCAGCCAGGTACAATAGGTTTCACTGGGGCAACTGGTGACACTGGTTTTACTGGCTTCAATGGACAACCCGGATCTACTGGTAATAATGGCTCGCCCGGATCGCCAGGAGTCAATGGTCCCAGAGGCTTTCCTGGATTTACTGGGGCTACAGGAAGACCTGGTAAAATATAATTAAATAAATAGAGTTTCAATATTTCTGTAAAGTTTATATTTTATTTAATTTCAAAAATTTTTTTTAAGGCTTTCCCGGTAGTGCTGGACCAGATGGTGTGAAGGGAGACACGGGTAGAGTTGGAGAGAGAGGGGACCCAGGTCGACCCTCTCCAGATGGACGTCCTGGGCCTCAAGGGGACCAAGGAGGGCGGGGAGCAGATGGCACTCCAGGTCGCATGGGAGCCACTGGTTTTTCGGGAAATCCAGGTTTGACTAGTCATTTGCATTAAATATTGCGCTTGAAAAACTTACAAAAAATTAACTATATTTTAGTTTTCTTAAGTTATTTATAGGTTAGTTATTCATTTACTTAGACTTTCAGTTTATTATGCAGCATTTTTTTGTACAGATCGAACAAGCTTCTATAGCTTCATAAGCAATTTTTGTTCTATACTTGCTCAATAAAATGTCAAGCTATATCTTAAAAATTTAATAATCGTTATATTTTTTAACTTTGAAAAACTTTTTACATAATCGCCATTTTGGCATCTCATACGCTTACATTAAATGTTTGAAGGACCATCTGGATTGGCCGGAGCACCAGGCACAATGGGACAACAAGGCCAATCTGGAGGTCAAGGAAATCCAGGAACCCCTGGAAGAAGAGGGTCTGATGGATTCACTGGTGCTACCGGAGCTGTCGGTGTCAGAGGGGTTCCAGGAGTGCCTGGAGGAGTTGGTCCTAATGGTCCTAATGGTTTTCGGGGAGAGCCTGGGCCGACTGGTCTTAGAGGAGCTGATGGCAGTAATGGGGGAGTAGGTTTTACCGGTTTCACAGGCTCTACGGGATCACCTGGAATTTCTGGCGCACCTGGTCTGCAAGGAGACACTGGATTTGATGGGTTTCCTGGTCAAGTTGGAGATACTGGTTTGATTGGTGATGCAGGTTTGCCAGGATCACCTGGGAATAAAGGTTTTCCTGGCGCGCCTGGTTTTCCAGGACTCCAAGGGCTCCAGGGACCTGTGGGATTTACGGGTGAAAGTGGACCTCTTGGTCGACCAGGTGTTCCGGGTTTGCCTGGAAATCCAGGAAGTGTTGGGCCACAAGGAGACACAGGGGCTTCTGGTGACGCTGGCAATCCTGGGTCGATTGGTTTTCCTGGAGCACCAGGTTCTCCAGGTTTCAAAGGTTCAATAGGGGCTCAAGGTCCTAGAGGACCGCAAGGAGTTAATGGATTAGTTGGAAATCCAGGTAACATCGGATCTCCAGGTTTTCCAGGGTTACCGGGTCCTGTTGGCCAGCCTGGGCTTTCCGGTTCTCCTGGCGCTAAAGGACCCACAGGTCAACCAGGATTTGATGGTTCTCCAGGTACTCTAGGAATTCAAGGAACAACAGGTTTCACTGGGTCACCAGGACCTACTGGAGTAATTGGACCTTCTGGACAACCCGGTAGTCCAGGTAGAAAAGGTGCGACAGGATTTTCCGGGGCACCTGGTAGTCCGGGTTTTCAAGGACCTAATGGAGATACGGGCTTTACTGGACCAAATGGCTTTCCAGGCGGTAAAGGAAACACAGGACCGGCTGGCTCTCCAGGACCAACAGGGCCTTCAGGCTTTACTGGGGGGCTTGGAGATACTGGTTCTTCCGGACCTAGAGGTAATTCCATTATAAATTAATTTTTTATTTGCACATTAATATACGCTCGATGATTTTATTGAACAGGGCTCGACGGAGAAGCAGGAGATACGGGAGCTCCAGGAGCTTTAGGGCCTCCGGGTGACTCTGGAAATCCAGGTTCTATCGGTTTACCCGGTCCCAAAGGTCCCACTGGGTTGCCAGGTCCTCAAGGATTTGCAGGAGGCGTAGGATTGCAGGGACCTCGAGGAGCCACTGGGTTTTCGGGAGACAGTGGTCTCATTGGACCCCCTGGAGATACCGGGCCAACCGGATCACCTGTAACTACATTTTTTTGATTAAATGTTGTATTTGACTCAAAATACTGTTCTATCGATTATTTTTTAGGGATTTATGGGTCCAGTTGGACTTCAGGGAAGCCCAGGACGTGCTGGTCTTCCAGGAAACAAAGGTCCGATTGGAGCTACAGGCTTTCCAGGAACACCAGGTCGTCCAGGATCTCCTGGTCCTTTAGGGGCTCCTGGTGAACAAGGTTTAAGAGGAAGAAATGGAGGTGTTGGTCAACCAGGACGCCCTGGACCTCAAGGTTCTAGAGGCGCAATTGGACCTGATGGGCCTATTGGAAGTCCAGGTCTGCAAGGAAGTCCAGGTATCAAAGGACCCAATGGCTCACCCGGTGCTCCAGGGATCAAAGGACCCACCGGTCCTTCGGGTGATATGGGTGCAACAGGACAAATTGGGTTGCCAGGAAGAACCGGAGTGAGAGGTCAAGCAGGTGTTTTGGGCCCCGTTGGTCCCAAGGGAGACACTGGTTTTACAGGTCCATTAGGGCGCACAGGGGTGCCTGGACCTATCGGCTTTCCAGGACAACCTGGTATTGAAGGTTTCACAGGCAGCACTGGTCAAAAGGGAAATACCGGCGCAACTGGATTCATTGGTTTGTTATTTTTTTATACTTGTTTATTTAATTCATAAAACTATTCAAATCTTATCTCTTAAATGTGCGAGTCTTTTATTAGGTCGTCCAGGTAGAACTGGACTCATGGGTCAAACTGGAAACACTGGAGCTACAGGATACACTGGCAGCACAGGCCTTTCGGGAGCAGGGGGTGAAGTGGGTGGCAAAGGATTTACGGGAGCCACCGGACCCTTTGGATTCCCAGGACCCAATGCTGACGGGTCCTCCTACGACTCCAGTGCGGTTGTTTTTGTTTTATCAATAAAATTTACGACATGTGGAGGTACAAATACTCCCAAAAGTGTTTTCATTTGAATATTTACGTTTGACTCGAAGAATTAAATTTTACGACATTAATTTAAAAATTGATCATGCTCCAATAGTTTTGCGAAGTGGTTGTGCATCGTTGAATTGTGATGAGTCATGTGAAATGGTCACCAAACAAAACAATGGAGTCTCAACATTTGACTTCTACTGCTCGTGCACCCTGTCCTACATGAAGGTGCGAGTGGCTCCTTCTTTCAAATGCAACCGTGAGTCTTCATTTAAATTCTATTCCATAGTTTTTGATCATTTAATCATTTTTTACATTGAATAAGTAATTCAAAAATAGCATAAATAAAAAAAAAATAAAAATAACCGCAAGGCCTCAACGCATGCCAGTACAACAATGGTGGTTGCTCGCAGATCTGCCAGCCTCTCAACGTAGCAGGCACCACCACGTACGCCTGTTCCTGCAGGCCTGGCTTCTTGCTGCAGAACGATGGCACTTCTTGCGAGGCTTCATGTGAGTCATAGAGTTTCTCCATTTGAGCATCTTCATATCATTTAATAATAAATACTATCTTAATAATAAGACTAATGAATCAGGATAAGGTTATGCTTATCGAAAATTTTAGTTTTCCAATAAATGTGTATCTATAAAATTTTCATGTTTTGAAGAAAGGAATCAAAAAACTATTGAAAAAAAACATACATACGGTGTCTCTGAAAGATTATATCTTAATTACGACAGAATATTCTACCTAGCGAATGCCGTACTATATTGATATGCTGAATAATTTTTTAAAAGTTAGACCCACTTGACCACACTCACAGCTGGAAATGTACCAGTGACCGGGGATGTGACGTTGGACGAGATTGATTGCCAGATTTACAACGGTTTTTGTGAGTTCACCTGCATCAGAGGCACTCCCGACAGATGCAGCTGTCCCGCAGGTTACAACTTGTCTCCCAACGGCCGGACATGTATCGGTGAGTCTATCGAAAACTTGAAATGACCCTTTGTGTTGCATGTGAAACTGTCACCACACAGATATTGATGAGTGTACCTTGGGTCTCAACACATGTGTCAAGCCCAACATCTGTCTCAACTTCAAGGGCTACTACTCCTGCGTTGGATTCACTTTCATCGCCACCAGACTCACCGCAGGTTTGCCTTGATGACGTGGCATGTTGTTGATTTATTTGATTGTGTTTTTTTACGTGCTGTTTATTTTTTTATATTCTTATAACAGAAAACAGTTCACGAACTTCCTCTCAAGTTTCTCAGTTATTATTGGCCCAAGCTGATTCCAACCTTGAAACGATGGACGAATTAGAATCAAACATTAAAATAACAAAAAATGTAATTGGTCAGTTACAAATCTCATTGTATGCTTTCTTCGCATGGTCCTTTATTTTGACCCTCATCCTGGTCTTGTTTTCAGTGGTGGTGCTGTGGAAATGGAAGGTCTGTTGCACTGAATTCACATATAACATTCATCAGATACTTTCATCTACATAGATTGCATGCACAATATCCTACTCATCCATAAAACTCATATACTGCATTAAGCCATTCACACTACGAGCACACATCACTTTCATCTTATGATATATCACTTTGCAGAATGACTCGAGCGAATACGAGGATGAAAAGTTCGATTTTACGGAAGATGTACCGGCAGCAGCTCAGACCTGGAATCAAGTCAAGTTCCCTGGCACAGTCACAAGCTGGAAGGGCTTTGTTGAGGCTTCAGAGACGGGCAGTGCGCACAAGAGGAACACATTTAAGGCGCACATGCCTCTAGACATTTTTGAGAACGACGATTTAAGTGATAATAAAGTATATGCAAATTCAGAATACCAAAGCGCTGCTTGAGCTTATGTTTTAATATATTATAAGATGCAATCGTTTTCTTTTAGTTTTAATGTTGTTAGTTAGGCTTGTGTACCGAAAGCATTAAGTGATTAAGTATTTGTTTTGCCTACCTTCGATGACTTGCTTCAAGCTTCCATGTGGTTTATACGGCAGTATTTAATGTCACTACATTCAGTTCTTGATGAATATTCATGATGTAATATTTAATTCTGTATTTAGTTTTTTTTATTTAGCTTTGTTGGTGCTATAGATAGTAAATATTATTATAAGATATCATGAACATAGAGGATTCTATTTTTTATTAGCAAAACGTTGTTGTAAGATTGTTGTAAAAAACTGTTTTCTCGTTGAAGCCTTCCTGTAAACTTGTTTTCTAACACGATCTTTTTGTGATCTTTATTTTAATTTCAACTATTTTTAACATCATTTCCGTTTCATAATAATGAGTTCCATTTTAACGCTTTTTGTCAATAAATTGTTTAAACATTTCTAGTTTCACAACATGAAGCTTACGGTTAACATTTTTATATGTTGAATTTAAAACAAATAATTTAGACGATTTCAACATAAATCTGTGAAATTATCACAAAAAATAAATATATATTTTATACACATAAGTCGACTATCAGTCGATTTGCGGTTTAAGTACTGTAATAAGTGGAACAGAGTGCTACTCCTTGTGTAACAAAAAATTTTAAAAAGTACTTTATCTCCTAAATAAGATTCAAAAACGATATTCATTGTAAAAAATATAATTTTTCAAAGACTCATCCAAAACAATTACTTCTTGAGGCATGTTCTTCACATGGGTAAGTGGATTAAAAATTTTAATAGGTTTATGCTGGCGATATTTCCAAAAGTTTCAACATTATTCAAGTTTAAAATTTGACTGAAAAGAATATTCAAACCGAAAACAACTTGGAGGCATACCTATAATGTCTTAAAATTTTTTTTTTTGCAATATAAAAACAAATATTGATTTTTGGCATAAGTCCATTAAAAACAAAATTTAATAGCACCAAGGCTTGCTCGAATAATTTATGCAGCATATCGTGAGACCAACACACATCGTTGAGAGTCTTATTCTTGAGGTTCATGAAGGAACCTCTAGTGAAAAAAAAATATATTAAAAAGTCTGTAGTGCTTGATTACAACATATTAACTGCACTATCGTGTTTTTCGTTTTCTTTCACAACAACACATAAGATAACCAACACAACAACAATACCCCCAACAACTAACAACAATGACGCCTTCAACAACAGAAAAACTTTTTGATTGTTTCTCCATCTTTGATTTTCCACAATTTTTTCTAGAATTATTTTTTGTGTTTCATTTTTTGTTGTTTTTTTGTGTTTTTTTGCTGTAGAAAATCCATCAACAAATTTATTTAGCTTTTGTTCTGTACAGTTTTCTTTTTTTTCAGTTATTTCTTTTTCATTTTCACTTTTTAAACTGTTCTTATTTTGTGTGGTGTTTGTTAAGTTATTATCCTTCATGCTAGTTTTGATGGTTAAAAACTTATGACTTTTTTCTAAATTTTCTAATGCGTTTAATGAGATTGATGTGTTGGTTGGGTGTATTGGACTGTCAATAAAGCCTTTCGAGCCAGCTTTTGTATGCGTTGATACTTTCCAAAACAAAATAAAAACGATAAAACAAACAAGTTTCAACATTTTAGTGCGGGAACAGATTGAAGTTTTGAAAACACGCACTCTTTTATAAGGAAATATCCACAAAGCAGTTGCATTGGTAGAAATGAGATAATTTTGTTGTGCACTGCAACATGAGACTGACAGGTAAAGCTACCTATAAATATAAGAATAGACGAATGAGCAAGAACAAAATCATAAAAGCAAACAAAAAAATAATAAAAAAAAAATGTCATAATCAATTGCTCAACTTCGATATTTTGATCGGAACTTTGTCAACACTGTTGAAGGTAGAAAAGTTCCGAAAGCCTGCCGTTGAACGTCTTCTTCGTTCACTCACCACTTTTAGATACAAAAAACACATCAAATTTGATAATTTAAGATTTCCTTACTAACAGTTTTGTATATCAATTTGGTAAATACTTTGTGTTTGTTTCCCTCACTATTGCTTCAGGCTATCCTACCTCACAGCAAGCTCGCGATCTACTCTTTCATTAGGATGCGAAATCCATCCAGCGAAAACTGAAAATCAATACATCGAGTATAGAAGCAATGAAATGTTAGAACACAACCTGTAACTGCTGGAGGAAATCCAATCTATGAGAAAAACTGCTGAAAATAAAGTGATAAAATCATTGGTTTGTAAGAGCTTGTGAAAAAAACATGTGTGTGTTAAATATTTCAGAAAAAGAATGCTGTTTTGAAAGGTAATGAAGGAAATAGCTTGTGAAGAAAAAGATCAGAATATAGTGAGCATGAACTAGCTGTTTTGAAGACTTTTGAGTAGTTTCATGATACCATATTAATATTTTAAGGTTGTACATTCGTTTTTTTTTTGTAATTTGTTTATTAGATGATATGTGTTTTTTCTATTGTTTCCATCTTTATTGTTTTTTTGCTCGCTTATTTCAATATGCGAACTCAATCATCAAAAGAATTGAATTTGTCTTACACCAACAATTTTAAATATCAAATTTTTTTTTAAATTTTATTTTTTTAAAATAATTTCTTTTTGAGTTGTTTATATTTTTTTGTTTATTGCCTATTAGACGAACCTATTTCTTTTTCCTGAAGTGTTGAGTATGTTGACTTACGTTTTTTTCATAAATGAATTATACTTAATTTTATTCAAAAAATTATACATTTTTAAATATCTAAAAACAGTTTGTAGATAATTTTTGTTAATTTTTTGTAATTATATAGTTTTAAAAAAGTCTCGTGTTACTTTCAGAATCAAGTAAAATGTCTTCGTCTTTGCAATGGATGATCGTCAGAGACAACAACTGTTTCTTGATGAAGAGAAAAAATACTCCTACCTTTAGCAAGGTTTTATTATAAGCAAAAAAAATTTTTTGAAATATTCACAAGATCTCCAAAAAGTCTTTTAAATAAACTTCTAAACCCAAACAGGAGCCTAACAATTTGAGAGGCGTCAACTCTTACAGATATTCTGGCCTCGTGAGGAAGAAGACAATTGGTATTGAGCCTGCATCCGATGGCAAGGGGGTTGTTCTCGTCACCAGAAGAAATCTTGGTCAGTCTTCAATTTCATAATTACCCCATATATCACATGCATGTTTTTGTAATCAAGTTACATTTTAACTATCTCAGTTTAGCTGAAACATTAGGTACTGTCCATTTAGGCATATTTATTTTAAAGTATAATTTATTAAGTTTTAATTTCCAGCATTCAAAGTTCTTGCTTTAAATTAGGTTTTTCATAGCAAAACAAACTTAATTTGTATGTACTTGATTTTTTTAAAGTAAATTATGTTTGATATCTAAATACATTTTCAATATTATCATGTATCAAAAATTATGCTCATTTGGTGCTCTTTACTATGATTCACATTATTTTGATGAGCTTATACATCTTCCCAAACCTATGCTTTGATATACTATATTTTGATTTAATATTTCAATGATTCTTGTTTCTCAGTTACTTTTTATATCATTTTTTTCAGTATAAGGTTTAACTCATTAAAAATTAGTTTCACTTAGAGACAAATTTATCTCAAAAACTTCCTATGTTGAGGTATTAAATAAAAAATATCATCATTTATCCATCCCCCTTATCAGTGAGGAAACCTGTGAAGAGGTATAAGAGAGTGGAGTTAAAGAAACACTCAAGGAAGACTCTGAAAACCATCAGAGCCACCATCAAGCATGGCAAGTACAGGAAGGACCTCAAGACTGTGAGTCTGTATGTATGGTTGTCAGTGGTTCTAGTGTGTGTCATTTCTGAGTAATTTCTTCTTGCTTGAAAGTTCATATATAACTTCAAAGCAAAATAATACATATGGTAGGGCTTATACAAAATTTTTTTTTTAGAAGTTTTACAAAAGAAATTGATATGACATTTTTATCATCAATTATAGAATTTAAATTTAATTTCACAATTCGTTTGATGAAATACATATGAATGAATAAATTAGTCTAGTATGAAAACACTTGATAACTGAGCAACACAGCTTTTTGTAAGTTGAACTCACAATCAAGTGTGTGACGATATAATATTGAACACAGGCTGCATTGAGGAAGGCAAGTGCCATTCTGAAGAGCCAGAAGCCCAAAGTGGTGAAGAAGTTGAAGAGTGACAAGAAGAAGGATTGAGAGCGCCATCTAGTGTGTTACAATCAATAAAGTTTTAAAATCCTGTAGTTTCTGTCGGTTCAATACTAAAAAAATATTTAGTAGACTAAGTATTAAACGCTCTTTCAATTCAGGAAACTTGAAATATTGACGAACACGATTAAGTTCAGAACGACAATTAGATAGTTTTTTTGAAAAAATTTTTAGTACGATACCTAGTTTTTGAGCGAAAAAAATGAGGTGATAATAATGATCTTGAGCATAAAGACTTCGCGGTTAATTGACAGACTCAATTCTGGGGGTAACTGCCAAGATTCTTTGTAGTTGCATATATTTCATTCCGAGTTGACTGAAGGTAGAAACCAAATGGTTTGCTTGTATGATGAGACAAAAAGTTTGAATAACCCAAATAAATAAGTTTGCTAATGAGAGTCATCCTTTTTAGATGGTGAGAGTAGTTTAAGAAACTGTCTTGAAGACAGATTCATGTCGCAATAATCAATTTAATTTTATATGCCATTGCAAGTTCAAATTCTCTACGAAGCTGCGATGAAATTTTGGTATCAAGTACTTACTCATGTAGGAAAGTGTTTCCATGACACTTCAGTATGCTTCAAAGCGCTTTAAAAAATTAATCTGGCAAAAAAAAAGTATATAACCGATACTAATTGTTAACTCACACGGCATCGAACCCGATAAGAAAATACTTCACAGCTATACAGGCCAAAAACACTGATGAAAAATCTTTAGTGTATTTAAAATTACCTCCTATTTTTGAATCTTTAAAACTAACTCTTAAAGCTCTAGACTGCCATATAAAACGCCAGCAAACCCATGCAAAATGTCTTTAATGATTTGTTTGAGCTAGCCAGGTACTGAAGGCCTTGCATCAGAGTGGAGTCTGGTTCTGTGTGACTTATGAATTATCTCATTAGCACACCTGTTGCTACAATTTTCAACACTCAAAACTGATAGATTCGAACCTGAAAGCTTTGGGTCTCATGTGTGATCTAAAACAGCTTAGAAACTTCCCAACTCACACGAGGAAACTATTAGTAGTAAATCGCTATAATGGTTTAAACGTTTGATGTGGTCAAAAGCTTATAAATATTTGACTGGTTATAAATTCGCTTAATGTTATGTGTAGTAAAAGAGTTTGAAGGAAGGAATCAATCGGAAACAATTTAATTTTATTGGCGATCAAGGAGTTACAAAAACAAATTCATCATTTTAAGTGGATAGAAGAACATAAAAGAAACATAAAATTTTCAACTTCAAAAGATGGATTTGGGAAGATTTGAAAGTTGTAAAGGTACCGAGGTGAGCGAGGGTGATTTTTATTGCACTTCTCATTGAGTTGTTTCAGCCAAGTAATTTTTCGCTTCACCTCGCGCTGTTAACCCGCCTGATTATAAGAAGTTATGCGTTTCCATGGACGCATTTATCTGAGTTTTATTCGTATAAATTGTGCGGCTCTTCATTTCTATGATGAATTCGAAACGCAACGAGATAATAGGTTTTGAATCCTTATATTCATACAAGAAACATAATCCGCGATATTTATCCGATAATAAAAAGCTGTTTTGAATGGCCAAGTATTAATAAAGGAGTAAATAAGGCAAGACGTATTCACGCAAAGCTTTTAATCATAATAAAATTTGAAATAATTGAGCAAACATTAAAACAAAGCCGTTCCTGCGATAAAACAAAATATGCTCAAGATTACTAACTTCATGCCTTTTTTTAAATATTATTATATGTTATATTATTATTATTATTTTCAATTAATTATTATTTAAAATTTATTTTCAATTAATTATTATTTAAAATTTATTTTTAATTAATTATTATTTAAAATTTATTTTCAATTAATTATTTTTAAAAATTAATTTTTTATTTTCAAAATCATTAGCCGACAATAAATATCTAGAAATATATTCTCAGAATTTCTATAAGATTTACTATAAGATCCTGACTAAAAAACTAGAAAATAAACAAAAACGCTTATGAAAGTATAAAAGCTGAAATGAAAAGCTTATTGAACGCCATTGCGTTTTACGATGGTATTACTAAACGATAAATTTCATATTAAAGTCACTTTTAAAAATTCTCTTCCGTTATGCCTTGCAAATTGATTATTGTTGTTATTTTTTTTACTGCTGTTTTTCTTTTTTTTTTTTTCAAGTCATTTCCATCATTATAATTTCAATTAGTATTATTGTTATTATTTTTGATATTTTTAGTTATTATTTTTATTTTTCAGTTTATTTTTTTATGATTATTTTTTATTCGTTGTTTATTTTTGTTTTTAAAAATTTTTTAATGTAATGCAATGCATGTAATGTTTATCTAAAAAGTTTGAGTTGCTTATAATTTTTAAAATATATCAATTTGAAGCTCTAACAATTTTATACTTTTGAAGTTATCTAACAAAAAAAATTAATAAGAACAATAAAAATACTATTATACTACTACTACTACGAATACTACTACTATGGCTACTACTACGAATACTACTACTATGACTTCTACTACTACTACGAATACTACTACTATTACTACTACTACTACTACTATTACTACTGCTACTACTACTACTAATACTACTAGCAGTTTTACTACTAATATTACTAGGAATAATAATAGAAATAATAAAACATATAAACAGCCTGATACAGTTATGAATATGTTTGTGACATCTGTACAGATGAAACGCTATTAAATTTTACGAGGGGCCTTCCGAAGAAGGTGGAACAATAAAAAAAACTAACAATAATTTCTTTTTATTATTTATTTTAAACTGAACCTTATTATTAGGGGTAGAATTTTTTCATCTCTTTCGACTCACTTGGACCGATCTGGGAAGCTACTAGGCCAAATTTTGCTTCTTTAAAGCCTTAATTTAAAATCAATATAAATCATTGTTTATTAACAAAAATTTTCTCAAAAGTGTGTAACGTGCCGAAAAATTGAACAAAATGGCCAATGACATAGCCAATAAAATGAATAAAACTGAGTAATGACAGCACTACAGGGATGCGGTCTGAGGAATTGTTGGGGCTGACTTTTATCGCCTTAATGATGTTTGCGAAGTTGGCTGCAGTGTAGCTACAGTTGTGACGTTTGACTTTTGTCGTGTTTTTTCATGTTTCGAATTGTTTTTAATTAGTCACGGGTGCTTTTAAATGGTGGAGTTGGTTTCAAAAAAACTTCAAATATTACCTTTCAAAGTTGAAATACAACAATATAACGTGCTACAAAGTGCAAACTTTTTCTCGAAAGATTTTTTTTTAGCAAATTTTAAAAAATTAAAATTCAAAACGTGTCAAATAAGTCACCAAAAACAATTAGTAAAGCGATATTGGCCATAACGACACAATAACTAATATTTACATAACCAAAGACTATGAATAGTTGTCATGGATACGGCAACTAGACAGGAAGATTGTTGTCTTTGGTTACAACTTCCGGTCTGACCCATAACTGTTAATTTATTTGTAATTACTTTTAGAATAATAACTTCATTATTATAGCACTTTTTGGGTAAAAATGAAAAAATAGTTTAAATTCAATAAAAAATCTATTGAAACAGAAATAATTTCCAATGAATACAGATGAAATTGTATTATATGTATGCATTTACATGTTTAAGCTAATTGACCTATTTAAATATGAAGCTAGAACTTTTAAAGACGCCTTATGTACTTTTATTTAATATTTATTGAAATTTGAAATATTAAAAGTATTTATTAAAAATTATAAATTAATTAAATGATGAAATATTGAAAAATCACTTGGCAGATGAATTGAAAATTATAATTGATGATATAATTCCATTATCAATTTAAAGCAAGAGTCTTTAGGATTGAGGAGGCGATGGGATTAGTTTGTGTGTGTGTGTGTGTTTTAATTTTTTTTAAGCTGATTTTTTTGTTAGACACAAATATTTATATATTTTTGTATTTATGTGTTAATACAATTATGTCTATTTGTATGTGTGTCTGTTTGTGCCAGTGCACCTGCGCAGAAATGAGCATCCGAGGAGTTTATTGAAATGTGTGATTTTTTGTGTGTCGTAAACGCCTATAAAAATTGACATGCGTTAATTAGAAACACACTTCTTCCTTAATCACACACACACAAGCACACGTACGTACGCGCACATAAAAACACACATTATCTTGATATGGATGTGAAACCATTCGGATTCAATCAAGCGTATAAAAAATCCACCCATACAAACAAATACACCCCCAAAAACACAATATATCTTTTTGAATTCATGTGAAAACATGTGTGTGTGTGTGTGTGTGTGTGTGTGTAAAAATTTGTAAACATGAACCACACACACATACACACGCACGCACACACACACACACACACACACACACACACACACACACACAAGTATCAACTTACAGCTCATAGCCACCTGGTTTGAACAATAGCAACATCATCGTTATCTCATTTGTTATTATTATGATATTTATTAACTTTTTTAGGATATTTATTATTATTATTATCATTATTATTTTGGTTATTATTAATATTGTTATGACATTCATTATTATTATGATCACTATTTTTAGTAAAATGATATATCAATGATATTACGGTACTTATTAACTATATTTAAATTTTTTTGTTTCACATTTTTCCAACAATAATGAAATGATCATTATTTGTTTTGAGATCATGTCAAACACAGCAACAAAATAACTCTAGTTTCATGTATTCACCAAATAAATTAGTAAGATGTTACTCAAAATGTTTCTAATATAATTATTTTTGTGATATGACAGTCAGCACATGTAAGAATCTCCCATTTTCCATCATCCTTTTCCTCTTCTTCCTCCTCTTCCTCCCATGCTTATGTCATAACTGTGACATCATCATCGTTTCAAATCTGTGTCATATTATAATTGTTTTTTTTTTCCTAATTTTGTCCATCACTTTTTCATCATCATCACTGCTCCAACAGGAGTGTCCCAGAGGTTCCAAACCACGTCAGCTTCCAACCACAAAGCATTTCGATAATTCACCCATCATTTTAATCGCTGCTCACCAAAAGTCACAAAAAACCTCGAAGCTGCAAGTTTCTTTCGGTACTCGCTCAAAAGAGTGTCGAAAGAGTCTTTGGAAGCTGGCGCTCAACAACAACAACAACAATCATCATCATCATCATCATGATCCAGCTTTCGGCGGCTTCTCTTCTCCAGATGTCACCATTGTCCACAATGGCATTCACCACCACTGTGACTGGACACCGCTGGATTCTCTTTCATCCGACCACAGGCCAATCTTGACGACTCTCCACCTCCCGTCACAACAACGGAAGGGACCAAAACGACTGGTGTGGAACTGGAAGAAGGGCAACATCTCGGCATACACAGCAGACCTTGAAGAGCGATTATCCCAAAACTCATCTGACGAGAATGCATCCATCACCTCTGCATATGAATATTTTGCGCCGCCATCCTTACCGCCGCAAAATCTCACATCGGTCTCAAAGCCGTAGGTATGGCTGGAGAGAGTTGGAGAACAACAAAAATCTTTCAGACTGAAATAAAGAGAGACACCGCAAGAGCAACGTCCGGTAGCCAGTCCGAGCTGTACAAAGATCGAGATGCTCATCTGAAACGTCTGGTTCGGTAACGAAAGGCGGAAATTTGGAAGCGCAAGGTGATGAAAGGAAAGGGAACTAAAGAGATGTGGTCGATTCTCCGCAATCTCACCACAAACAAAAGCTTTGACACTGCTCGTATCATCTTCGAAAACGGCAAAAATTATGTCAGCCCAAAGCAGAAGGCGAATGCATTAGTCAAACTGTACCGAAGTGTGAGTTCGCTAAAGGTCGAAAAACCGTACCGTGGTCTCAAGAAGCTTTTGAATGGTCTAATACGCTCTGAACCGGTTCACTCTGAGAAATGCAGAAAGTTCACTCTAAGCGAGCTTAATGCAGCCCTCAAAAGCCTCAATCCATCCAAAGCCCCCGGAACCTGACATGATCCATCCCAGACTCCTTCACCACCTTGTTCCTATAGCCGTCAAGACTTTATTACGAATCTGCAACCTATCCTGGTCGACAATGGAGATACCTCAAGCCTGAAGAGTAGCCGATGTACGCCCAGTACTTAAAGCAGGCAAAGACGCCCAACATCTTGATAGATACCGGCCAATCTCTCTCACCTCGACGATGGGGAAAGTTATGAAGAGGCTAGTAACCAACCGATTACGCTATTTTGCGGAATGTCATAATTTTTTTACACCCTTTCAAGCTGGGTTTCGTACCGGCCGCAGTACAAAGGACCAGCTTCTCCGACTTTCCCAATCTATCAGTGATGAGTTCCAGCACGTACTAATACAGCGTACGGTAATGGCTCTGATCGACTACTCTAGAGCATACGACAAGGTGTGGTGGGACGCGCTTCTTTTCAAAATGCAGCAAATGGGTATACCGACCAAGATGCTACGATAGGTCCAAGCTTGGCTTTCCAACAGACTCACGTGAATGACGTTTGACGGAGAATGAAGCAAAATGGTCATTTTGGAGCAAGGCGTCCCACAGGGATCAGTTTTATCACCACTTCTGTTCCTTTTTTATATTAATGAGCTACCCAACGGCATTGCTCAATCCAATGTGAGCCTTTTCGCAGACGATGTAGCTGTTTGGAATCAGGCTTCTGGTCTACTACAAGCAGAACAGAGCTTGAAAACTAACCTGAACCACATAACGGAATGGAGCAAGCGGTGGAAGATGGAACTCTCTGTCTAGAAGTCAGAATGCTCCTTTTTCACCACCAGCACGCACGAAGCTAGCTGGCGTCCCAATTTGAAGCTAAGTGGCCACCACTTAAGTATAATTCCCTTCCCAAGTTTCCTGGTGTCACATATGATCGTCAGTTAACCTTTGCCCTCCATGCGGAAACAGGCTAGTGCTTTGAGATGTCTTGCGACGACTGACTGGGGCTACGACAAACAAACATTACGGGCTACCTTCATCGCGACGGGCAGATCAGCTGTTGAATATGCACCGGTCTTGAACTATGGAAAAGCTGGAGACGTGCCAACGATTTGTGGGACGAGCTATCACCGGAAAATTCAAAACCACACCAGTGGAAGCGATCCTTGCCGATGCTAATCTTCCAAAAATTGGCACAAGAGCCACACAACTCTGCGCCATAGCCCTAGAAAAGTCAAAAAGGATTGCACCCGAAAACCCGCGCCATCAAATTGCTGAGCAGTCATCCCGTCAACGCACGAAAAAGCTCAGCTGGCGAGCCAAGGCCGGAGCAGTATGGGAGTCAATCTTCGGAAAAACCAGTCCTTCCAAACAGCCAAAACTTCTCCCTCCGAGGATGCAGATAGGTGAACATATCTTCAAGACTTCCGGCGGCAAGTCCGGGGACGATGAAGCAGACAAGAAATAGGCATTGCGATGACTGGGGGAAGGCTGGAACACCTTTGACCAGGTTGTGTATACCGACGAATCAGCAACAAGTGGGACCGGAACAGGTGGTGGTGGAATTGCCACTCTAGCGACTCTCAACTTCTCCGCTATTTGGCCATTCCCACTGGCATATGGTGTTCCTCTTACCAGGCGAAAATAAAGGCGGTGGTTAAAGCACTTCAAGTAACCTAGGCGGAAGTGCACGTTCAGAAAGCCCGAATTGTCAGCGATAGCCAATCTGTCTTACTTGGCATTCAGACAACGCACCCATCTCAACCGTGCAACGACAGGGACGAACACACCGTCCTTAAAACACTTTCAATGCTGACGGCACGGAGCTGCCAGGTGAGCTTTACTTAATGCCCGGGTCAGTGTGGCATCTCTGGTAACGAGCTAGCAGATGCTCAGACGAAGAAGGGGGCTGACGCTGACCAAACAAACGTAGACCATCACTACACCACAGCCAAAGCGATGATACGCAGATCATCATCATCCTCAACCTCCTCCTCCTCCTCCTCCTCCTCCTCCTCCTCCTCCTCCTCCTCCTCCTCCTCCTCCTCCTCCTCCTCCTCCTCCTCCTCCTCCTCCTCCTCCTCCTCCTCCTCCTCCTCCTCCTCCTCCTCCTCCTCCTCCTCCTCCTCCTCCTCCTCCTCCTCCTCCTCCTCCTCCTCCTCCTCCTCCTCCTCCTCCTCCTCCTCCTCCTCCTCCTCCTCCTCCTCCTCCTCCTCCTCCTCCTCCTCCTCCTCCTCCTCCTCCTCCTCCTCCTCCTCCTCCTCCTCCTCCTCCTCCTCCTCCTCCTCCTCCTCCTCCTCCTCCTCCTCCTCCTCCTCATTTCTTTCATTTCAAAACTCACAATAAAACCACATTAAAATCTCGCACATATAAACATCAAACAGCGTTACGAGATGATTCTATTCAGATAATCATATTCACATACAGTCCCCAAGTTGACCTGTCCTCTAAGATGGCGGTCAATTGAAAAGATGCAACTAAAAGCCACGTCCATTTGGTCATTAGTCTCACCCGGAGTCTATTTGGAGTCTTTGATATCAATATGGTGGAAATATGATTCTTGATGGAGATAAGATGCGATGGATGGATGCTGTGATGTGGTGTTGTGATCGATTAGGAGGGGTACATGATGATATTGTTGTTGTTGTTGTTACCATGGTGATATTGAATGTTATTGTAGAAACTTTTTTGAGTGATAAAGAAAAAGCAGGTTTAACATCATAATCAAAGAAGAATTATTGTTTGAACTAACTGAAAATTAAGAGAATATGAGTCATAGGTCAAAAGGAAGTGTGTTAAGTAGAGCGGAAACAGGTCAGAGAAAGAATGGGCGTTAAAAGATTCAAAATCAAAGAAAAGAGGTTATTATATCTATGCTGATGGACTGTGGAAGAATTCTCTGTGTGTTTGTGTGTGTTTTTATTCGTGTGTATATGTGTGTGAGCACGTGAGTAAACTGCACGTGTGCTCATTGATGCGTGTAAGAGGTGTTGTTAGGATTAATTGTTTAGTTTTGCCGCGATTGTTTCAAACATTTAAATGTGAACTTAAATTAGATAATAATTTTTGAAAACTGAAGTAAATAAATTCAAGATAATATTGAAAAAAACTGATAATGAGGTGATGATGATCATGATAATAAGAAAAACCAAAATGATAATAAAAAAATAGCAGAAACAACAAAATAGTGATAATATTAATTACAAAACAATAGAAATAAAAAATAACAATAGAAATAAAAAATAACGAGTGATTAAAGTACCAATTATTGCTCCTAGTGAACATTAAGAAGATACTGATCTCATAAATGTGTGTGTGTGTGTGTGTGCGTGTTTGTGTGTGTGTGCGTGCGTGTTTGTTTGTTTGTTTGTTAAATGTGTGGGAATTAATTTAATTACATTTTTTACATGTTGTTTATATGCAACTAAGACAAATAAATATAACTAAAAACAATGAAATAAAAAGATCACTAAACATTAAAAATAATAACAGTAAACAATAAAAATAATAACAGTAAACAATAAAAATAATAACACGGTTACGATAACATAATCTGAATGTTACATAACTGGTTGCACACCTAATTAACAACGGTTTGTGCATTTGTGTTCGTCTGCTTGTTTTTGTTTGTTTGCTTGTTTATTTTTGTGTGTTCGTCTGCTTTTTTGTATGTTTGCTTGTTTATATTTGTTTTTTTGCTTGTTTTCGTTTTAATTGCTTATTTGTTTATTTATTATTACTTATTATTGTTCATTCATTTTTATTTTTTTTGTTTTTTTTTCATTTTTCTGTTTTTTTAACAAAAACACGTTTATGTTTTTTTCTCAATTCTTTAAACTGTTTTTAACCCTTTCTTATTTCACCCATCCATTTATAATCATATTCTTTTCCACCCATATGTCTTCTTCAACAACGACTCCTCGCCGCCACTTAATCACAGTATTTAAGTCTCATCAACTTCATATGAAAATCTGAGGTGAGCACACCTGGTACTCTACAAGATATCAACTGTTTCCACCGAAGGGTGACTCTTAATTGAGTTTTGAATTGTTATCATTATGCTTCAGTTTGACCGAGGTCTGTGTGCTTATCTAGGTATTATGTTGTGTTAATTATTGAAAATGATGGAATAGAATGTTTCTAAAATGACAAAAAAGTTTTGACAATTTCAAATAATTATATATATATATATATATATTGTCATAATTTATATTTCAGTTAAGTGCGTAATATATTTATTATTTTCAAATAATTTTATTGACCTTGAAAATAATCTTCGAAGTAATTAAATATATATAAAAAAGGTTGTTAGATCTATGGTCAGTTAAATGGGCTAATTATCGCTAAGATCAAGCTGTTAGGAGACATTTATAAGAACGCTATTTCCTTTTGTTATTGTTCTTCGTTTCTTTAATTATCAATCATTAGAATGACATAACATCCGCTGTTTCGATTCTTTGTTGTAAGTTCTTTGTTCTTGAAGGGTTGTTGTTTTGAAGTATGTGTTGTGATGTAAGAGTTTCTATTATGTTGTTTTTTGATTTTGTTATGGAATAAAAAATAAAAAATAGTGACTGATGACGTATAAAAATTAAATACTTTTTTGCTTTAAAATTTATTTAATTTCTAATACGTAAAAAATAAAAAATAAAATATTGAAAAAAATTAGAATAGATTCAAAGTAATTTCTACCATAGATAAAAACTCCAAGACACGCGAGTGATAATAAAAGAAACATAGACAAGAAATAAAAAGTCTCAGCAGAGAAGAATCAAACGGTGTTAACGACTCGATAGAAATACTTAAGCGCTTCATAAATTATCTTTTCAGTCCACTTTTAATCGCCATCTTGCGAAACATTTTCCGCTTTGATGTTTTGTTGCCCTCTTCCGGTTTCAAGTGTTCCATAAGTAGTAGTGGTATTGTTGTTTTATTATTATTGTATTTTTGTGTGTTTTTAAAATAAATTCTAACTTAATTATTAAAAATGGTAGTATTTTCTATTATTATTATTATCATTGATATTTTTGGAAATAATTTTTTTAATCAAATTAATTGAAGAAAAAGAAACTAATTAAAATCAAAAACCAATTGAATGAACAAGTCTTAAAAAAATGTAATTCATAAAAGTTTTAAATTAAATAGCATAGAAAAATTTAAAAATAAATTACTTAATAATAAATAATATTTTCAGACAATATAAAAAACAATAAAAGTAAAAAACTGTCACGTGCGTAATGGTCATGGTTACGAGCAAGGAGGGAAATTAAATGATGACCAAAGATACTGAATCGAAGATGTAACAAAGCTATCAAACAAATAACACCCAAAGACATCAAATAAACACCAACCAAAGCTATCAAATAAATTGTAACCAAAAACACAATATAAAAAATATTGAAAAAGTTTTGGAGATATGACCTTTCGTTAAGATTGTTATACGGTTTTAAATTTTTTTCTAGGTTATTAATTGAAAAATCAAGCGACGTTTTTGTTTTATTTTAGATTAATAATTAGAAAAACTAATATTTCATAATTATTTAGTTATATAAAATTATAGATAATTATCTTTTATAAAAAAATATTTTTACCAGCATCTCAACGAATTTGGATGTCGAAAAAATTATTTTTAGTGAAAATCTGAAAAAACTAATTTATAACCAGGTCAGCAGTAATCCACCAAACGTACAGGTTCAAATTGGAATTTTGTGAAAATAACAGTTTCCAAAATAACATTTTTCCACCACACACCTCTCTCCATTTCTCCATACCCATCACTAGAATCACGCCACCACCACCCTACTCAGTAACCGCCCACAATCTTTTAACCACACTAGAACCTTGCCCTCATCACCCCCATCACATCAGCACCCAACTACACTTAACCTCATTCTCATCACCCCACCACCTACTCAAACTAAACCTCAAACCTACCAAAACAACACCCACACCAACACTCACCCACACCAACATTCACCCACACCAACACTCACCCACAACAACACTCACCACTCCATACCTCGCCAAATCCACTCCGCACCCTATCATCACACCGCCATCACCCCCATTCCTACCCTCCACCTACCCAACATCAAAAATCCATCACATACACCACACCCATCACACCTCACTTACCACCTGTACCACACCTCCATACCACTGCCACCCTCTCAACCATCACTCTCACCCTCCTCTTTCACCCCCTCCCACAACTAATTGATTTAAAGGATGAGGATAAGGGCCATGATGTTGCTAATATTTTTTATCGCTCATGCACTCTTTTTAATTGTTTTACGAGTTCTTTGCTCTTATTTCTTATTCATGCTCTCATTATCGCCCTCTTGTATTTTGTCTAAGAAATATTGTTTTTCTAAAATTTTTTTGGCATGTTGTTCTATTGATATAATCTTCTTGAATTTAAATTTTCTATTAGCCATTGTTTTGGTGTATTCAACTTTTTATTTTTTCTTCTTTCATCGTTTTTTTCCATTTTACATTTTATGGTACCCAGTTTTGTTCTTTCTTATTTTTGTCATTCTTTTTTTAGTTCGAATTCTTTTTTATCACCACCATCTTCACCTCCATCTCCAACGCCACTACAACCATCATCATCATCATCATCATCTGGCCTCTAGCACTCCCTTCTGAACCATACAAAGTGTCAAGTGATGGCAACTTCCTGTCAGACACAATAGATTATGTATAAGAACGATGTAACTGAAGATAATATATAAATCTCTTTATCAGAAGGCTTCATGTGAACAGTATATATCTATCTATACCCAAAGATTATATTAAAAAACCATGTAACCAAAGATATTATATAAAAAATATATGAAAAACAGTAGATGCTAGTTAACACCAAAAGCCGTTAACACCAAAGAATATATATACATAGAAAATATAAACAAACATCCAAAAAAATCTTCATACAAAACAAACTATAACCAAAGACAGCAAATTTTTGCACATACACGACGGTGATACTAATCGAATATAAAACATTAGATAATACAATAGATTTTCACCCAATTATAAGTATTCCCTCACTGTTCTTATGTTATTCATAATAATATTATAAATTTTATTTCACTATTTTTATGCTTTTTATATCAAAATTCATTTTTATGCTTTCATAACCTGGTGATGCTACTGTAAGCTTTCAAAAAGCTTTGTAGAAACAAAGTATTAAATCCAAGTTTAATTAGTGTTTCAAAGTAAAAGATAATTCTCAAGGTTTATTATCGATTTTTTTGTATTTAAATCCAAAAAAACTTATATTATTAGAATAAAAATTTTTTTCAAAATTCCCCGCATTCAATTAATCATTACAACACTAAACATCACACCCCTCCCCCCAATCCTACAACCCCTCAATGCACCAACCACCGCTTTGTTATATTAATCATAATAATTTTTTTATGATTATTATGATTATTATTATTATTCCTATTTTTCATGGCAATTATTCAAAAAAATTAATTTTGTTCAGAAACTCTTATATTATCATTATATGCCACCATATCTTGAATTTGCTTAAAAAAATTTTTAAGATCAAAAAAGAATCTTAATTAAGATCAATTAAATTAATACATCGTTCTATCACATCCTCACAAACCTCACATATCAAAGCCAATTACACACCATCCTGAATCATTTTCCTCCCACCACAGAGTTTGGTAGGACATCTGTAAAAGCTGGTTGAGATGGTGTGGTTGAATTGGTGTGGCCCTATGGTTGATGCAGATGTGCATGGGTTGAGGTGTTATTTATTTTTTGTTTAAATTATTTTTTCTCATCAAGTTGTTCTTCTCGTCATCGCTATGATGTTGTTATTTTATGAGAATAATAATTATTAGTAAAATTTTTATTTTTATTATTAGTATAATCATTACTAGTACTGATCCCATTGAAGGCTTAATAACAGATTTAAATTGTCGGTGTATCACATAACATAAGGCACTTGCTATTGGGATTTTCCATTTTTATTGAATTTCCAAAAATTTTTTTTGACATTATATTTTACGCATGTTGTCTCTATTGTGAAATCCTTATTAACTCCTTCGTTTTTAGTTATATTTTCCTATTAGCTCGTAGTATTCAATTCAATTTGATTCTATTAAAACCATTTATTCTTATAAGCTGTTTTAATTAGTTAGTTATTCATTTTCAGTTTGTTCATTTCACTTGGACTTTTTGAATTTCATGTAATTGTTCATATCAATAAAGAAATTTCTGTAAAAAAAAATTAAGTTTGCTCTGTAGATTGCTTTTACATCTTTACCGATAACCTTCAATATCATTTTTATGAGTGCAACATTAGGCTAGCATGGCTTGCTAATATTGTCTGATTATCGTTCTTTTTTATATTATTTCCAATTTTTTCGATATCTATTTAATAATGAACGACACTCCAAACACCGCGTAAAACCCACGTGATGACTAAACTTATCAATTTTCCTAAATCATTAAATCATTTAGAGTATGGTCCTATTTCATGTAACCATGGTAACAAATAAATAATTCATATAGCGCATTAAAGATGCCATTACTGAAGATAGATATCAAAATTTACTTTCTTTGTTTCACTTTTAGTGCTATTGTCACCTATTTTCGCCTGCTTTTTTGTCTGGTGTGAATTTATAGAGATGACCAGGCTTGGAGATTGTTGTCTGTGAGAGAAATGTAGTGGTTGAAGTAATGAAATATTATTATTCTCTATATAAATATTTAATTATTATTATATATGAAGATGTTATTATTATATATATAAATATGATAAAAGTGTTTAAAATATCTATCGTAAAATAAAGATGAATACTTTCAAAACTAAATGTGTTATAATTGGGTTTAAAGATATTTTTTATTCTTTGGAAGATTAAAATATGAATAAAAGTGAATTTTAAATACTTTTCAAGCTATTGACTCTCGTTATTTTCATATTTCAAAACACTTTTGCATTTTAAATTAACTTTTCATCAAAGAGAAATTAGCAAACAAATAAAAGGAAATTTAAATTTACAAAATGGCGACGCAAAGTTGATTATTTGTCAATAAAAATGGCTTTAAAATTGCGCTTCAATTGTCGCTAGAATGATGGAATTAACTTTTAAATTTTGTTTAGATGCTCTTTTAATCTGTCCATTTTCCCCTAATTTATCTTTGTTCTATTGTTTTGTTTCAAAAAAATATTTTCATTTAAATTATACTTTTTGAAAATCAAATGTTAAAAAAACGCAATTTGAGTCATATTTCATAATAATTTGGATTATTTTCAAAAACGAAAAATAATATTTGTTCATTGTTTTGTTCGATGGAGCCATGTTGAATTTCAAACTTTTCATTGTTTTTTTTCATCGAAAATAATTTATCAAATGTTGCTCTTTATTTAAATTCAATTTTAAACTTTCTAAACACAGTTTACTTTTCAACAGTTATTTGAGAGTAATGTATTATCGTCCAGAGTCATATTATGGATATGTTGTTTATGGAGTGTTAAAGTTCTTTGTGGTTAGAAACTCTTTGAAAGTTGTTAAAACAGAATAAATAAAGTTTTGAAAATAATCATTACTTGGAGTTAAATAAACCATTTTATAATAAATGAAATATTTTTAAAAAATATTATTTAAAATTGGACTTTAGTTAAAAACTGAATTTAAAACTGGAATTGAAATCAAGTTGTGAACAAGTAAAAAATCGCCACACTGAAACATTCCATCCCAATAAAACTCTCACCAACACGACGCCTTCCCTTTTACTCAACCTTTCATCGTTTTGAGTTCACTTTTACTCATTGCTACCTTAACTTGTTTAGTGTTTTTCTGACGTCATTGTTTGCTGTCGTCACAGGTTACTTCCGGTAATTTTGTCTAATTGTCAGCGATGTTGCGGGTGTTACGAAATGTTATTGTGAGGAAGGGTGTGTGTGACGTAATGTTGTGTCGATTGTATCATTGTTACATATCTAGATTATGCTTATTTTTATTATTTTATTAATAATATTATTATTCACATTATTATTATTATTTTATGATTGTCATTTTAATTATTGTTGAGAGTATTTCTTTGAAATTATAATTTATTTGATGAACAAGCTGTTTCTTGATAGAGTGAAATTAAGGGAAATTATTTTTAAAAGTGAAATCCTCCAAACCTTGAATTTGTGAAAAAATTTCTTAAAAGTGATTGTTAAAATGAAAGTATGGGTGATGAGCAAAGTAAAAAGAAAGACAAATAAAGATGGAGGAAAAATTATTAAATATAATAAAAAAACAAACAAAAACTATAATGAGGATGATGATGATGATAATGATTATTGTTGTTGTTGAGCGCCAACTTCCAAACACTCTTTCGACACTCTTTGTTGCAAGTATTGAAAGAAACTTGGAGCTTCGAGTTTTTGTGACTTGGTGAGCAGTGAAAAAATGATGGATGAATTCTCGAAATGCTTTGTGGTTGGAAGCTGACGTGGCTTAGAACCTCCTGTTGGAGTGCACACTCGGCACCACGAGAAGGTGGGTTTTTTCGCCGGGCTGATGATGATGGTGATGATAGTGATGATGATGATGATGGTGATGGTGATGATAATGATGGTGATGATGATGATAATGATGATCGAATTGTATTTCGATTCTGCCACTCCCCTTCCACGCCCACCAACCTTGCCACGTCATGCAGTCATGTGTTCTCCAATTATTATTATCATTATTTATTATTTTTATCGATAATTTTTTTTCACTATCAATTTTTATTATTCTTAATTACTATTATTAACTATTATTATTAACTATTATTAAATATTATACTTGACTATTATTATTATTTATTATTATTAATTTTTAATAATAATATAAATAATAGTTAGCATTATTATTGTCATCTTTAGTATTAGCAAGTACAATTTTTTATATTTTCAAAAATTTAATAATTTTTCTATTTTCAGTTAAATTATTTTTAACCACCACAAATATTATTTTTTGAAAGTATTCCAACATTATTATATGACAAAAGACTTTTTTTAATGAGTTATGTTTTTTATTGACAAACAAAACAAACAGGAACAGTGATAACAATTGTAAACTTCTAACTTAACCTTTTATTAGTTTAAACTCAAATAACTCACAATTAAAAGTGAAATCTTCAAGTAATAATATAAATATCTTCATTCTTGAAATTTTATATAATATCTATAAATGAAGTTTTTTATTGGGAAAGTCTTTTGTTTGTCATACAATGTTAGCACGTTTTTTGGTTGTTTTTTTGACAGTCTGCTTCATAATAAAATATATAATATTATACATATATATATTATTCATTATTATATAAAATTTTCAGCTTTTATTCTTCGAAAAATGAGGACTTTAAAGATACTTTATTTTAAAGAAACTAAAATTTTCGATAAGTACAACCTTATCATAATGCATTAGTGAGTTATAAAACACAATTACTTACGATGTCTCTAAAAGAATAATAGTATATAAAATATAATTTATGACTGTTTGCTAGATAAAAACATATGAATGTAGTTCATTACGAAATAATATTATATTCCACAAATTATGGCATAATGAAATATTGGTTATAGTTTATGGTATATCATGACAGAATAAACTATGTGGTATATTATGTTATAATGATTTTTGTGGTATATTAGGAAATAATATTTGGTATATTATGACATGAGCGGTATTGAAGGTTGTTTGATTACACCGCAATAAAAGTTGAGCTGAATGATAGGGAAAATAACGATTCAACCAACAGTTGAAGTTTACACAAAAGAAATAAAATATCATAATAATATCAATAATAAAAATAATAATAATAATGAAACAGTGAGAAAAACAAAAGAACAATAAAAAGATTAACTTAAGAAAAAAATAATAACTGGTATTGATGCTTCTGAAAAGAAGTTAATCCTGCTGTGAAGAGCAGATCAAATTGTGTGTGTGTGTGTTTGTGTGTGTGTGTGTGTTTATGTGTTTTTGTGTGTGTGTTTTTGTATGGGGTTTTCAAAAATAATGATACAAATTACCCCACACAGATAAAAAAAACTTTTAAAAGAATCAAAAAACCATCCACAAATCCTCATCACAACCACCAAATAACTGTAACCAAAGAAACGCCAAAAATTCCTGACCTTTGACCTTATCTAGCGCCTAATTTTTTAATACGATGTGAACGCATGCGAAATGACATGAGTGATAATACATTCTGAACGATAATACTGAAATTCCACGTGGCACTTGCTTGAGCGATAATAAAATAACAGACCCGCATGTTATAGAAATATTTCTCAGCGGATAATTGCAGGATTTGTTCTTTTAATTGTCTTTGTTTGCATTCTTGTCTGTCATTGTAGTAATTGCTGCAATTTTGTGTATTTTATTTGTGATTATTGTCGCTTGTATTTTTAATTTTAACCTCATTGATCTCCTCAAAACCACTCGCCTCTTTCAATGCTTGTCATTTGCTGAATGTATGGGCTTTTCTCATCATTACCACTTCATCTCAATTCTTATAACATCATCATCATAACCATCATCATCATCATCATCACCATCCCCCTCATCCCACTTACCATCATCCTCCTCCTCCTCCTCCTCCTCCTCCTCCTCCTCCTCCTCCTCCTTCTCATCACCATCATCATCACCCTCATCCCACTTATCATCATCATCATAAGGTCTCATCTTTATCCACAAACTCATAATTATACTTGCCTGTCGTTATTCCTGATTATAATTAAGATAACCAAACAAAGCCATATTCATCCAACTTCATTCTTTTTTTATGAAATTCTCTCAAGCTTTTCTTCTATTTTTATATTCTTTCTTTTATCACTCGTCTATCTATCCGTTCTCTCCTTCAACATTTTTTTATTTTTCTGTTTATATACCTACTTATCCATCCAACTTTTTACTCATATATACCTACTTATCCATCCAACTTTTTACTCATACATTCATTCCTCCAGCTTTTAAATTTTTTAGCCATTTACAAGCTCATTTTCCATCCATCCATTCATCTATCTATCAATCCATTCATTTATCCATACATCCATCCATTCATTTATCCTTCCATCCATCCATCCATCCATCCATCCATCCATCCATCCATCCATCCATCCTTCCATCCCCCAGTTTTTATTCCAACACCTTCCACCCTCCATCCTCAATCCTCATTACCTCTCTGTCCTTCCGTTTTTTTCTATCATTCTCTATGCTTTAATCTTGCTTTTTTCTCTGTCCCTCTACCCCTCTTTATCCATATATCTATCAACCACTTTTATCACCCCTACTCATTTCTACATCTCTTCATTCCTTCATTATTTCATTCTTGCTTTCATCTCTTTTCATTCATTCACATCTTTCCATCTTATCATCCTGCTTCATCTTCTGATATTTTATCAACCCATTTCTATTTCTACATCCTTCCATTATTTTCTTTCTATCCTACCATCTTCTTCACTACTTTATCCCTCAACCGATTCTCACCTCTTCACCACTTTCGTTATTCATTTTTCCTTTTCCGCCATACCTCCAAATTTTTCATTCTTTCCAAGCTCTGTTTATTTCACTATTCTAGTATTTCTTGATTTTTTTCATCTCTTCACCCCTTTTCATCCATCCCTCCATCTCTTCACCCCTTTTCATCCATCCCTCCATCTCTTCACCCCTTTTCATCCATCCCTTCACCCCTTTTCATCCATCCCTCCATCTTTTCACCCCTTTTTATCCATCCCTTCATCCCTTTTCATCCATCCCTCCATCTCTTCACCCTTTCTCATTCATCCCTCCATCACTTCTCATCCATCTTGTGCGGATCTATCAAGGGATGATGGAGTTTTTGATGCTGAGAATTTGTTGAAGGTGGTGCAGATTGGCCAATATGGCCACTAAATTAAAAGTGAACATTGATATGAAACTAAATTAGTTGGCATTAATTTTTTATTGGACCATCTCAACATGTCAAATCTCTCAACCATTTTATGGACTTAAACTCCGTAAATAATAGCTATTTAAGCCTTTTATCGCCCTCAAGTTATGATAGTGATCTTTCAAACTTGATTATTATTTATTCTTTGCTCGTCTAATTTCAGTTCTTTGTTGACGTCACCATGAATGATCGATGGTCTTCTGATTGTTCTTTGGTGTGATTACGCGCCTCATTTCCAATTTTAAATTTCTATTTTTATTCTGGGGTCAACCGGTGCTATGACGTAGACAAGTTTTTCAACGCTGGAAATAAATATTTTACGCTTAAAATATTTTCAAAGCTTATCTTTTAATTTTTTAGTGTTTTGTTGCGAAGTTTTTTGTTGAAGATTGCAGAGTTTTGAATAATAAATAAGTTCGTGTTAAAGAGAAAATTCATCAAAAGATTCAAAATATTTAAGTTTCATTCAGTTAAAATTTTTATCTAATTTCCCTTTTTATCGTGTTATTTTAAAATAAATTCACTTTATTGTGGCGTTCTTTTTGAATGTTGTTGTTAATTTGACAGGCGAACAAAAATGAGACACCAAAACTTTGAGCAAACTCAATTCAAAAGTTTTCCGCTAAAAATTGTTTCAAATGGTCTTTTAATCGAATTTACATTTAGACAGGTTCAAAAAAAAGTGTCAAAATGAAACTCAAACAAAAAAACAATTTCGAAATTTAACAAAAATTCTATAATGCCATACTTTTTTTTGGCCACTTTGACCGGAAGTGAGTGGTGTCGCCGGAAGTGATTCCAAAGAAGTGAATAAGAGCGGAAGAAGGTACGTTTGATGTGGAAAGTGGTGATGATTTTGCACTGACAAATGTTTTCGAATTCATTTTTCATCAACTTATTTCCTTCCATCAATATAGCTTTTTCTGTAATTTCACGTTTATCACACCTTCGATGAAAATCTGATTTAAAGTTATTCATAAAAATAGCATGTACTTATTTATCCATCAATTTATTAATCAATTAAAACGTTAGTTAATTCATTTATTCTTTTATCTATCCATCTATCAACCCATTCGCCTTTCCTCCACCCACCCATCCATCCATCCATCTTCCACCCATCCATCCATCCATCTAGGTCTTCACCTCACGCCTCAAAATCATAATCCCATTTTTTTCCTATTACCAGCATCCATCATGCATCCATCCATCAATCAATTATAAAGTCTTTATAACACAATTCCTTGCCTAATTTTTATTCATTTATTTTTTATAAAAATATTATTTTTAAAACCATTATTCTTTGCATGTCAAGCCATTTAAAGTTTGGGAATTGATTTCAAATTTCATTTTCAATAAATTTTTACTCGTTATCCATCTTTTCAAACAACAAATCGCCATACATTAATTCAATCATCCATCCATCCATCCATCCATCTATCCATCTATCCATTCATCCAACCTTTCCTGACTCTTTGAAAGTATATATTAATTGTTTCTATTTTTAGTTCTTTTCTTTTCAACGCTAAAATAATCTCCACCATACAATCAAACAAATGTAAAATCTCAAGTGTTATTTATGTTTTTATTACTCGTTTTTTTTAATTTTTTTTTGTTTTTATAAACAATTCATCAAAAAATTTCATTTATATCACAAAACATAATTTCTTATCAGCAAAAATTTCAAAAAATGTAAAACTAAAAAAAACGAGCGATTTTTCCAAAGGATCTTTGCTACCATCATCAACACCACACCACTACCTCCATCACCAACATCATTAAAAACAAATTCTTCATGAGATCAAATCTCCAACAAAAGTGCCATAGAGCTTCACAGTCTCACCAGATTCTACACACAAGGCTCCAATACAGAACTACTGCAACCTAGAAGTTTTCGTTTGCCACCGCTCCAAAAAAATTTGAAAATGGCAACTAAACAGCCAAAATTTACTCTCAAACAATTGAATTCAAGTTGCTCTGAAAAATATCATGCATTAGACGTGAAGTTTCCAGCCTCCAATGTGGCAGGTAGGTTTCAGAGGTTCACCTTCTGCTCAATAGATGAACTACAACCAACTACATCCGCCTTCAAACAATCACCAAGCCATAAATCTTTGTTTAAATTTGAACTTAGATTTTTATCCCAGTGTTTAAAAGTTAATCTACTTTAAATTGTTCATATATGGACATAAAATATTAATACAACGTTTGAATGATGGGAGTTCAAAATAACTTCCTACATTCTTCCATGTTAACCATAGTTTTATAACACCCACCATAACAATAAAAATAATAATTAAAAGAAAAATTTATGTTTTTATTAATTCTTATTGCCTCAACGATTGAAACAAATAACTTTTATTAGCGCTAAATTGCCAGGTACTCTGTCGTGTGTTGTTGTGTATTGGTGGTATTGGAGGTATTCGTCTGCGGGTATTTTATTTTCGTATTAGTTTTGTATATTTTTATTATATTTTTGTATTAGTTTTTTCATATTTTTATTTTATTTTTTTATCATTTTTTGTATATTTATTTTATTTTGTATTTTTTTGTTTATATACATTATTTTTATTTATGTACCATTTTGTATTTGTCTATTAGATTATTTCCAAATGTTTTTTGAGTATTCATAATCAAAACTTTGATGGTATTTAGTTTTGCATGTAGTACAAAATTATGCTATTTTAATTATCACATTGCACCATAAACTTCTACTTCAACACTGATGCCAGACTTGTGTCACCATTCTTGAAAACTTGAATACCTTGTTAGAAGTTGAATAAAAATTCATAATTATTAAAAACAATATAAAAAATATGAAGAGTTATCAAAAAAGAAATGAAACAGTCGATCAATTTGGGAGAAATCTTTTTCGTCCGGAGGAAAGCAATAAAAAAGCGATAAAAAAATTTTACGACATGTTACCTTGCCTTATTTTGTGTTTTCTGATTGCTTTCCAATTTCCATCTTGTAAATTTTAAATTACTGTTGATCTTTCGGCCTCTGAGAGGACAATAAAAGTTTGACACGGTTGTGCTTCTTGTTGTTGTTGTGTTGTTTTTGGCTGGGTTTGGTAAAAAATAAATTATTATTTGAAGTTTTGATTAGCTAATAAATTTTTGTTCAAATTAAAAAATTTTCAATTTGAAAATCAATTTAATAAAAGTTTGAAAAGATTTCAAAACCACACTGGAAATTAACTTCAGTAATAACATCACTTCACAATCGGCAATAAAAATTAAATTTATTGCTAATAAAAAACAAAAAACATAAAAAAATAATCACCTCACGACAAAATCAATTATTTTTTTGCTTTTTGACGTCACACCTCCAAACTATTACACTCTCTTTGATTCCTACAATTTCGAACAAAATAATTTATTTGTATAATAATAATTATTATTATTAGTTTGGAAGTAATTTATATAGAATAATTTCATAATATTTTTCGTGAATTCATAGCCATAATTATAATTCCACACGATATTTTTTGCTTTATAAATACAATTTGTAGAGTTTTTCAACTTTTCAGAAACATCGTATGTATTTTTCTTCAATATTTTGTAAAAATTCCTCTTATTTGATGTTTTTCGTTACAAAATTTGTAGAGTTCAAAAGTTGATATTGTTTTTTAGTTTCATTTAATTCAACTCCATGTTTGATCGTTACTTTAAAAGTTCTTTAATAATAAGTGCATCTTTGAAACTCACATGTTAAAAAAACCTCAAACCAAAAGTATTTTCTGAAATTTGATTTATTTTCTTATACACAGCTAACTTAAGCAGCAGCTAAAACCTTATAGTCATCCTCGGTAATTAATCAGTCTATTTAAGACTTTAATTTTGTTTCTTACGATAGAATTTCATAAAAATTCAAAGGTGAGTCAGTTTTTTATTATTCTTTCTAGAAATGGTGATATTTTAACATTTTTTCTTCTCAAGCATTTTTGTGTTGTTTTATGATACACGTTATTTTTCACTAAAAATTTTGTTGAAGTTATCTTTTTATTGTAAAATAACTCACAAATAAGTCATATTCTAAATAAAATAAGACTCAAATTTTTCCAATGTAACTTATTCAATTTTAAAGCATAACATACAGACATTGACAATTTTTTTGACGTCGATTTATATAAGAATTTTAGTAAATTTATTGAGCAAAATAAATAGCTATAATTTTCGATAAGTTTAATTTTATCATAAAACATTAGCGAAAAAATTTTATTTAGTAACTATTTTATGACATGTGACAGTCTAACAATCTTTTCCAGACATTTTTTAAGAACGCCATTTTGAAAACTTAAACTAAGTTTTCTAATTTCTTTAATTTGAAAATTTTTCTTAGGAAATTAACATTATTTCAACAAATTGAATACTTAAAACAAGATCTGTTAAGGCTAACTTTCATTTTCATTTAAGTTTTCTATTCTTTTTATTCCCCATGGTTAAATAGACTTCTATCCATTTAACTTTTCAGACATCTTAAATTTACTTATAAATAATATTTGACAATCTTTTTACGTCGATTCATGAAAGAATTTTAGTAAATTTATTGAGCAAAATAAATAGCTCACACCTAATGACAAAAAAGATCTCATAAGCCTTTGCATTTCTTCTTCGGACTTTCTATACGACAAAAACCACTATACCACGCATGACTCCGCACCCATTGGCTTCAGCCTAATGGTGGCCATTGCCCAAGTGTGGATGGACCATACTAAGAATGAGGCAATGAAAATTTCCAAAAAAAGAAATATCAAAGCACAGCGAGCCCTCAAGGTCTACATGGACGACACATCCGGAATCATGCAAAAAAGCAACAATCGTACACACACAGAGTTCATAAATATTTTGAACGAAGTAGACGCAAAAATAAGTTTCAGTATGAAATAGAAGTGAACTCTAGAATCCCATTCTAGGACACATTAGTCATCAAAGAAAAAGATGGGAGCTTATCGACAACAGTTTACCAGAAACCATCACACACAGGGCTAACAATAAACCCTCAATCCAGCTAAATCCCCAATATATGGTTAGAAGTGTTCAAAAGAGCTGTATCTCGGGCTTACAAGTAATGTTCAAAAGAACTAATTTTTAAAAAAGAAATGGAGTTTCTAATAAAAAACTTTGAAAACAATAGCTATAACAGAAAATAATTACACCAAATTGCCCAAACATATAAATCAAAAAAATCAGATTCACCAATAAAAACAGGTTAAAATTAAAGTTCAAAATGTATAAAAAAAGCCAAAATAGAAAAAAAACAAAATATAAGAAGCATATTACATGGGTCTCAATACCTTACACCTTACATATCAATCAACAGTTAAAAAAAGCATTCACCAATAATAGTGTGTCCTTCCACTCCTCTTCTGGTCCCAAACTAAAAAACATTCTTTGTGCTGCAAATAAAACAAAACAATATATTGGACCAAAAAGGGATATACAAACTGAAATGTTCGTGCAATCTTGAAAAGTGTTACATCGGGCAGACAAGGGTCAATATAAAGACCCGGATGAAGCAACATGAAGGAGATGTAACATCAAATAAGGACTCAAACACAATTTCAGGTATAAGCAAGCACGCAAGAGAATGCTCCCAAGGAAAAGTTGACTGGGATAAGCCAGTGATCCTGAAAACAATAATTAAAAAAATGAAGCATCCCTTCAAATGAAACTATTAATATCGGAGAGCCTGGAAATAAGAAAAAATAAATCGGTAAGGAATGGCTACAATGACCCACAGTTTCAGGTGGAAACAAGTGCCTGGGACCCAATACTGATGATGTTGCATAAATTTAACTATAAGAACTTGGAAAAAGCAAAAAAGGGGAGGCATGGAGATTAATTTCTCTACATCTGAAAAAATTTTTCTGAAGTTGCAACTTAACATTGAAATAATAGCATTAGAAAAAAAATTGGTTTCTAAATTATTTAATAACCAAATTATACTACTTATCTTTGTTTAAACTGCTTCATAACCATAGTTACTGAATATCTTTTTTCCGCTCATGTTTTATGATAAGGCTAAACTTATCGAAAATTATAACTATTTGTTTTGCACAATAAATTTACTAAAATTCTTCCATAAATTGACGTAAAATAATTGTCTTCTATCCATTCACATTTTTGCCAATCATCCAATATTAAATAGGTTTCTTTTTGAAAATAATTCAATAAACCAATATAAGATATAACTTTTCAGAGACATCGCATGTATTTTTCTTCACTTTTTTGTAACGAAAAACCTCAAATGAGAGGAATTTTTAAATGTCTAAAAAATTCTTCTTATTTGATGTTTTTTGTTGAAAAATAAAAATTGTGCTAATAAGTTAAATAAAAATGGCCATTATTATTACCTAAGGCACTGTTATTCGTTGGTTATTTATATATTAGCATTTATTTATTACTGGCTAATGTTTTTATGATAAAGCTGAATTTGATTTGACGGAAATAAAAGTTGTCAACAAAAATATATGTTGTAAATAAGGCGAACTAAAAGATTCATACTCGCATGTTGATATTGAGGTATATATTCGTATATTTAAATATATTTATAAAAAAATTTTTATACTTAATTATCTAAGCTTTTAGGAATAGTTAACTATTTATGAATATTTTTTTTCCATATTTTTGCTTTCTTTCTTACATATTTAAAAAAACACTTATTAGTAATAATAACACGTATAATAGTATCAAATTTTGTTCACACAACTACGATTTTCCGCTGCCTTGCGGGGAGGCTCCATGTTAGGAGCGGAAGCAACCTGTTATTCAACAGAAATTAAATAGAAGATGCCTATCCCATGTGAGCCAGCTCCGGCAGCTAGGGTGGACGAGATCAATTTGATCCAACGGCCAAGAAGGCGGTTCTGCAACGCTTTTGTGGAGAGCATAGGGCATGTCAAGGCATTAAGACGGCATGGCTATCCACTGCATCTTGACTTATCTCTAGCCGTCTCGACATTTTCTTGCTGCTGGATATAGATGGGCCAAAATGAGAGTGTGAGACTGATGACCATGCGCAATTCACGCACAAGCCACAACTTCATCAAATCCATTTCTCACATCATTTTTCTTCAAGCTCTGCAGCGATGGGGACGTGAAAAAGTGACAAGCATGGATATGCTGGAAGACGTAGTCACAATTCTACACGTGGGCAACTCAGGCCATATCGTCGTCTTCTATCGACAAAAGTAGCGATAGGTTTCGGCAGCCACCTGAGTGACGAAGCAGCCTTTTTAAGACAGCACTGCTTTTCTCCTAGCCTAGAAAAAAGACTAAAAAAGGTGTTTCAAACATTGCTTGCTTCACCCTATCCTAGTCAGCTAGCCGCGGTTAGCGGGACCCCATCAAAAGTGGTAAAAAATATACAAAAAAAAGAAAGGTGATTCCCCTCATCTTTGACGCTTGCAACGTTCGCATCATGATAGATCATGCTGAGACTGACAAACCTGAAAGGAGGTCTGTACTGATTGCAAGAGAGCTGGCAAGGTACAAGGTACAGATCATAGCCCTTAGCGAAACACATCTTACCGATGAAGGTCAATAGTCAAAAGTATTTGCTTTCTTTACTTTTTTCTGGATTGAACGTAAACAAGATAAACGCCTTGAGGCAGGAGTTGGATTCGCTATCAAATCCAATCTGGTCAACAAGCTAGTTTCGCCACTCAGCGGTATTAATGACTGTTTGATGACCGCTGACTGCCACTGCCCAAAAAGCGGTACGCTACTCTGATTAGCGCCTACGCTACCACCATGACCAACTCTGATAAGATTAAGTAAATGTTTTACGAAAACCTGCAAGCAGCACTTGCTACTGTGCCCAAAGCAGACAAAATAGTCATTCTTGGTGATTGTAACACTAGGGTTGGCATTGATTACACATCATGGGCAGGAGTTTTGGGGAAAAATGGAATAAGCAAATGCTGCAGCAATGTCGTCATGGAACTGTCTGACTATAGTAATAAACTTAGCAGGGTAGCCGAAAATGAGCCACTGATCACCAACACAATTTTTCGCCGTTACAAGACGCTTTGGATGCATCCTCGCTCCAAGCACTGGCAATTGTTTTTCGATGACCTGATTGAAGACAACCGCTTTCTTGGAGGTCAAAAAAAGCTATATAAGGAGACACTATAGGCTTCTCTGAAACATTGTAACATTGATTCTGACACCTGGAAAGAAAGAGCCCGAGACTGGCCTATCTGGCAATGTTTCCTCTGGTGTATCGAGCTTTGAAACGAGGCGTGTGGAAGACCAAGAGCAGAAACGTCAGCGTCGCAAAATAAAAGTAAATACTGCCTTTTCTACTTCAGCGTATCCCTGTCCACACTGCTCAAAGCAATTTAATGCGAAGATTGTCTTGACAGCCATCTTCGCTCCCACAGAACTCAGAAATAGAAGTTGTGGCGTCTTCGTCCGCGAAGGACGAGCATCATCATATGTGTGTTAACTAACTCTGGTTGGCTGAGATGTATAACTACTTCGTGAGTCCTGTTTGGAAGCATGTTCAACATTTGGCTACGGTTGGTGTAGTTTTAGTTAGTTTTGACGATTAAAACTTCAAAAATAACTGAGATTTGAACCAGGTGTGTACAGGTTGGTGGTCTGTTGCCATTGCCACTAAGCTAGAGGAAGAATATTCAAATTTTAAATTTTTTGTATAAAAACAATGGAATAAAAAATACTGTAGAGATTTGTGTTGATTGCAACAATGGTAACAGGATGTGGTAAACAAATGAGATGGCAATTAACAGCTAAAACAGGAATGGTTAAGTTTGATTTTGTTTCATTCAAGACTCAACTTTTTAATCTTCTCACCTTTGATATCACAGTAAGATTTGATGTTCCCTCTTGTTTCAAGCCAAGTTTCAAGCTTTTCTTTTTAAATCGATATTTCATATGTTCAACATTAATTTTAAGCATAAATGACTGAGGAAAAAAGACACATAAAAACGAGCTAAAGCATTTGTACTTTGCAAAAATGAAAGTATAAAACTTTGAGGCCGCTTGAAACTTGCATTCGTAATTCAAAATCACAACTAAGGAGAAAATATATAAGAAATTAAATTAGAATAAAAAAAAAATAATAAACAATGAAAAAATAAACGACATAAAAATGATAGTAAAATTAAAAATAATAAAAAAAAATAAAAAATAACAAGAATAAAGCGCCATAAACTTGCACACAACACCTCATAAACCTCAACGAGTCGTTAAAAGTGGAATCGATCAAAATTATTCCAACAAATTTCTATTTCTTATGGTGTCTTATGATTTTTGACCGCATACTCGGTTTTGAAAACTTAAAATTTGAATTAAAAAGCAATTGAATGGGATTTTTCTTTATTTTTAAAAAATCAGTTTTTGTGTTATTGAAATTGGTTTTATTTTATTATTATTATTGTCAGTGGGTTCTAGAAATTCCTGAAATTCATGCCAAACTCATAACTGAATTCAATCCAAAAAAAAAACAAACAAAACAAACCACTCAGGAAACAAAGAAATAACTAGAATAAAAAACATCAAAACAGCCAAAAAAACGATAAAATTTCAATTGGAGACATAATAGGAGTTTGTGACATTGATATAAGACAAGCAAGAGGCATCTTTGCAACATCAATCTAATATGATTTACGACCTCTTAATATTACCCATTTGTTTTTAATATCTGTTTCCTTATTTTTATTATATTTGTTTTATTATTTTTTTTTTTTCATTTTTATTATTCGTCTCATTTTTTTATTTATTTATTGTTTTATTTTTCTTTATTTTATTATTTGTTTTTTTATGTTGTTTTTTATTATCCGTTGTATTGTTTCTGATTATCTATTTCATTTTTTAACATTAAGTGTTTATATAGTTTTTAACTTTTTTATATCTTTTTCAGTTTTCTTGTGTCTCTTTCTTCACTTTTTGTTTTTTTTCTATTAAGTTGTTTTTTATCTTATAGTCAATTCATATATTTCTATTTTCATGGTGAGGTTAAGAGATCGGAAATCGTATTGCTGTCTCAATGAACAAAAAGCTTTTAAACCGAAATGAAATTTTCAAAAATCAATCAAAGATAGTAAATTAAATATCTTTGAAATTCTAAACCTATATTTCGCTTGAAAAAACAATATCTTGTGGAAAATTTTGTTATAAGACTTTAGTACAAGCTTTAAGTTATAAGGTTATGCGCT
>OZ038324.1:2228024-2241721 GCA_964035795.1 Pterobdella sp. o SKG-2022 | reverse complement strand
TCTAAATTTTTTTATTATGCGAAATCTCTGAATAAACATTTTTTCTTCAATTTTCAATTTAAATTATTAAAAATATTGAAATATTTATTCATTAAATCAAATTTCCAATTTTTTATTAGTTTTAGTTTGTTAATTCGAATTTTTTTTGTGATTAACTTAACTATTTTTATTTTATTTAATCCATTCATTATTTTTTTTGTGGTCTTATTGCTTATATTGTTCTGCGCAGGCACGCCCATGAAGCCCAAAGATTATAAAGTTAAATAATAATAATAATAATAAATTAATTAGTGAAATTTAACAAAAATAAAAGATTTCATTAAACTTTGATATTCATTTTTCATCATTCTGGTGACTACCAAGAAATATTGATCTTCGAAATTAAAAAAAATCATGAGAATAAAAAAATCAATAATGTTAAAAATAAAAACAAAATTATAATGAAATAGAATATTAAAAAATATAATGATAAGAACCACTTGAGTTATAAGTTACAAAGTACTCAGACAAAGTTAATTCTAGGTCAGTAACTACTTAATACCTATAAATCGATTTATGAATAATTTCGAAACTAAATAAACACATTGATAGTACAAACATAAATTATAATAGTCAAATATATTATAAAATATTATAACTCCTCAAATGAACGTGCTACCTAGACACACGCCGACTAGAATTAGCACAATAGCCAAAGTTTTAGGTGTAATAAACATTCAAAAAAGTCTTCGATAGATTAGTTTGTGAATATAGTTTCAGAAAACTGGTTAGTTTATTAAGATACGAAGCTTTTCGTTATTAAAATAACATTTTCAAGTATGAGAAACCGTTTTATTGATAACGAAAAGCTTCGTATCTTAATAAACTAACCAGTATTTTGAAATTATATTCATTTTAAGGTTTGGCTTTTGAAAAAATCAGATTAGTTTGCCTTTATTGATGCTTTTGACACTGATTTAAGCCTGAGTGCTACAACATACAAGCAATAATACACTTGATAGATATACGGAAGAAACTCATAGATAATTATGGAAACATTCACACAAACTTATGATTAACAATTAACAAGATGTGATTTTTTAAAAAGCCACAATAAAATGAGTAATATTCCAGAAAACTAGTTAGTTTACTAAGATACGTGTTCTGAAATATTATTCATAAACAATAAGCAAGCAAAGAAACAAAACCACACACATACACAAACAAACAAGAGTACAAACGAACAAACAAACATCAACCGTTATATCATAGAACAATCTATATAATTTTCATGAAGGTTTTCATGCGGTTATGTTTTTTATGTGTGTTTATGTACTTATGTGTTTTGATATGAGTGCTTGTGTATTCATATATATATGTGTGCTTACGCATGTGTGTTTACTTACGCACGTGAAGTGGGCTTGAGCAGTATATAAGCGCAAGTCAGGTCTCTGAAGTAAAATTCTTTGGTTCTTGAGTGTGGATCTGTAAAAGTTGTTATGATTCGATGAATCTTTCGAAGGTGTTTTGTGAAAAACTTTGCAGAGAAATTGATATAAATTTTTTTAAAAGATTGTTGGTAGAAGAAAAAATTTAATATTTTTTTGGATTTTCGACCAAATGTGTTTAAAATAATTGATTAAATTAAATAAATTTATATTAATATTGAACCCTTCTGAACCTCTTAATCAATCTTAAACCAAAACAATGAAGAAAAGAAACTCAAAAGTTTGTGAAAATCGAAAAGTTGAAACCCAAAACTTTTTAACTGTGAGTTTTAGCAGTTCTTTAATTATTTCCATTGTTTTAGTGTTTTTTATCCATATTTATAGAATTCACTTTTTAAAAATATAAAAGTAAAATTGTTAATAGATTTCATTCCAAAAATTATATTTCATACTGGGGTTAATACAAATTCTCATATTTGTTTTTTATTTATATCAGCTTTCATTTTCACCTACTCCACGTGTGAAAATAAAAAGCGCGCTTTTGCAAACTTGTTTACTTTTTAAAAGGTATCGGACGTTTTTTAAAATTTATTCACATATAATTCATATAACTAGAGACATTTTGAGTGTATTCATAAGGTTTTTTGCATTTAATTTCTCAATCAGCCTTTCTTGATTTCATTATGAATATCTCCAAAACTTGAAGAAAATTCTCTTTTGTTGTAGAATTTTCTAACTGAAAAGTTCCATTTTTGACGCCAACACAATCACGGGTCTGATCTTGATGACGTTTGCAAGTTGCAGCTTTTTATAGAAGGTATTTGAAAGGGAGATTCTTCTCAAACCCCTATTTCTTATTACATAAAAACCTTTTCTCAAACATTATTTTATTTCATGAACTTTTGAGTCAAAATTTCCAATCTCGGCAACCGTCAAATTTTCCGCATATAACTGATGCGCCTAGTGTGAATCTAGGGTAGGTTATTCAGATCTCTAACTCATGTTATGGTCTTCCTAATGCTTAATTACAGTTTTATGTTATCTAATACACAATTGCTCATCTGACCTCGAACTCTGTCAATCTTTGTCTCTCTAGTTTAATTCTTGCTTTGAGAAATCCAATAAAAATAGCTTTTGATCATCATTATCAAGAGTTTATATTAATTTCAATTTTTCTTAACAGTCCATCCAAGCTTTTATATCTGATGACTCAGCAATTATGAAACTTTCAACTCGCTTTCTTTTTAATCTACGAAATCTTTCAACTTTTCGCAGAAAAAAGTTTATAAATAAATCTGTTCTGATTGGCAACTTAACCAAGACATCGGGATTTTTTTCATAATACTATGGGATCACAAAATTGAACATTTCAGAAATACCAATAATCCACTCTTAAAGATAATGTATCTATTCTTTTACCTCTTTTTCAAACTTCACGTTGAAATTCTCATATAAAAATTAACTTATAAGAATCTTATGAATTTGAGGCTCCATGTATTCAAACCTTGACCTTGACTCACAAGTGGGAATTGAAGAATGTTATTAGTTATGGTCAATCAATATGTAAACAAAATTTAACATCAGATTTTGAATGCTTAGTTTGTGCTATATAAGAGAAAAGTTGGACATTACTCATGTCAATCATCAGTTATAAAAATAATTGATGATAATTAAAATAGTTAATTCAATAAATAATTTTAAATATATGGTTGAAGAAAAAATACTTGAATAAACTCTTTATCAAAACTAGTACAAATAAATGAAAAATCATATAATTATTAAAAATATAATAAAAAATAATTAGGAAACACATTTTTAAAATGTTTTATGGCTTGTGATTTGGTTCGAGATCTCATGTGGCTCACCTCATAGACCCACATAACGGAAACACATATGAACGCACATATAAAAACGATAATTTTTTATTAACACCCAAAAAAACATAAAAATTATAATACAACTTATTCACATATGTAGAAAACACATAAACAATTAAAAAACATACAAAACTTAACCACATGTAAAAACACTTAAAAACACACATACAAAACACACTAACTACCACATAAATCCCATCACCTACCATTATTAATATCCTTCAACCTCAAGAGTCGTAAAAAACATATTATTGGCCAACTAAGTTTGTTTCAAATGAGTTTTTATCGATAATATACAACTTTGGTTAATCTTTTATTGTTTCTTTTTTTCGTTGTGTGTGTTTTTGTGACGCCAATGTGTTGTTGTAGGTATGAGTAATGCTTCGATGAAGTTGGTTTTGTTGAACATATATACATTGCTGTGTTTTATAATTTGTTTTTGCAGTATTTTAAATGCAAAGTGATGGCTTGATGGTTGACTGTGACTGTATTTGGATGCTATATAAGATACTTTTATCTTTTGTATAAGATTGCTTTTTTTAACGTATCTACCACTATGAAGCTGTTAACGATTGAAATCAATTATATTAAAAGGTATGAGCCAAAAATTTTATCTTTCGTCTTTATTCAATATCTGACCTTCATAACACACTCTCAAACAGACCGCATAAAACACCAAAAAGTACACCGTTTCACACAGTCATGACACTTCAACACACTACACAACACAACAAACACCTCCCAACACACGCCACACACATTCACAGAACACAACACCTTCCCCATAACACACACAACACAACAAAAACCCACCTAACACACAGTGATCCAAAACGCAAGTCTCGACCTGTCTTTGAAGATTGCTGTTAACCCACCAATATAACAATAACTACTACATCAATAACTGTTACAAGCCGAGCTTACAACTGAAGCTGTTGAAACTGTTTTGAAGCTGTTTCGATACGTTTCTTAATGGTTGGAGCTTAGTTTTTTAAATAATATTTGAAGAATTTAAATTTTAGATTTGTTAATGAATAAATAGATTTGAAAAGTTGGTGAAACATAATCACAATTGAATTTAAAATTTTTAGACACAATAAAAATAAAAAAAAAAGGTTCTAATGAAAAAAACACAAAAATAACAGTAGAAAAAAACAACACAAAGTAACATTATCAAGTGATCATTCGAAAAGCCTCGTAATTTATAAATACTCCGTGTTTGATTACATCACTATTTGATTTAGGCTACATCAACAACACCTTTAAACACAACAGGGTTCTGCAATCTCAACAATGGCGCAACAACAAAAACAACCCATTCCAGAAGCTCCGAGGTCTTACCAAATACTGTTTCTGTACAACGTCTTAACCACCCCATCTCTATCTTGCCCACATAACGAACCTGCTGATTCCATCGTCGACATTCCATCTCCTGATGTCTCTCAAGATCATTCCAGGTGGGTTGATGTAGGTGTGGAGGCATGAAATATGGGTAGTGTGGTGTGGGTGTTAGGAGAAGTTTTATAAGGTGTGGTGGGTAGCGCATGGCAGTGTGAGTTGGGATGCAGTATAATGGAGAATATGGGGCAGCTGTGGTCTTGGGTGTGATAATATTGGAGATGGAGTGCAGCTGTGGTTTTGGGCGTGATTTTTTGTAAGTGTGGCTTGTTGGGGGATAACGAAGTGTGGTGAGGAAAGTAGGTGTAGTAAAATAGAGCGAGATTTAGCCCGTGCGGTGTTGCGTAGTTTGGTCTCATACAGTTTAGCCTTAGATGATGCAATGCGTTTGAAGTAGTGTCGTGAAGTGTGGTATGATGAGTGGCAAGAGAATCTCACTGTAAATAGGCTGAGTATGGTATTTGGTGTAGGTTTTGTGAAGATGTTATATGTAGCCTTATTATTTGGTTTTGGAATTTAAATGTTTATCAGATGTTTTTGTCATAAATGATGTCTTATTTCCATTTAATTATTCTTTATTTTCTGATATATATCAATAAATGACTGAAAAAAGTATTAAAAATCTAATTTTAAAACAATTAAAAAACAAAGACTTACATATGAAACATAGATAAAATAGCTTTATATTTCAATGCTACTGGCCGTTAGATCGATCTGGGAGATAACATAACTGTAAACAAAAATTTATTTTCATTTCGAAAAAATATTCAAAAAATTAAAAAACTCAATTTTTATTGGGAAAAATTTTGAAAATTAAAAAACTGACGTTTAAAAGAGGATTTTATGAAATTATATTCACAAATTCTTTTTCATATCTTTAAAAAAAACTTAACTAGACTACTAAATCTCATGCCGTTATATATTTTAAAAACCAAAAAACTAAAATAAGTATATTTTAGTTTAAATTTACGTTCATTTTTACTCCTTATTTACAGTTTCTAATCATTTATTAATGGCGACTTCGCGTTTGTAGTTTACGATTGTGAAAATTTAAGCGAATTTACGGCCAAAAAAACTTCAAAAATTTTTAAAATAATTTTTTGAGAGATTGCTTCAATTTGTAAGTCAATTTTCATGGCCGCTTGCCTTTCAGAGTGTCAATATTTTATAAAGATTGAGAGGATTTTTATTGTTGCGTTAATTTAATATAAATAGATTAATACATTGGACATCTTTAATTTTGTAAAAAGTAATTTTGGAGTTCTTTATCACCATGGGAATGTTCCAAAACAAAATTGAAAAAAAAGCATTCAAATCAAAAAGTTTTTTTAAATAACAAAGAACAAAAAAATTGATTAAAACAACAAAAATAATAATATCTGTGACGTAATCACCTTTTGAGTCCCTCGAGTCTAATCGCCGAATTGCCGCCGCTTATTTAGAATCTTTGAATTGCACATCACTTCCGGTCAACATGTCACGTGATGACCCTACCAAAGATGCCAAATAAGGTGGTGATACTAATTACCATCGGTTTTAGTTTTAGGGGATACTTTTATCGCCCTCTGAGTCTAATTAAGAATTCTTTGTTTCTGGTTTGAGATAATTCATTTATTAATAGGAATACTTATAACTTCAATAAAATAAGCTATCAGAATTTCATTTATTTAATTAAATTTTTTTAAATTAAACTAGTATATAATTTGCCAGTGAAGACAACATTATAATATCAAAGTTTTCATAACAGTGCAACCATTTTCAGTTTCATCCATAACTACAAGCAATATAAAAAATTAACTGCTTATACCAAAATCATACATTGCACCGCCCTCCCTCCACATCCCACCTCCCTCTACACCACCACCTTTCTCCACACCACCACCTCCCTCAACACCACACTATTTAATTAGAATCCGCTACTTTCAGTCCAGTTATTAACCATTTTTGTTCTTTTTCTATATTATTTTTTGTCGTTGTTTCTAGCTGTGCTAATTTTATTACTTTGACTACTATCATAGTTTGTTAAGTTATATATAATATTATCAATATTCAGAGAGTTTTCCAATTTAAGTTATTAATTTGAAAAATTATATAAATAATATGATGATGGTAAGAAGCAGTATAACAATAAACAATAAAAATTATAAGTAAATACAAAAAGCAAGCAACAGAGTCCCACCCACCTCTGCAAAGCTACATAAATCAGATTGAGCTCGTCCTAATATTACTTTCAACTTTTTAATCTCGCACGCACGCGCACACACACACACACACACACACAAACGTCATAGATGCATTAGTTTTTTTTTGAAATATGCTCTTTTGACCACCTTTGATTATTGCTTTATTGCTTAGTGTGTTGATGTTTTATTATTATTATTATTATTATTATGTGCTTTCTCACGGTTAAGCTGGTTATGAGTTTGGTACCAAGCTTTTTTCAAAAGCCTAGGGTGACAAAAACTAATTTTTTTGACTTCTTTCCAGCACTTTTCTCAAAATGAAACCACTTCCAAGTAAGGCTGATATTTTTAGGGTTTCGAAAGATATATTTATGCCAATGAGTTTAAGATAATTAGTTAATTTATTTGTTATTGGTCCTAAAGCACCTGATATTACCGGAAATACTGTTGTTTTCACCTTCCATAACCTGGATAATTCTCTAGCCAATTCTTGGTACTTTTCTATTTTTTCTTTCTTTCATTTCTGTTCGAATATCTCCTGGTATTCATATTATTTGTTTTATTTATCTTTTCGTGCATAAGTTAAAGTCAAAATGATAAGAATCACACACACAAACACATAATTAACTGTGTGATAATATTTATCACTCCACCTTGAGTCACCATCATATCTGAGAGGTCATCTTGAAATACTCAAGTCTTTTATTACCAACATTATTTTATAATACTTTTAAATTTTCCGTCAAAACGCAATTTTTAATCTAAAGTTTTTTCCAATTTTTTTTTCTTATTATCATTCATTTTTTTTTCTGCCATTATAATCTATCTTTTATTTGGTTGTTGATGGTATTATTATATATTTTACCAATCTTAATATAATATTACTTTTTAAATATATTTATAGTTACTTTTTGATCTTTTTTTCGGTATTTTCTTATCAGTTACCTGAAGATGATACCCAGTGAAGAGTTTACACATTTGTTTTTTCCCGTATATATTATGTTTTTTTGTTGCGTTTACTTAAAACAAATAATTTTCCATATGCTAATATTATAGTTTATTTTTTTAATTTATCAATGCAATTTTAAGTATTATAATATATGATACAATCGAAGTTATTAATATTTATAAGATATCCAGTCAATATTTTGCATTCATGGATACATTTGGATTATTGACCAAATTATAATCAGCTCTGTTTGATAATTTTAATTATATTTTTTTGTATCGTTCATTTTTTTATCATCTTCATCATCATCTTCATCATCATCATCATCATCATCTCCATCATCATCATAATCATCGTTTTGCGGTGGTTATTATTAAATATAAATACAAGTTACTTGAAAAAAACATAATATATCGTAAAAACAAACACAAAAAAGGACATCAAAAACTGCACAGCTCTTGCAACTTCTAATTCTCTAATAGTCCCCACTCATCTTCAAAGAATCAAACGTCAAAAACTGTTGTTATGACAACGATTTTTATTGATGTTCATGCGCCAATGAACAAACAGTAATGTATGTCAAGATAATATAAAAAATTATCTTGTTCTATTTACTATCTTCGCCTTCATTTTTCTTCCTTTGATCTTCGATTTAGAGTCTTTTTGCACGTTTGTCCTTACTCTCTTATTAACTGTGTTTTTGATTTTGTTTATTTTCCCTTTTTTTTATCATTTTTTTATTAATTATTTTTCTAAAACAAAATGAACAGTTTTATTTAATTTTAAATATAATAAATGAAATATTTAGGAATTATTTTGATAACAATCTGGAAAAATATAAAAATCATCAAAAATTCTCCATATAAATACTAGAAGTTGTAAGTTGAACACTATAATAAAAATTACGAAAATAGATGGAAAAAACTAAGAAAGAAGAAATAACCTAATCAAATGAATATTAAAAGCTCAAGGCCCCAATAACTCCACAGCATATCGCCATAATAAGATTCAGACGATAACTACTCAGATGATATTATTAATCACGTGATGGCAATTGTGCTTGTTTGTTGTTTATGGGTGTTGTCTTGTTGTGTTTATTTATATTTATATTTGGTATCCTTTTCAATTTCCGTTATTATTTGTTGTTTTTTTTTAGTATAATATCCCATACAAGTAATGTTGGATTATTTATGAGTTTTTGTGAACTTTTTTTTGCATATTTGAATCACAAAACAAAATTTTGCATTCGTTTAAAGTTTCATTTTTGCTTTTAAACTGAAAAAATCTTAAAATTTTAAATCTGTTAAAAAATGAAAAATGTCATTTTAATTGCTGTTTAATCATTTCAATTCGAATCTTTTGTGCATACAATCCATTTCCTTTCAGTTTTTTGTTCTTTGATTCCGCTTTGATGTCTATGCGACCTTTGACACGGCACTACAACGGCGTCTGTCGTCTCCGTGCATTATCGCTCACTTGATGAATGGCGGGAATCTGTGTTATCAAAGATTATAAATAACTGTTGATGACGTGAGAGATAATGTCTATAATAATATTACGTCATTAAATCCTTTATTGTTTTTTATTCTATTTATAGTTAGGTCAAAGTTGTGTGCGTGTATGTGTGGTTCGAGGTGATTTATACTGGTAGGAAGTTTTTAAATTAATATTCTATCTGTTGTTTTTTTTGTTATTAATATTAATATTCTATCAATAATTTATGTTGAAACAATTCAAGTATTTAGTAAAATTATAAATTTTTTTTATAAGAGAGGTTTTTGATGATCTTTTTTATAAATTTGGTTTTATGAAATTTTCCAAAAGTTTTTTAAAGTTCAAAAAAATACCTGAATTATCTAAAAAAGAACTGAAAATAACGGTTAAATGAGAAACATACCACGCGGAATGAAAATTTTCATTGAAAAGTGAACAAAGATAACAACATAAAAAGATCATAAAGAAACAAATGAAATATTAAAACATAATAAAAAAAATATTATTCATAATTAAACATAAAATTTTGAAAAGTTTGACGTAAATAGGCGATAAAAAAACAATTGATAGCAGTATTGAGATATAATTTGTATGAAGCGTTTGATCAATATTCTGATGTTTAATAATTAATTCTTTATTTATTAAATTCCAATATTCTATTTTTTATTACTTTCCAGTTTATATATTGTTTCATATAACAATTAATTTATCTTCAGTTTAATAATTATAGGGTCTAAAAAGTCTTGGAGTTGATGCCGCTATAGTCTTAATCGTAGTCTTAAATACATTTGTATATATTTTCAAATTAGTATATCACTTTTTTTTATTTTGAAATATGTTATCTCTGAGTAATCCTACGTATCATACATACTTCAATCAAGTATGGTCTTTTTTGAACTTCGTTTTTGACCATTCCTTCAGTTTTCAATTTTCATCTTTCTCCCTCATCCATTCCTTCAGTTTTTTTCTCAATATTTTCACATTGGAATCATTTTCATTCACCCACCAACCCATTCACCCATCCACTCACTCACCCGCCCATCCAACCACTCTTTTACCCATCCATCCACTCACCCATCCATTCAACCCCCCCTCTTCACCCATATCTAATTACATACCTACCTGCTTACCTAACCACCCATGCAACCAGCCTCAGACTTCATTATCACTTACTCAACACCCTTATCTTCAAAGCTTCTGATTGATCTTATTAATACGGCTGTTAACGAGTAATATGTTTATCATCTAGCGGCCTAAAAACTCCTAGAGTCAACGCCACTATAAGCATAATTTTTATTTTGCTGTTGATTCATACTCAAAGCAGATGTAAATTTTTTATAAGAATTGCTAAGGGCTTGTTCTAATACACGTACATCTATAATTGTTTTCCAAATGATTTGAGCTAATAAATGCGATTGTGTTGATGAAGATGGTGTGAGAAGTGACGAATGAAATGGTAGTGAAATGAAATATAAATGAACTTTGTTATAGTGATAAAGATCGAGATAGTAATGATGATATTGATTTAAAACTATTATTCACTTGTAAATCATAGTTATTCATCATTTTTAAACTTTGCTTGAGACTTAATGACGTAAGTACACATAATGGGGGAGTAGGGGTGGTGGTGGTGGTGACAGTGTTAAGAGTAGTGCTGGTAGAGGGAAAGTGGGGGGAGTGATAAAGATGGTTGTGGTGATGGTGGTGGTGGTTACGATGATTATGATGTTGATGATACTGATGATGATGATTATAATGATAAAGGTGGTAGTAATGATGTGGGTGGTGGTTGGGGTGGGAATGATGATGATGGCCAAATATTTACAAACTCTATAGTACAAATATTATCAAACAATTCAACTCAAACTTAAAATTCTCAATTCTGATTGGCTTCTTAGAAACCACCACATCTTATTAATTGGCCAATCACCACTCAAAACCGCCTATAAAATTTATCACTCTTGTTCGTTATTGGTTGTTAGTAGTATTACGTCACGCGTGGTACCCAATAGGAAAGCAGTATTTGTGAACAGAGGGCTCTGTTAAGAGACAGTGTTATTGTGTTGATTATGTTCGGAGGATATTAAATAAAAAAATCAACAATTTAAAATAACAGTAACAATAAAACAAATGAATAAAAATATTATAGAGCGGATTTTTTAAATTTGTAAAAATCTAAAATCAATCAATAGAAAGTAAGAGCTTATTTCCATGAGTATCCTCATACCTAATGAACTAATGTTTTTCTATAGTACCTCTCAAATGTACCTTAAACTTTCAATCCAATATAACTCTCATTAAGCTTCTAAAAGCACACAAAGGACTGTTCTATAGAGCTTTCAATTAAAAATACTCTTAATTTATTGTGTTTCATATTTTAGTTGATTGACACGTATAAACCGATGACTTTTATTGATATAAAGATTCAAAATTATATTTCCACATGCCTACATAGCAAAGACCTTTTAATTGGACCAGATTCTAATCCGTTAGTGACGCGGTAAGTTATGGAGAAAAAATCGATTGTTTTAGTGTTATAATTGTCCTTTGTTGGTTTTATTTGAGGTTTTATGGTTTGTGGTGTAGACGAGCTTTTAATTGTCATTTTGTTTGAAACAAATGATCTTAATCGGTTTAAACTAAACAAACATTTAATCAGCGTCAGTAAATCTCATGCATGCGATAAAGACTGGCGTTAACACAAGGGTTTGAAGACCGGATATATATCAAGTTTTTTGTAATAGCGTTTAGTAATTGTTTCAGAATTGTATGCCTCTCATATGATTATTTTCCTTTTCCGAACCACATGGAATGGAAGCAAAAGCCGATACTTTCTTAATTATTTGAACACCACTCTAAAAAAGTTCTTTTGTCTGCCATTTCTTTTATATGTCTGTCATTTTTTTCATCAAATTCTTTTTGTTCAATAACCTTTCATTTCTCCTACAATCCGTCTGTTTCAGTTTTTCTATCCATTCATCCATCCATTCATCCATCAATCCATCTATCTATTCACCTACCCATACATCCATCCATCCATCCATCCATCCATTCGTCCATCCATCCATTCATCCATCCATCCATCCATCCATCTATCCATTCATCCATCCATTCATCCATCCATCCATCTATCCATCCATCTATCCATCCATCCAACCATCTATTCATAAACAATCTTTTTAAAGCACACTTAATAACGCATAGATCTCTTATTGATCTTTTCATTTCTTTGCACGTATTCAAATTAATTCACTTTTTACTATCCATCACATCATTGCTCATTTAATTTTTTCAGCTTTCTATCGGCTTTGCATCGCACTTTTTTTACATTCATTTATTAATCTATCCATCTACGCACTTATCCACTCATCTATTCACTTATTCATCTACCCATCCATTTACCCATTCATATATTTATCCATCTATCCATCCATCCATCCATCCATCCATCCATCCATCCATCCATCCACCCATCCACTCATTGAAGCGTAAATACAAACAGCTGTTAAATTGAAATTCCGAAATAATTCATTTCTTAAATATTTCTATCCATCTTGGTTCAAATCGATACCCATCACCCATCGTCTATTTCGGGCGGAGTTTATAACAATTGATGCATGAAAAAAGATTATTGAAAAAATAATAATAGGAATAATAAAAATTTTTTTAATTAAATGATAAAAATAAAAAAAAAATTCAAGTATTGAAAATAATGATACCAAAAATTCAAGTATTGAAAATAATGATACCATTAACAATAGTTATAATACTTGTGGTTTTGCTTGCACTCGACTTTTCAATGTCAACTCAAGCTTTAAGGATGCTGTTGTTTTTTAAACTTTTTGGTCGCCATTTTATCAATGGATATCATTATCATTTGAGATTTTGTTTGAAGAAAGGAAGTGCTTTTGTCTAGATACCAAAAAAAAAAAATAAATATATAGATTTATTTTGTTTGACATTTTGAATCAATTTTTAATTGAAGTTGAAAAAGTTTGTATATTTAAAGTTTCCAACAAAGAATACTTAAACCAATGAACTTCACTTATAAAAATTACAAAATAATTATTAATATTTATTTTCGTTTGTCTCTGTTTTATTTTGTATTTATGCGTATGTGATGATATGCATTCATATGTGTGTAGATGTTATGACTCTGTGATTGTCCTCTTGCTTGTATGCGCGTTAGTGAGCGCGTTTGTCCCACTATGTTTCGTTCTCACTTAGTTTGTGGCTTGTTGATAATATATATATATATATTTTATGGTTTAATGTTTTATAATTTTATTGTCCCAGATTTTATTTTTTTTATGTATAAAAGATAAAAAATTAATTATTTATTTTAAGTTTTGTAAAAACTCTTTAAAAT
>OZ038324.1:2165524-2223024 GCA_964035795.1 Pterobdella sp. o SKG-2022 | reverse complement strand
CAAATGCTTTCTCATAAACTACGAAACACACATATAGATCTTTATTTAATTCTATTCTGCGCTCCATTAGGCACCTCATCACTCCAATAGCTTCTCTCGTGCCTCTCTACTTACGGAATCCAAACTGATCGTTTTCTAAAAATTCTTCAGCTTTTGTTTTTAGTCTTCTTTTTATTATCCTCAAGACCATTTTCGCGGCATGAGATATTAGACTGATGGTTCTGAAATCTTCACATCAAGTGGCATTCCTTTTCTTTTCCAGAAGCACTTCTTTTGAAAGCTGATATAGGCCATACTCCCTCTTCATAAATTTTCTTACACAGCTTTATAAATTGTTTCAATGGTTCGGTACATAAAGCGTGTAGAAATTCTGCAAGTATGCCATCACATCCTTCTGCCTTCTTCCTACCAAACCTTTTCATTGCCTCTTATATTTCACTGATAATCAACCCGAGTCCCAGAAAATCTCCATTTACACGTGATTCATCTTCCAGTTCTGAACTAACAAGTTTGTTTTGAGCGCTGTAAAGACGTTCAATATAAGCTTTCTATCTATGAGTTATTGCTTCCGGTTCTGTTAGCAAATCACCGTTTTCATTCAGAATAGCAACCATCTGTTTTTTTTTCCATGTTTTTGCTGATAAAGCTAGAGCTTTAACTTTGTGGTACATGCGATCTTGTTGGCTTCTCTCTTCCAGTTTTTCAATTTCCGAACATCGATCCTTGAACCACTCTTCTTTTGCTTTATCTGTTTCTCTTCTGAGCACGTTTTTAAGCCTTCTGTACATACGTCTTCCTTTTTCAGTTTCTATTTCCTCCCACCACCTTCTTTCTCGCATCTTCTCCACCATTCCTTCCGTCACCCACGGTTTCTTTTGAGATTTTTCTTTTCTTCTTCCAACCGTTTTTTTGGGCCTTTGCATCATTCTTTCTTTTAAACACAACCATTGACTTTCCACATCGTTTATTTGATCACATTTTTTAGCCAGTGCATTGTTTATTTCTTTATTGAAACTTTCCACCGTTTCACAGTTTTTTAGAGCTTCTTTGTCCCACAAAACTCGGTGTTTTGTTTGGTGTGGTCTTTACAAACGTAAACGCACTTTCATCCTAACCATGTTGTGATCAGAATTCGCATCAGCTCCAGGATGAGCTGTTCTTGTAAAGGTTTTGTACAATATTTCACTCTAGCTGGTACTTGTTGCAGTCTCCAAGAGCCTTCCACGTGTATACTCACCGTTTTGGTTGTTTGAGCCAGATATTCATGATGCAAAGCTTATTTCTTTGAGAGAATTCAATCAAAAGCCTGCCTGTCTCATTTCTGGTTCCCAGGCCATGATTACCTACAACCATACCATCACTCTCTTGTTCTACCACTGCATTAATTTCTCCCAAGATTATGGTGTACTCTTTTTTTGGTAAACCTCACATCTTGTCTTCAATCCGCTCATAGATTTCTTCCACCTCTTCATCAACATGAGCTGAAGTTTGCATATAAGCTACCACTACATTGAGGTTTACTGGATCTGCTCTCAACCTCACCATCATCATTCTATCACTTATGCACTCCAATTCTTTCACTGCTTTTGCAGCCTCCTTACACAGCAATAAGCTTACTCCTCGCTGACTCTCTTCACCTCCTGAATTTACAATTCTAAATCCATCATCTTCAATATCATCTCGACCTTCCCATCTTATTTCTGTGAGACCCATCAGACTGACATTATGCTTTCTCATCTTTTTCACACACTCTAGGAATTCTGGGTTTATTAAGCTTCTACTAATCTATGTAGCTATTTTCAGCTCCCCTTCATGCATGTTTTGCAGAGATACACTATTTTCTTCACCTGACTTAGCATCATGGAATTTGATCTTGTTTTTAGAGGTGGTTTTCTGTTGTCGTCCTCTATTTCCTTGCAATTCTGTTTTTTGGAATGCTTCAGTCTTTTTTAGTTTGAGATGAAAGATTCTTCGACGTACTTGTCTAGAAGGAATCTCTTTCTTATTAGAAAAACTTGGTAAAAATTCTCTAGAGTAATTCATCATAAATTAAATTATATTAATTTGACCTAATTAAATTTTCCTTATCTAAACCATATTAATTCATTATATGCTATCTCGCTACAAATTCATTCCTTAAATACTAAGAACTAGTGAAGTTCAATTTTTATGCATTCTTCATAATCTTTCATAATTATATTAATACAATTCTGCTGATAACTACATTTCTTCACTCATTATAAAATTTTCATTAAAAAAAAATTAGCAATTAAGTATTCACTCTATGTTTGTAATTTTTTTCATATCTTTTATTGGTCAAGTTCAAATCCCGTGACTTTTCGTCACTGTTACTCCCTAAAACCTTTTATAGCTCTTAAACAGTTTAAATTCCATAACACTGAATTCTCTAAGTCTCATTATAACACAAGTTAGTTATTCTAAAAAAACAATCTGACAAGCCCCAGACCCAATCATAAAGGGCTCCCAAGCTTCCCAAGTTGTCTTAAAGAATATAACAGTTTCCTGCTACTATACTCGTCGTTTGTTCGTTTTTTTTTGTTAATAAACCCACTCTGGATTTATTGATAAGTATGTATCTCCAACATTCATAATGTTATCTCTGTTGTCATGACTTCCAAACCAATTTTTTAACTCAATATGTTTAATTTTTTTTTTCAACACAATTCTTTTATTGATATAAACAACTACATGAAACTCAAAAAGTTGAAGTGAAATAAATAGCAAAACTAACTAAAACAACTTATAAGAATAAAAGAAAATGGCTTAAATGGAAACAAATCAAATTAATAAAACATGCCTTTCAAGGGTTAAGGATATACCGTAAATGAAATGGCATAAAAAAAACAAAACAAAAATTTCAAATCGAATGAAATAAAAAATAAAGTAATAACAGACTAGATTTATAACTTGGAGCTGCTTAGAATATATTTTTTCACAATAATTTTTGAATAATTTTAATGATTTTATGGATTTAAGATTATCTGGTAATTGATTCCAGCATTTAGCACCTTTTACTCTTAGAGATAATTTCTTTTCATTAGTTCTATATTTTTCTATAATTAAATTATTATAATTTCTTATATTGTAGTTATAGGTTCTAGTGTTAAAAAAGTTAGAAAAAGAGTCAGGAAGCTTATTTATATGTTTAAAACTAAATATTAAGGTGTGTAATATATTTATGTTATTTATATTCAATATTTCTAAATCTTTATAATTAATATGTTTATCAAATGGATAATTAAAGATAGTTCTGATTGTTAAGTTTTGTAGTGTTTGAATTTGTTTTATATTAGATTTATAATTACATGCCCAAACAGTGTTACAATAATTAATATGTGGGTAAAAAAGAGAGAAATACAAGTTTAAGAGAGTTTTAGTATTTAGTTTGAAAGTCTTTTTCAAGAAATATATTTTACTCTTTATTTTGTATAGTTTATTCACTAGATAGCCAATATGATGTTTAAAACTTAAATTATTATCAAATATTATACCCAAGTATTTAAAAGTGATTTTATAAGCAATAGGATTGTTATCTAATACAAAATTCAAATTATTTATATTGAAATTAGTATCAATGTTTTTGAAAACAGTATAATAAGTTTTATTTGTAACATAAGATAATTATTTTTAAACCAATTATTAATACTATTTAATTCATTATTAATATCATTATTTATTTGTTCATAATTATCATTAGTAATAGGAAAAGAAATGAGAATATCATCAGCATAAATGAGTGTATCGTATTTATTATTGTTGATAGGAAAATCATTAATAAATAAGATAAACAGTAAAAGACCTAATATTGAACCTGGGGAACTCCCCTAGATTTAATCAAAGGTTTGGATTGTACCCCATTTAAATCAACCACTTGATTTCTGTTTTTTCTATAAGATTCTATCCATTTAATTGATAATAATGAAAAATTAAGTCTATGGAGTTTTTCAAATAATAGATCGAAATTTATGCAATCAAAAAAAATACTGATATAAAAATTTTTTAATTCCAAGTTTTTTACAATATTATATTTAAACATATCTAAGCATGAGTTTGTTGATTTATTTTTGAGAAATCCATATTGGTTGTTGTTAATTAGTTTATTTTTATCTAAAAAATTATAAATTTGGTTATGGGCAAGTTTTTCTGTTATTTTTGAAAATATAGGAGTTGTTGTAATTGGTTTATAATTGTTTAAGTCTTGCTTATTACTTTTATTTTTTAATATAGGTATAATTTTACTGTTTTTTAAAATTTCCGGAAATACACCTTCTTTAAAGGACATATTAATTAAATTGACAAAATATTGAGTATTATATAATATAATAGTTTTGAAACAACCATAGTTATATCCATAAATATCGTTAGATTGTGATTTATTTATTTGCTTTAACCTAAAGAGAATATCATTAATTTCTACATTATTAAAATTGAAATAGTGATCAAGATTATCTAGAACTGAAATGTTGGATGGGATAAACTTAGGATTATTAATATTATTTTTACTAGGATCATTATTATTATCCTTAATTATATTGAGATCAAGGTTAGAAAAATGGTTATTGAAAATATCCGCTAGTTTGTATTTATTAGTAATCTTTATTCTGTTCATTTGTGTTATATTGTATTGATTGTTTTCTACCTTACTATCATTAGTTAGACTATCTAGAAACTTCCTATTGTTAATTTTGATTATTATTATATTCCCTGACTTTTGAGTTAAAATAATTTTGTTTTGCTAGTCTTATAACTTTTTCAAGAATTTTAGTATGTATAGTGTATTTTTTATTGTTTAATGAAGTTGGATTTTTGAATAGTTTTTGTATAATCTAGATTTAGTATTTATAGAATTTAATAATCCAAAAGTCATCCATTCGATATTATAATTTACAATAGGATTATTCATGTTATTTGTGAGACTGTTTTTAAAACGAGGAAGTAATGTTCTTATAAATATATTAAAATTATCATTTACATTATCATAATATACACTAAATAAACCACTATTTTTTATGTTATTAATAAATAGTTTTAAGTTATCTAATGATAATACTCTATTATATGAAAATATATTATTTGATGGTTTATATGATGTTACCCTATTGGGTGAAATTAGGGATAATATTATGGGCAAATGATCCGATATATCGTTCTAAATTATATAAGGGTTCATTAGTTCATTTTTATTTGGTGATCATGATATTTATAGTTATCACCATTAATTTGTTGATGAAATTTTTGATTAATTATTCCAACCTCATCCTTATCTTATGTTCATGAAACTCCTATTATTGCAAAATAAGAAAAACTCGAAGACCCCGCAAAAATATGGCCCATAAAATCCACACTGCAGTCTTTCAATCTGCTATTACACCCCGGCATTTAAGCCTTCCCACATAAAAAAATCAATCTTGTTATATTGGTATTTAAATATAAATAATAATAATAATAATAATAATAATAATAATAATAATAATAATAATAATAATAATAATAATAATAATAATAATAATAATAATAATAATAATAATAATAATAATAATAATAATAATAATAATAATAATAATAATAATAATAATAATAATAATAATAATAATAATAATAATAATAATAATAATAATAATAATAATAATGGTGTTTAATAATAATAAATAGTATTTAATAACCAATGATCGTAATAATGGTATCTAAAAGTAAAAAATCTTATCCAACAATTAATAAAGATAATTGTATTCCAAAATCTTTTTAGACATGGTACGAATTTTTGTATCCTACTTTTACATCAGGAACCTAAAGTTTAAGAAATTTTCAAATTAGAAAAGAGATTATTTTGAATTTAAGACTCGTCAATATGATGAGTCTAAATGATGGGACACATATGTTCAATGACCCACCAGCCAAAAACATCTTGGAAAAAGCTTTAAAGAATTCCAAGAGGAAAAGAGGCAGACCACCCTCAATTCTGCTCAATACATTAATAAATGACATGGACTCGCTCAAAATAAACATGAATAAGATTGGAAAAATCGAAAAAAAAGGCATAGCGAAAAATAATTAGAACTGTGGTTATATCTGAAAAGGAGAATTAATTATATATATGACTCATCAAAAAAGGATAAGGTAGTCGAAGGTTCATGTGGAAGTTGAGGTGGAAAAATAAAAGCTAATACAGTCTTTGAACATTTACATAGCAAATAACAACTATAAACAACTGGATTTAATGGTGCTTGTTGAAAGCATAATTGTGTAACTGTTGTCATAAGAGTTTATAGAAGCTGTAGAGTTAATATTTCTCACATCGGTTGTTGCTATTATAAGTCTCTAAGCCTCTTTAACCATTATAAAATAATGAGAATTTCTGAACTTTCGGAAAATTATGAAAACAACAAAAATAATAAGTGTAATGATAATTAACAACGAAAATAGTGATAATAATAATAGGAATAATAATAGTTTAACAATACAAATTACTACTACTACTACTACTACTACTACTACTACTACTACTACTACTACTAATAATAATAATAATAATAATAATAATAATAATAACAATATTATTATTATTATTATTATTATTATTATTATTATTATTATTGTTATTATTATTATTATTATTATTATTATTATTATTATTATTATTATTATTATTATTATTATTATTATTATTATTATTATTTTTATTATTATTATTATTATTATTATTATTATTATTATTATTAATCATATTAATCATAATATTATAGAAATAAAAATAATTTAACAATAGCAATACAAAAGGATATTGTATATAAAAGTATGAACATTCTTTTTTATCGCTCATCATAAATTTTAGTTCTTTGTAAATGTTTGCTTTCAAGATTAGTCTATTAATAACTTTTGAACTTATGTTTGTTTTTGTAACATATAAATAAAAATAATGATAGTTATAAAAATAAAAAAAAATAATGTTTATAATAATAAAAAAAATAATATAGATAAAGATGGAAATAAGAATAATAATAACACTGGTAATATTAGAATAATGAAAATAATAAGGAAGCGGTAGAAAAATATTTTTGAAATGACAAATATGGAGGATATTAAGTTGAAATGATAAATCGAATTTGAGACGAAAATAAAAAACGGCTACGCGTTTGGGCAAGAACAAAATGTTGACGTGAAATAGCCGGAAATCAATATATTAGAAACAAACACTACTATTGGTGTTGATATTGAATATTGATGAAACGTTTGATCTAAAAGAAAATTTAAATAACAAATAATTTTTAATATTTTGTATCGTTAATAATCTTTTTTTCTATAAAAAAAAACAACAATAATAACAATAATAAAAAAAAATAACAGAAAAATAAATGAAAAACGAGGTGGTTAAAAATGCAATAACAATCTTAAAAGAAATTTTTTTTGACGCAAAATTTAATATCGCCCATTTATCACTTTGTTTTGATTCTCTTTCAATTCAAATTTATATTATATTAAATTAAAAAAAAAACATTTGCACACACACACACACACACACACACACACACACACACACACACACACACACACACACACACACACACACACACACACACACAAACACACACACACATACACACACACACACACACACACACACACACACACACACACACACACACACACACACACACACACACACACACACACACACACACACACACACACACACACACACACACACACACACACACACACACACACACACACACACACACACACACACACACACACACACACACACACACACACACACACACACACACACACACACACACACACACACACACACACACACACACACATACACACACACGCACGCACATACACACACACACACCCATCCCACATATTTGCATAATTGCAAGAGCAAGAGAATAATATAGAATTAAAGACATTTAAGATTGTACCCATCTTCTTCCTTTTGTTACGATGTTGTTGTTTTCTATATAAATTTAAATCAATCTATTTTTAGAAATATTAATATTATTTAAAAATAATATCATTTAGAAATTTTATTCAAAATATTCTGTGTGTCAACCCCCAAACACTGGCTCTCATATCTGTGTTTTGATTTTCTGTATAGTATATTAGTTATTATATAATGATTTCATAAACATAGTGATATTTGAAGTTTATAAGCACCCTTTCACACATTGCATTACAGAACATAATGCAGATGCAGAAAATTATTGTATATCTAAAGAAATTCAGTAGTGCATTCAATCAGTTAAACACACAGCCACAATAGTATCAACACTGATATAATAACGCAAAGAAAGAAATAAATACTGATACACTCAATAGTACAGAGACAAGCATAGCAGTACCCAGGTATTGATAATAGTAGCGGTATAGTCACGTGGACTGAGTTTGGTGCGGTTTTAATGGCGTGTGCGGTTACTAAGTTCAGGCCTTTTGCATTTATATAGAGCTTAATCTGGCGAGTGTGTGTGTGTATGTGTGGTTTTGTTTGTGTATTTTTGCTTGTGTGTTTGAGGTTGTGTTGTTTGTTTTTGGGTTTAAAAAAGACGTTTTCCCTATTGTGCTGCCTCCATGCATTGCTTTATTTATTAATAATTGTTTTATTAAATTTTATTTATATTAAAAATTAATTATTCCAATCTAATCTTTATATTTTTATTTAATTTAATGTTGAAAATAATATAACTTTTTAGCGTCATAATTATATATAATTATCAAATTAAAATTTAGAATTTGAAGAACCATCTCTTTTCCTTCATCGAAGAATTTCGCTCAATTAGAAAGAAAACACTTTCGATAATTGGTTGTCAATTCAAGCTCCTTGAAGCTATTATTTTTTCGTTAATTCTATTTATAATTTGCTTTTTTTATCTTCGAGTCACATGGGTTGAGATCCCCTTAGTGTAGATCCAATTTTAACCAATTAAAATATTTTTATTCGTTTATTTTTTGTTTTTTTAGCATTTCCACTTTTTCTCAACCAAGTTTTTTAAAAATTATTTCAATGTAAACTTTATATAATTATTTGACTTTTTTTTGAAAATAATATTATTTCAATTTTTATTATCATAGTTATAAATAATTATCACAATGAAAGTTATAATTTTGATGATCCTAATTATATATAATTATAAAATAAAAGTTAAAATGGAATGAATTTTATGACTTTTGCCATAAACACTTGACACTAGATCTAAATTATACAAACTTCTCTTCTTCTTCTTCTTCTTATTATTATTATGTTGTTGTTTTTTTTTGTTTTTATTATTGTTGTTTTTATTGTTATTGTTTTTTTTTTGTTTTTATTATTGTTGTTTTTATTGTTGCTGTTTTTATTGTTGTTTTTATTATTGTTTTGGTTTTTTTTGTTGTTGTTTTTATTGTTGTTTTTATTAGTGTTGTTGCTTTTTGTTTCTTATTTGTTTTATTGTTAGTTGTTTTATTTATTATATGTTTTATCGACTTTCTTTAACAGTTTCGTCTACGTTTTATTTTAAAAATTTTCATGGTGATAATTGTTATATGATAATTTTGTTGAGAGAAGATTTAAAAATGGATTAAATAAATAATTAGAAAAAACAAAAAAAACATCATTCTATTTCCATTAATTAATAAAAACTATAATAATAAAAAAAAATCATAGTAATCATAATAATAATAATTAACGAGATGTGCGAAACTAAACAGATAATGCTTTACGAGATTTTAATTGGCTAGGTTTCAGGATTCCTTGAGCAATACGTTGTCTTACTTACTAAATGATTTATGCGGTGTGTGTGTGTGTGTGTGTGTGTGTGTGTGTGTGTGTGTGTGTGTGTGTGTGTGTGTGTTGTGTGTGTGTGTGTGTGTGTGTGTGTGTGTGTGTGTGTGTGTGTGTGTGTGTGTGTGTGAGTGTGAGTGTGTGTTTGTTGTTGTTATGATTTGTTAAGTTAGTGATGTATTATAGTGTGGTAGGTGTTGTTGCTGTTATTTATTATAGTGGTAATGTCGATCAATGAATTAAAGCAAAACAATCAATAATAATAAAAATTTTGAAAAATAAATAAAATAAATTAAAATAGAATATTTTAAAATAATTAACAAACATATAAGTTATATTAAAGAGTTACCAAAATCAATGAAACTCAATAAGACAATATAAACAATAACAAGAAAGAAGCGAGAGAGAATCAAGAATTTTATAGCAGTAATTACTATCTGATTGCTTTAATTGCTTGAGGTAACAGTTTATTATACGGTAACTGGTGCTGACACTAATAATAACAATGAAAAAGATAATAAGAAAGTTAATGGTAATGATGGTAAAAATAATGATAATAATAATAATAATAATGATAATAATAATAATAATAATAATAATAATAATAATAATAATAATAATAATAATAATAATATTTATTATTATTATAATAAATAATAATATTTATTATTATTATTATGAGTTGTCAAGGCACCGTTTAAGACGCGTTTAATTTAGTTTCATGTTGTTTAAAGACTTTTTAATCGTTTCCCGCCAAGATTTCCCGCCAAGATTTCCCGCTTTTTTGACATTGTTTCACAATGGCGTTGCGGTAATTGTTGTAACATTAAGTGATTTGGAGGTGAATTGGAGCTGGTGATGTACGTTTTGATTGTCAATTGATTCTTTAAAACTTTCATAATTCTTCATTTATTATGTTTTTTATTTCAGCACTTATTCTTCATTTATTATGTTTTTTATTTCAGCACTTATTCTTCATTTATTTTTTATTTTCACAATTTTGTTTCCACCTTAAATTCAGACATCTTTCATGTATTTTTTCATTTAACTTTAATAAACTGTTCATTTACCCAGTTATCCACCCACTCACCAATCCATGCATTCTTCCATCTAACAACCATCCATCTACCTATTCATTTACCTACTCATCTTTTCGTCCATTTATTGTTCCAATATCCCACCATCCCATCTCTTTATTCATCCACCCAGCCATCCATCCATCTCCTTCCATTTCCTCCATCACCCGCCTATCCATCTACCAACCCTCCAATCCACCCACCCTCCAATCCACCCACCCATGCATCAAATCTTGACCCACACGAGAGCATTAAATTTGAACTCATCTCTAACCACTTGAGTCCATATTTCTATTCAATAACTCCATCCACACCACCATATTTAATAATATCAATAACAATAAAAATTATAAATACAATCCCAAATATAATAGAATAAAATATTGATAATAATACTAGAAGAGATACTAATATTAACAATTGTTATTATTATTGAACTAAGGGAAGTGTTAATGCTAGATTAATGTTTTGTGGATAGACACCAATATTAATATTCAAAGCTCTTCCTACTTGTTACTAAAAGTTCAGCTTTTTTATTCAACAACTACTACTATGACTTGAAACGATTAAATCAGTTTTTCTTGCACATCCCTAAACCTCAGATCCTCACATGCACAGACACACACACACCTCTTAAATCTTTTGAAAGCTGCTTAGTGCTCTTTTTAAGCTCTTATTTTGGGTCTATTTAGGTCTTTATCATTGAATTTATCGTCCATTTTTTCATTATCCCTTTTACCTCAATTATTTTTGTATTTAATTATGATATTATTAATATTGACGGTATTATATCAATATTGTTCATAATACAGAATGTGCTTAGTCATGAAAAAGTTATAGCTTTTGCAAAATTATTATTCAATATCATAAACAAGAATAAATAAACAAACGTAGAACCATGAAAAGACACATACACACACATATCAGACACACGTTCACACATACATAAGCACATAATCACGAGAACATTAAAAGGACGGAGGAATTCGGGAAGTGTTATGGAGGCGAAGGTGACAAGTTCAGATGCATACTTTGTTAATAAGTGTTTGTTTTGTGTGCGTGTCTTTATGAGGTATGTGAGGGATGAGGGATAGGAAGAGAATGGAAAAATAGTAAAAGATAGGAAAATGATGAGATAAAGTGAAAGAAAAAAAGATGGAGATAAGAGAGAAATAATAAAAGTTTTAGAAAAATAACAAATAAAGAAAAAAAAATCAAGATAAAGAAAAAAAAAAAAGAAAGATAGATGAAGATAGAGGGATAATTACGAATGTATTTATGTAAAATTGATTCAATAATTAATGAAAAATATATTTTTTCACTTAAAAAAAAGTAAAACCTAATAAACTTTTCCGATATGACAATAACCAAATCATAAATGAAAACAATGAAGAATAAAATGGAACTTGAGTTAAAAAGCCATAAACAGTCGAAGTGAAACAGCGGGTTTTTTCAAATTAAAATCCACAATATTGTAACACAGCCAATCACAACCTCCGTTATTTTTAATTATTTTTCTTCAAGCCAGTACCTGTCCGCCTTTTAACCATGACATTATAATGATTGTGGTGGTGAGGGTGGTGTGGAGGTGGTAGTGGGAAAAGCGGTGTTGTGGTTTGAGAGTGGTGGTGGTGATTGGGTTGTAGGTAAGTTGAGTGTAGGGTTGGTGAGTGTAGGGTAGGTGAGTAGGTGTAAGTGACGATGAGTGTAATAGTGGTTTGAGATGATAGTGAGGGTGATGAAGGTGTAGAGTGGATAGGTGGGTGAGTGTGAGTGCTAGAAGATAGAGTAAAAATATTGAGTGACTGCATATAAAAGAGAATCTAAAAAATCACATTAAAGTGGAAAATTCCATTTCTCAAATTTTTTTTTATTGCTAGTATCGTTATTTAGATTATAGTGATGCTTTTTGTAGTTAATCTCAATGATAATTGATGCACGATAGGAGCGTAAGTAGGTCAAGTATGCTGATTGGATGAACATGCAACACGTGAACTGAGAATGTAGGATGCTTTTGTGGCCAATGATGCGTGAAGATGGTGTTGTCACGTGGTGATGAGGGGAAAGAAGAAGTTGAGATATAAAAAAAATGTATTATTCAATTGAAAAATATTCGTGAAAAAATGGCAAAAAAAAATAAAAAAAGTTTTGGGAAAAGCGGGAAAAAATTATTAAATAAATAAAGAAAACAACTAATCCTAAATCCGTATCAAAATAAACACAAAATTGATACAATTCAAAGAATATACGATGATATAATGAGCGATAATAAAAAAAGAGCGATAATACGACATAAAGCGTGAAAAAGACCTTGAGTTTTTGGAGCATTCATCATGCCCTGTCAAGAATTATCCCTGTCACGTGCTTGGATTCTTTATCTTTGTTTTGGTCGTATCTTTGTAGGAAACAAGGTAATGTTGATATGTATTGGAAACATTGGACACATGGGTGTTTTAAATAATTCTGTTTTTGACCTCTTTTCGAAACATCAAAAACGGGTATCTTTTGTTTTTATGTTTTCTTGTTTTTTTTGTTGTTTTTGTGTTGAATCAATTCAAACATCTTTCATATCAATTGTTCCAGTGATTATTGTTATTTAATCGATGAGTGAACATAATTACGACTATAATTAACTGCATTCTATTACTTTGAACCTTATGTCGAGTTGTTTTATGGATGTGAATGGGCGTGAGCTTAAATCTTGTGTGAATCTCTCTTGCGATAGTTAGTGAATTTAAAATATAATCAACCAAACACACACACACACACACACACACACACACACACACACACACACACACACACACACACACACACACACACACACACACACACACACACACACACACACACACACACACACACACACACACACACACACACACACACACACACACACACACACACACACACACACACACACACACAAACACACACATACACACACAAAAGAACAATTAAAGAGCCATCCCTAGGGAGCACGTTGGTGTCGAGTGGCATATATATTATAACCACATTCCTTCTTTGTTATCATTTATTATTATTGTTATTGTTTTTGTTGCTTTTTTGATGATTTATTTTTTTTTCTAATTTAAAAAATTTTTGTTTATGTTATTTTTAAACGTTTTTTTGTCACTGTTTTCATCATAAACTTTCATCATCGAATCATCTTTTAAACTGAACACTTTGTAATGTTATCACTTCTCATACTACTATCACGTGTGATTTCTCTGCTAGGCTACTGCTATCATTATAACGGTTATTTATAAATTTATTTTCCACGTCACGTGACTAGTTTTTTTATACTTCCGTTGAGTTTTAATACTTTTCAACATTTCGTTCGAAAACTCTTTCCCAATTAGTCATCCTTCAATCGTGCTTCCTTTTTTTGTTTGTATTTTTTACGGGATTTTTTTTTTGCAATTTTCCACCATGACTCATTCTTTCTCAATATTCTTCTACTCCCATTTGATTTTCCCATATGCAACCTTAATTCTATCTCTCATTCAATAGTTATTTTTGTTTTGTTTTTATCTTTACGACAACCATTTTTTTTTCATCAAAGTTTTTTTCTATTTCCACCATCTTCATTGTCTTCTTCCTCATCATGATATCAACTTAATCCAGGTCACGCTCTAGTGGTTTTTTGTTTTCAGAAGCGGAAAAAGTTTTTTATAGAAATAAATTAATAATTCTGACATTATTATAAGCTGATTATCTATCAACACAGATGCCATTACAAACCACATACATCCACACACATACACATGCATCCACACATACCTACGCATACATCCACACATAAGTACACATACATCCACACACACTTGCACATACATTCACACAAACATAAACATGCATCTACACATACATACACATACATCCAGACAAACATACATTCAAGCAGCTAAACCTAAATTCAAACCCCCATATACACACAAATCTACAAAATCTACCTCTACAAATGAATCCGAGCATAAGGGAAAAAATCCTGAGAATATATGCAAAAATAATTTCTTTAAATATTCAAGCATATAAAACAGAATGTGGTTAAAAAATAAAATTAAATATATTATCACTTCTCCACTATATCTATTTACAGTTTAATTATATTGTGTGAAACATAACGGTTCAAGAAATCATGTGTGGGGAATATTTTTTGATATTTATTTTTTTTAAATAAGTTGCTAACACAAAGCCATATTGGAAAGAAAAATATTTTCAAAATCAAAAAAATTCACGGTTTGATGATTTATAAATAAAATAGCGATATCAAAGACAATAAATAAGGAAAATTGAACAAGTAAAAGTGGATTTAAATATTCATGATGAAATCCTGCCATTCTCAGTGCTCTAAGGTTGGAAAAACCATTCTGCTGGCTAATAAGAGAAATAACAACAATAATAAAAACAACAATAATAATAAATAAAATAATAATAAAAATAAATGACAGCAATAATAATAATAAAAATAATAATAACTGTGACCCCCCTCAAAATTTGTCTCCATATATCGTTTCCTACCATCATTTGAACATTATCACCCTTATCACTGCTTTGATTGCTTACTCTCCTTTAATTGCTCTTTTTTTTAGTAGTATTTATGTTTTATATTGATGATGGTGGTGATGATGAGGGTGATGATGATGATGAAGGGAAGGAGGATGACGATGATGATGGTTATTATTATTATTATTTGTATATTTTTATTATTTCTCACAGAGAAGTAGCATATCAGCTCAGATTCATCGGTGACAACATCAACAACCGCCTCACAACTCACAGGTTCTTAATTCATTTCGTTTATTTTTTTTTACTTGTTTTTTTTGGATATTTTGATCTTTTTTTTCATTTTTTGTTATTATGTTCACCAACATTGTGAGTCGACTCAGTTGCCAAGTGTTTTACTTGTTGACTTGAGTTCAACTTACAAAAAGCTTTCTTTTGCTCAGTCGAAAAAGTTTTTTGAATTGAGTTTTGTTATTAGCGAATTAGTATTATTATTGTTGTTTTTATTATTATTATTATTATTATTATTATTATTATTATTATTATTATTATTATTATTATTATTATTATTATTATTATTATTATTATTATTATTATTATTATTATTATTATTATTATTATTATTATTATTATTATTATTATTATTATTATTATTATTATTATTATTATTATTATTATTATTTTTATTATTATTATTATTATTTTTATTATTATTATTATTATTATTATTATTATTATTATTATTATTATTATTATTATTATTATTATTATTATTATTATGTGCTTTCTCACGGGTAAGCCAGTTACGAATTTAGTACCAAGCTTTTTTCAAAAGCCTAGGGTGACAAAAACTAATTTTTTTGACTTCTTTCCAGCACTTTTCTCAAAATGAAACCACTTCCAAGTAAGGCTGATATTTTTAGGGTTTCGAAAGATATATTTATGCCAATGAGTTTAAGATAATTAGTTAATTTATTTGTTATTGGTCCTAAAGCACCTGATATTACCGGAAATACTGTTGTTTTCACCTTCCATAACCTGGATAATTCTCTAGCCAATTCTTGGTACTTTTCTATTTTTTCTTTTCCTTTCAGTTCTGTCCAAATTTTTTTGGTATAGATATGCCTATAATATAACATTCTTTTAAACCTTTCTTTATGACAACTTTGTCTGGCAGTCTGGCCTTGATTAATTTGTCAACATAAATGTTAAAATCTCATAATATTTTAACTTTTTCGTTTTTCATTATAGCTTCAGCTTTGTGCTCATACCAATGTTTCGAATGTGGAAGATTGTTGTTTTTAAGATGCTCCAATGAACCGCTGTTGCGACTTTATCGTGCCTTCTTTTGTATTCTTTTTGTGCCAACTTGCTACATTTTTATCCAAACTTTCATTTTTTTGAAAAAAACATAGTTAAGAATATTGTCAATCGCTGATAAGTTTTTTCCATTGTTTTTTGTCAGTGGCAGTTGTTCTTATTTTATCTAAGTCTTCTTAATTATTTAAATTTATGTTAAGAGATTTGAGGGTTTTTTGTAGTACAGACACTATTGTAGTTTTTGGTCGGCCTCTGGTTGGTTTGGTTGGAGCGTGGAAGTATGCATCCATTGATGTTTGCGCACGTGAGTCTGGACTTAGTCTTAGTATGTGTCCTAGTAAGGTGAGTCTTCTGTTTCTTTTTGTGAAGCTGAGTTTTTTTTACTAGTTTTGCAATACAGTTCCCCATTTGAGATTTTTTCTAGCCAAAAAATGCCTATGACCCTTCGAAGAAAACGTCGTTGGAAAGCGTCTTGAATCTCCTCGCCTGTTTTAGTCAATGACCACGTGCCACAGTTGTAGAGCAATTATGGGTAGAATATATGCGACAAACATTCTCAGCTTTTTGTTTTGACTAATTATGTTTTTGTGCCACAGTATCCATAGTTTAGTCATACCAACTAAAGTCAGGGCTTTTCTGTGGGGAATTTCTTTATCCATTGATAGGTATGTTCCTAGTTTTATTGTTTTTATATTATCGAGGCTGGTAGGTGTTAGTGTGGTTGTTGCTGTTTTTTGAGGGTTTACTTTGAAGTTTTATTTTGCCATTATATCTAGGGGTTTCTCAGTTACGAAATCTAGGTCGTCTGCGTAAGTTAGTTCTTTTCCATCTAGTTGGCCTGAGAGTCGAGATATTGCTTCTTTTAGATATATACAGAACAGTATAGGGCTCAGGCTATCTCGTTGTAGTGCACCTATTGTTGTCTCGAAAGGATTTGATCTATTTGTGCAGATTTTGATTTTATGGTTCGTGTTTGAAGAGGTATGTTATCAATGTGATGTCGTCTGCAGGGAAGAATTTTGAGCAGATGTCTATGAGTAAGTTACGTTGAATTGTGTCAAACGTGGCGGAGATATCTATACTTGTTATTATGCTATTTGTTTTTGTTTCATACACGGTAGCCATATTGAAGCGATCGACCCAAATGATGTCTTTGGTAGAGCTAACTTTTTTAGAAGCCGATTGCGTGGGACCGATAAACTCTTCTGCGGCTTCTTGTATTCTATTAAGGGTGATGAGAAAAGATTTTTCTTAATACCGAAACAATGCAGATAGGCTTTAGCTTTTCGGGTTTCGGTGTTTTGTGTGGTTTGAGAATGGGTATAAGAATGGCAGAGTTTATCACGATGTCTTTTATCAATGAAATGGCTTGATTAAACTCATCGGTTATTATTTTAGTCATAATCTTGTCAGCATATTTTACAAGTTCAGCAGTAATACCTTCATTGTCTTGGCATTTTCCATTATTAAGTTTTTTATTGCATTTTGAGCTTCTTCAATATTTATTATTCTATCGAAAGTTTTTGGAAGGGTTGGTTGTATTGGATGGGTGGCTGAGACATCTGGACTGAATTTCTTCTTGAAGTGATTTTCAATGTCTTCTATTTGACTTGTTACTTTGCAAGCTTTTTTCATTTCCAAAAATTTGACAGCTTGAAAAATTTTTATGTTATCAGAGCATCCTTCAATTTTCAGTAGTTGCCTGTCTAGCCACTTATAATGTATTTTGGCTTTGCATTTGAACTGCCATATTTGTTTTTTTCTCAGTTGTTTTAGCTTTTCATATTCTGTATTTTGTAACGAAAAACATCAAATAAGAGGAATTTTTAATACATTTATTGAGAATCGGAAGCTATAATTTTCGATAAGTTTAGCCCTATCATAAAACGTTATGTGATAGCTAAACTTATCGAAAATTATAGCTTCCGATTCTCAATAAATGTATTAAAAATTCCTCTTATTTGATGTTTTTCGTTACAAACAATTGAAGAAAAATACATAAGATGTCTCTGAAAATTTATATTCTGTATTGTTTTTATTTTTGTTCTCATTTTTAGCCAAGTGTCTTTTTGTTTGCTAGACAGTCTTTTAGTTCTGGGTGATTGCTCCATGGTTTGAGGTTATTTTTTTTTCTATTTGAAAATTTTTTTTTTGCTATTTTTTTCAAGCTTTTTAGACTACTTTTGATGGATAAAAAAGGCATCTTATTCAAGAGTTGTTGTGTTTTAAGTCTGTAATCAATCTGGTGCTCTTAATTATCCATTTCTAAGATTATTTTTTCTATTTGAATTTGATTTTGAATGCATTTGGTAAGGTTTAGTGTTTATGAGAGCTGTTTTGACTAGTCTATGGTCAGAGAGGGTTTCCATGCCATTGTGAGATTTTGCTGAAACTATTCTCCATTTGTGTTTGGCTGGTATGATTATATAGTAAATTTTGTTGAAGATTGGGATAAGTTTATTGCCTATTTTCCTTGTGCTTTTTTAGGTTGTTATGTTCTTTGCTTTTTATTTGAAGCAAGTGTTTGTAGCTATGATGTTTTTTGTTGATAGAAGCTTATAAAGAAATGCTCCATGCTGTTTTGTTTTCCTCTTCCAAAGCTGCCTGTTACCATTTTTTTTGTTTTCAAGTTTAGTATTGAAGTCACTTGAGAAAATGATTGTAGTGTTCTTAGGTTGTTTCTCTATTGTGGATTGAAGCTCTTCTATGAATGTGATCTCTTCATTTTCATCTGCTAGAGCTCTCACTTGAGTTGGTCCATACACTCCAACAAAAGAAAAGGTTTCTTTATTTTCGCAGTAACACTCACAACTCTGTCTGATATCAAATCTGTTTTGATAATTCCAGTTGTGTTTTTGTAGACTAACCAAACCCATAGTGCTTATTTGTCGGTTTAAATGATAGAAGAGTGTTGATTTCTCGTTTTAAAAAAAGTTCATTTTTTATTTTGGTCTCTTGCAAAAGAAGGAAATCAAGCTTGTGTTTTGCCAAGTCTCGCATTAGTGATTCTTGTTTGGTGGATGATGTAAGACCTCGCACGTTGAAAGTTCCGAAGCAGGTGGTGTTTTCAAACTTTTTCGGTCTTTTATTTTGCTTTGTTTTTCTTTCGACCGTATTGGCAGTATCAGCAATATCAATATTTTTTTTTAGATTTCCCGTTAAGAAATGACGTCACCATTTCAGCAAAAAAAAGTTTGTTTATTAATTTTCGATGGAACCGGAAAAACTTGCTACATTCGCTAACTAAATGAGTTACGGTTTTATTCTTTCTTTGCAAACCTGACACTTAGTTGATTCTCTACTGCGTTCGATTCTTGTTTATCATCATTATTTTTATTTTTACAGAATAATGCTGATTCATATCGTTTTGATCATTGTCATTACCTGATAAATAATTTGGCAAACCATTGTCCTCACAGATCTCCACAAAGGACAGTCCTAACACATCTAAGATCTTTCGTCCGCTATTTTGTTCCGAATAATAACAATAATAATTATTGTTGTTATTTTTATTTTGGTTGTTTTTATTATTTATATTATTCGACTTGTAGTGACGTCGTACAACACCTCACAATCATCGGTGATAACTTAAACGTTCATCTCTTTCCTCACAGGTTATTATTGTTATTATTTATATTTTTATTTTAATTGTTGTTTTTATTTCCACTATTTTGATTATTTTTATTTTTCTTTTTGAAAATATGAAATATTTTGCTAAAACTATTTCTTATTTTTTTGAAATTATATATAGTAATTATCTGTTATCCTTAATAGGATCATGTTTTTTAATTGAAAGTATGTATAATTGTTTTTCTGTTTATCATTATTTTTATTATTAATATCTGTTGTTATTATTGTTGTTGTTAATTATTTTGTTATTATCCATATTTTTTGTTATTCTTCATTATTGTTGTTAATATTTATTCTTGCTGATATTATTTATATTTTTTATCATTTTGTTATCCTTTACTGATTTTTTAATTATTATTTTTTTTAAATATTTATTATTGTAATTGTTATTTATTTTTTAAATAATTATTTATTATTGTTTTAATAATTTATTAGTTTTTCTATTGCAGAAACTCCATAGTTTCCAGACTCGTCTCATTCTCAAGATCTTTCTTCAGCAACCTTGTCAATAGCAATAATCACAACAATAATAATCATCATAACAATAATAACGATGATAATATTAACAATATCAACAAAACTAGCTACAGTTCTGATGATATTAAAAGTAATAAAAACAATAATAACAACAACAACAACAACAACAACAACAACAACAACAACCATGTTTTAAATATTTCTGAAAACAGCATAGAAAGCTTATGAAACTCAGCATATGAAGTTATTTCAATTTGCCTTAAATACCACTTCCTTCATAACACATAGTCTTAAACATCTTTTTAATATTTTTTAATTTTCTATTTATGCTTCTTATCATGTTTATGAGTTGTCATCGTGCTTTCTAAATATATTTCATAATTTTAATATTTTGAAGCATGAAAACACCTATTTTTTTATTTGATATAATGGGTTTTTTACTAAATTATGCCTATTTTTAGTCTATTTATTAACCTATGAATAATCACCGAAGCTCAAGCCCAGCTCATATTTAGCTTTTGTTAAAATTTCTATTTATAAAAATTCATGGGCTTTGGCATAATTATGAATAATATTTTTTTATATTTATTTTTGGCTTCCTAAACACTCAGTTTTTAACTTGCTCAAGTATGACTTCGTCAAGGGTTATACTGACCATGCCAGTTTTTCTTCCAAACTTCATGGTTTTGGTTTTTTGGCTATTTATTTTCATTCTATAGCTCTTGACCACTCTGTTCGTTTCTTCCATGATACTCTGTAATTCTTTTTCTGTTCCAGCTACCATGGCTTGGTCACCTGCAAACCTTACTGCTTTGATCAGTACTCCTCCTACTTTGACCTCCTCCTCTAGTGAGTGCAGAGCTTCTTTCATCATTGTTTCTGCATAAATATTGAACAGCCCAGGTGAGATAAGACATCCTTGTCTTACGCCTCTTCCTATTAAGCAAGGTTCAGTTACTTCTGAATTAATTCTCACCACTGCGGTCTGTTCCATATAAAGTTCTGCAATCAACCGCCTATCTCTCCAAGCAACCCCTATTTCCTCCAATATCATCATTAGTTTCTTCCAGTCAACACAATCAAATGCTTTCTCATAATCTACGAAGCACACATATAGATCTTTAATGAATTCTATTCTTCGTTCAATTTTTTTTACACAGCTTTATTCTTACAAGTATATATTTTTTAGTATATTCTTGTATTGCTTTTAACTATAGTAATATCAATTAATTAATTTTTTTAATATTCATAGTCATTATATCATCATCTATTTTATTATGTTTAGTTAGTCTAAAAAAGTTATAGTCATTAATGTGTTGAGTTTTGTTTGTTAAGTTTAATTATCAGCTTGTGACTCGTATCAATTTTATCGTTTCTAGGCATTTGTTTCCATAGTCATTTCGATTAATAATTCCTCCACCGATAAGGATTTCTGGTAAAAAATAAAAACTAAATTGATAGTTGACTTCAGATAAAAAAATTTTTTAATTTAAAAATCATGTCATGCTAGTTTCATTTTCTTAAACTTTTGATAATGTTTTTAAAAGCATTGTTGCAAAAAAAATTAGTAGCTACCCTGTTTTGAAAGATAACATGTCTGGAATGTTTCACACATAAACTCTTTAAATGGGAAATTACTAAGGAAGCAACTCAGTTTTTTGGGTTAATGGGTTCACAGATTTCTAGAAGATTTGCTTCAATTTTTATCTTGTCATCTTGTGGAAAAAATATGTCACCAACAAAAATCTCTAAGCCTTCATGTCTCAGACCACTTTGTCAACTTCCAAGTTTCTGCACCAGCTGCTTCATGGTCTTCCTCTCTCCTCCTTGAGGGTTCCATTTGAGTCCTTATCTAGCAAAGTTGTTGATGATTTTCGAGAGCATGGTCTATTCACCTTCAAATTAGTCATAGAATTTTTGCAAAGTTTTTGCTTCATACGCTACTCTAAGTCTTTTATTCGATATATACATTTTTTACTTGAAACCTCCGATCAACCCATACCTAAGACTCTTCGAAGACAAGTGCTCATAAAAACCTGCATTCTTTGTATGGCTTTTCTTGTCAATGCACATGCTCCATAAAGCAGTGCTGGTTTCAACGTTGCTGTTGTTGAGCACCAGTTATTCAAGTTTTTTTTTCGACATTCTTCTCAAAACGACTCTCGGATTACACTTATTTTCAGGCTATGTTTTTTATTGAGCAGTGGAACGATGGGTGTTATGTTGCATGATTTCATTACAGTTACCCCAAAACTTTTGACGTGGTATACACTTGATAAATGGCTTCTCAAACTGCTCTGTGCTTGGAAGCTGACGTAACTCAAACCTTTTCGCCACTCTTGTTGGAGTGCACACCCAGCACCACGAAAAGGTGGGATAGAGAAAAAGATTCGCATCTTGACGGAAAAGCTCACGCTTGTTGTTTTCCACACCATCATCAATTAATGGAATCTTTTTCTGGATTGCCAACTTACACATCTTCATCCAGCTTTGAGCCTCCTTGTACCCACCATGCTTCATTGAGAAATGAAGTTTCCTACTTTTTTTAGTAAGTCATTCTTGAGTTCCTTTAGAAATTTTTTAATAGTGTTCATATTCAAAACGTTGCTTTTATCATGCCGGGTTGACAGACATGTTTACTACTTTTTGAATAAATCGAAAATTATTGAATTTTTTTAGAATAATGTCTCTTATTTTTTTCCAATTAATTCCTTTTTAAAAACCTGAAGAAACTTAGATAGTTAATTTTTCTAGACAATTCTTTAATCCGAAAAACTTCGGTTTACGGAGTACCCGGATTTTCGAAAAACTACCAAAAATAGGTATCAAAACATGAACACTGAGAAGACCAGATTTAATGCTGTGGAAATTAGTATGAAACAGCCTTCGTAAAAAACTAACCAGTTGACCAAGCAAGCTTGGAAAGTTTCCAAGCAGCTTCAAACAGGGAATATGATTCATGAAAAAATGATACCATCTTTTAAAATGAACTAAGTTGACCAATCAACCAAGACGTGTTATTCATCATTATGAGAATGAAGTCTTTTTATTAAGAATATTCGTATGAAAAAAACAATTAAAAAAACATATATTAATTAAGAATTAAGCCAGAAAGCATAAATGAAGAGGTCCCTTCATGGGCTTGGAAACATACCCCTGTGTTGAATATGACTGTCTAAAAATTAATTCACTACAAGATTTTCCAAAAAAAAAATATATATATACTATGTGAAGAATATATTATTAAAAATAAATTTCAAAAACAGTTTTAAAGAATGTAATAAGCGCTAATCTATCAAAAAACTTACTAGTTTTCTCTTTCCATAACTATCTGCCAATTAAATTATTTTAAGTTCAAAAATTTAATTTTTTCGATTACTATGTTAATGCTCAATCAAAGGAGCATTAAATCCCAAGTAGCTTAGTTATACCAATGTAAATAAACACACTTGAGAAATTGCAAAACATTAGTGTTTTAAAATTCAAGGCACAATGAGTGGTGATAAAGAATTTTATGAAAAAAACATAACCAAGCCGAAAGTGCACATTTCACAAAACACTTTTTTAGACGAATATCACAAAGCCTTTCCACAACCAAAGAAAATAAAAACTTATTCTAAGCAAATTGTGTTCAAAATCATAGTTGTTGGTGATTCGAGTGTTGGCAAAACTTGTCTTACATATCGTTTCTGCGAAGGGAAGTTTCCAGAAAAAACAGAAGCCACCATTGGAGTAGACTTCAGAGAAAAGACCCTATCCTTAGATAATGAATTAATAACAGTGAGTTTTTGAATATTTTCCATGAAATATAATTTTTTCAATTGTTTAAGCGTTAAAATTTTTATGTTCTCTGATAATCATGCTTCAGAATAGAACATCAACATATGTGCTTTATTCAAAGTTTTCTAATAATCAGGCAATTTTAAAAAATAACGTAAAAAAGCAACATTTAATTTGGATAAATAGATTCCAAAATCTTAAAATAATCCACTAAATATAAACTTCCCAAAAATCTTTGACTAAAAATCTCAAACCTTTCTGCAAAAGAATAACCCAGACTGAAATAAATCCCTGAACCCACTCAGTTAAGAATATGGGACACAGCAGGTCAGGAAAAGTTCAGAGAGGGCATGATTAAACATTATTACAGAAATGCCCATGCTGTCCTCTTCGTCTATGATGTCACTAAGTTGGATGCTTGTATCTTCATTGTGTTTGACTTTTTGTCAACTAGGCTAATTCAGTAAACATATCTTCACTGTTTCTATTTTTTCCATTGATTATAATGCTATTTTATTGACTTAATTTCTATCAGTTTTTCTTATTTTTTCATTAATTTTTAAAAATTATTTTTTTTCATTTAATTTTTCATTATTGTTTTTAGAATGAGTACATTTGATAGCCTGCCATCATGGATGGAGGTATGTGACATCATCATTTGTTATTATTATCAGACATAGTATTATTTATATTTACCGCTATTAATATTTTTAAGGTTATTATTATTTTTCTACGTTTTATGCCAATACTACTTTTCCTACTAGTAATAATATTAAAGCTAATAGTATTTTAAAGACATTGTGTTTTTTGTAAACTTTAATCTGTACAGCAGAACTTCAAATTATGAGAATTTATAAGAGCATGTAAAACATTTTCATTAGCTAAAATTTTCAACAATAAAACCTTGTTATAATTCATTAGCTAATGAAAAACTTCTTTGTGTTCTTATAAATCCTCATAATCTGAAGTTTTGCTGTAGAAAATAAAAGCTAATAATAATACTACTTTTAGTAACAATGAAAAAAAACTACCAATAGAAAAGCTACTGATAACAAAAAGCATAAATTATTATGCCTAAAAAATGCATAAAATATTATTATGTATAATAATAAAGCATAAAATATTATTAAAACAATGAACTTCACTTGTAATAATAATAATTTTTTTCCAACAAAAATATATTTTTCCCTGATTTGAAGCATCAATTCATTAAATCCAAACAAAGTAAACAAACTAAGAAAGATTTCAAACTGACAGTGCAATAATTAATAGAAAAGATAAAATGGCATGAATAGAACTTTGGAACAAAAAAGAACAAATATCTGTCTTTAAAATATCTGAGGGTGTAATATACTGCCATGAAAGAAGCAAAACAAACAAATAATATAAATCAAATTGAAAATATGAAGTTGAATAATATTAGACTAGATTTGTTATAATTATATCAGCTCGAATCATTTAGTGGATATATTCTTGAAAGAGTTAAAGATTTAGGCTTATTTGCTAATTTGTTTCAGTATTTGCTTCTTTTATTTTAAAAGATAATTTTTTAAAATTACTTTTATACTTTTCGAAAATAAATTTTTTATTTATTTTTATATAAATAAAAATAAAATCTACTTAGATTATACTGTTGTACATGTCCCAGTAGCTGGGGTTGACAGCAGTTGACCTAGCTTTTTGATACTACTATAGAGTAATTCATAAAAAATGCTATTCATTCAGACAAATTTATAGACTGCCAGGCTGAGCTAATGTCCAACATGAAATTATCAAATTCAAGATCTGTATTATCACACTTAATTTTTCTAATGTTGTATTTCTATACCTGTTGTTGAATAAATTATCAAACGAATCAGGAAGGATATTGTTGATTTGTTTGGAACTAACTATCTGTGTGTGTGTGACATGTCTGCTTTCCAGAGCCAATATTTTCAATTCATTATAACTGATTTTTTTGTTATAATGATGTTATTGAAATCACTTGAAAATGTTACACTGTTAACGAATAGCTTCGTGCTCTATAATAAAAACTATTAGTCTTCAAGAATCTCTTCATTTCACTTTGGCTGAAAAAAATCAATAATAATAATAATAATAAATCTACAACAACATATATTGATAACAATGATGAATCCCAAAGGAGTGCCAGGAAAATGGCATTGGAGCTGATGTGCCCAAGGTGGTGGTGGGCAACAAGTGTGATTCTGATAATCAGGTGCATAACAAGAATAATAATAATAATAAAAGTAATAATAAATACAATATTGATAATAATAAAAGTAATAATAAATACAATATTGATAATAATAAAAGTAATAATAAATACAATATTGATAATAATAAAAGTAACTGTGAAATGATAATAGTAGCGGTAAAAGGAACAATAAATACAATAACCATAATAAAAATAATAATAGTGATAAAAAGAATGATGAAGTACAATAGCCTGAAGCTAAAAGTAAGGACAATAATGATGTCATTGGGATCACTTCTTACTTATAAAAATAATGATAGCAATAAAAAGAAAAATAATGAAAATAAAAAAAGTGATTAAGAAAAATGACACCACTGGAAATATATTTTGGAGTATAACGGGTATAAAAAAGCATTGAAAGTTCATTTAAAGAGCTTTGCGTCATGTGAGCCTGAATTCTCACCTTGAGAAATTTAATTTATAACAATATACTTTTAGTCTTCAATAATAATGATAAAAATAATAAGAATGTTTATTCAGGTAGTGCCTACAAACCTTGCCCAAAGATTCGCAGACAGTCGCCAGATGGCGTTGTTCGAAACATCAGCTTTGGACAATAGCATGGCAGACCACGTTGAGTCCATATTCCTGACCATTGCACACAAGTTGAAGTCATCCAAAAGCTTGCTCTTCATTCCCATAAACCCAGCTATAAGAAACTTGGAGAATATCTCCAACAACAATGATAATGCTACTCGTTGTTGTTGGATTTATTAATGGTCCTAGGTTTACTTTTGGTGGTGTATTTTTATTTAAAGGGGATGATTTACTATTTAGTTGTACCATAAATCTTAAATTATCATTTTCAAATATATTTTGATTTCATTGTATTTATAAAGAATTAAACTATTCCAAGTCCTTGCAGTGCGCTTAAGTCTACCTGGCCACCAAACTCAACTTCATTCAATTCATTTTGTAGCAATCTAGATTTTAATTATTCATTTCTGATATTGTACCGTCACAATGCATTGCAAATATTTTTTTGAGAATAAAAATAAAAAAATTGAACAGTTGTTTTTATTTAGACTATTCAACGTGTAAAAACAATTATTTAACCCAATAAAAGTTAAGCATAGCTCGTTCGACGAAGATTCATATTTTTGAGTCGTGTTCACAAATATATAATACGCCTTTGATGTAGTGGATTGGAAGGTTTGCTTTGAGTTAGTTTGTCAGTTAATGTAATGCGGTATCTATAAAGCGCTTTTTCTTATAAATTGAGGTGCTTGCTACAAATTTAATGTAGCGAAAACACACTGGAACAGGTGATAATTGTCGGCCCACACGGGGTAGACCATGTTAGCTTTAGATAATTAGTCTAGTGCTCAACCATTGAGCCATAGGGGCTGGCAATTATTGAAGTCAGACAGTTATTATTTAAGTTGGTTTGAACGAAGAAAACATTAGGGCCCGTTATTTTAAATTTATTTCAAAAAAATATTCACTTAATTTCTGAACAGCCATATGAACATTCCGTTGAGAAAGATTGAAAACACTTCCGAAATTATAAAATTATACTGAAACTCTAGTGAACATTAAAGAAATCAAAGGTGAAAATAATTATTCAGTTCTTTTATTGAACTATTTAATAGAAGCAGACGTTTCCGACTTCCAAACCAAATCCTTGGTTTTCTTTTCCAACATCTGTTGGTGCAAAATCTTCAATAGGCAGACGGAGGGTTTTGGTGGTTTCGAATTCAAAAACTGTCTTGCCCCAGGTGCTTGGGCGGCTCTGTGTGTTGGTTTAATAAGTGGTGCAGTTTTCTGTTTCCAATTTTATTTCGTTAAAGATAAACTAACAAAACATAGCAATATACTAAATTTTAGAAGTACAACAACGCTCATTAATGAATTGTGTTTGAAAAATTAAAAGTCGCATATATAGCATATAAAGCATCACAAGCTCCAACCCTAAAAATACACCCATAACCTCAATCCTCCTTTTTCACCAACCACACTACACCACCACCTCCCACTCACCTTGCACTCATCGACAGTGACGTCATATGTGATTCTGGAAGTGGATGTGGCTTCCTCGTCGTCACTTGTGGCGAAGGAAAGAGACAAGGTATCGTTTCCTTCTTCGTCTTCATAGGCGACAGAGTTTTTGCACAGGTAGGTGAGTGTTTGTTTGGCGTTGCTGCTGAGTGATTGCAGGAATTGCAGCTGAGAAACGCTGATTTCATATGACAACTGTAGAATTTGCATAAAAAAATTAATTACTTAATCTAATTAAATTTACTGCTGTACATATTTTAGCAACTGGAGTTGACAGATTAATAATACTATTATGAAGTAATTTGTGAAAAGGCCCGTTTATTTGGGACACTATTTGAGCATGAATGAATGTTTCATGTGATGGTTTTGTAGTTTTACTATAAAAATAGAATTTGATCAAAAAATATGATCTACAAGTGAAGTAAATTATCAAACATTTTGACTATTCTGAAAATTTGAAGATATGAACATTTATGAATATTTTGATATATTTTTAATGAAATCTTTTGAATCAAATAAGATGTAAAATATAAATAGCTACATACTGTGAATCCATTGTCGAGAGAAGAGAACCAGGTTGGTTTCTGTTCTCCTTTGTAGTGTGTTCCTGTTGGAAGTTTCATGTGTTTGAATTATCATTATTATATATCCACACACCACTAAGCACGCACTTCCATAACACTTCACACCTTAGAAACAAACCATACATCCACTACTGTTACCCATTCCGACACCACCCTCTTTTAAATATTTCCTTAAACCACCCTACACCAGTCTCTCAAACCACCCTACACCACATTCCTCGCCACCTACCTTTGGAGACGGTGGGAGTGGATGGCTTAATGCAGGTAGCTAAAAGCTCTTTGTCACAGAGTGCCTCAAAAGCATCGTCGATTGAGCCGTGGTTGGGGTCAACCCAGTAGGTTCCTGCAGTTTCAAGGGTTTATATATATATTTTTTTTCATACAGTTCTTATAGGTAGTTTCAGTATTACTAGAAAATCAAAAATAGTACGATTATGGATGTGAGCCATAAATTTCAATTAAAGTAAAATTCACATCGATAAAAAATTATCGATATTAGCTAAACTTAGATTTAGCACAATATGGACAGATTAAATTAAATTAGTTTAAACTAATTAGGCTCAGATTTGATTTACCTGTGGGCAGCTCAGGGTTGAGTTGGAAAAGGTCTTTGCATGTGGTGGCTGGAGACAATTTTGTTCCTTTTTGACTCTGTGGATTATCAATTTTAAGAATTTTAATTGTCTGTTAATTGTTTTTGCTTATCAAAACCTTCTGAATTTAAAATAGACTAATGTTTTATGGCAAAGTTGATTTGTCAAAAATTTAAGCTGAATAAAATTTGTTTTACATGATTTTAAAAAAAAATGTTCACAAATCAAGAATTATATTTCAAAAAATTCACAAAAAAACAAAAAAAAAGCAGATACTACCTTTAGAGCATCAACAAGCTTAGAAATCTTGGTTGCTCCTTGGAATTTCTTGAAAATTATTTAAAATAATTAAATTGATCATTACTATTGGATATTTCCAAAAATAATTAGTCAAATGATTTAATAAATTTCTTTTTACTGATTATTTAGTAACTACTTATTCTGAAGGCTCATTAATTATCCAATTGTTTTAAATTACAAGTAACATTTTACTTGTTCAATAACTCCTCTTAATGAATGTTTTGATAGTTATGTAATAAAGTTTAATTATAAATATCTCAATAATAATTTAAAAGATTATCATCAGGTAGTTATGTGACTCACTTCTTTAGCTTCAGAGGTTGTGGCTTCATCGTATTGCTGTTGAAACAGAATAATTAAGTGAGAGTAAATATTTAAACAAAAAAAACAAAAAATTTGGAACAGATAATACTGAAGCAATAAAAAAATCGCCTGTTTTGATGCTTGGTTTTACATTGTATTTTTCCGCATTATTTTTATTGTGCCGTTGCGTATTTCATAGTAATTTGTGGTATAAAAGATTGTATTGTACTGTATTATATTGCTTTTTTATTATACTCAAAAATAAGTATTGTACTTAACGGTATTGTATAGTGTTGTACTGTACACTATTGTATGGTACTATGAACTATGGTACTTACCATTCCACTGGGGCCCTTGTATTGAGGTCCTGTGAAGTAGCTGGGTTGATCAATGAAGATATCCTCACCCTGAATGTGATCACGTTTTTGTGTTATTATTTCCACACAAACATATTTATCCTTATTGGAGTTTACTTCAATATTTTTGTGTTCATTTTCTGTTATTTCTATTTTTTCATTATTATTTTATTTTTTTCTATTATCATATTTTATATTACTATTCTATCTCATTTTTTTCATCAAAAAATACTGAAAAAATTTTTTTTACGCACAGGGACACCGGCGGGTCCTGGAAATCCTTGGGCTCCTTGTCTTCCAGGGCTTCCTACTGGTCCCTTGGGTCCCTAAAAGAATTGTTTAAAAAATTTCATTTGAGAGAATCACGCTGTTGTATAAAATACTAACTTGAAAGCACGAGAGAATGACTTAAAAAAGTTTTAATATATAGATATACTTCAAATGAGCATATTCAAAAATTATAAGATAAACTTAAACATCTTAACACGAAAGATCATAAAGATAATTATCAATATTAAACAGCTGAATTATCCTTAATGAGGCATTAGAACATTAACTGACAATAGGCCCAGCGGCTCCTGAAGCTCCATCTTTTCCATTGGTTCCTGGGACTCCTCTTGATCCGGGTTCTCCCTGAGATGATAGTGGGTGGTTTTTGAAGATTGGGTATAGAAAGGTATGTTTGATATATAGATAATATTGCTTGTAAAAAGTATAGTTTTATGATTTTTTTTATAGATAAGTTGATTTTTAGTTTGGTTGGATGTATTCTAACATTCTAGTATTTATTGAATCGAAGCATCATACAAGACCAAAATGTAGATTAAACTTATAAATATAACTTAATCAATACTTTTCATTATAATAAACGCCACTAACTCTTTGTCCTTCAGCTCCAGCTGGTCCTGGGGGTCCTGGAGGTCCTGGGTCTCCCTGGGTGAGTGGAGCTTCATTATAACAAAGTCAACATTTAGTAATGTTGTATTTTATTAAAAAATAGAAACTTAGCTTGAAGGATGGCTTTTGGAAAAGCATACAACTTAAATTGATAACTTGACTAATTAAATTTTAATTGAAAAAATTATTAAATTTGATTGAGGTATTTATTATTTAAATTCATTATGCTTGAACGGAATATGCTGGTATAAAACGCTTACAGTGGGTCCCTTGGGTCCTGGAAGACCAGTGGTTCCTTGCCATCCTGGGTCTCCCTGTGCACAATTATCATATAATGTTTTAATCTTTATTGATAGTTCAGTATTTTAAAATTTTTTGATTTATATATTATTTTGGGACCATGTTAAATATTCTATCATCTAGAATTAGAAAAGAATGTATGGTACATAATGAGTAAAAAACTGCTAGTTGTTATATAGGAATGACAAAAGAATGTTTGGTCTGTTGGCTATAATCTGAAGATGTGAGGTGACACCTTATCTCCTTGTTCTCCTTTATCTCCCTTGTCTCCTGAATCTCCGATAGCTCCCTGGAAAATTATTATTAAGTTTAACAGATATATCAAAATTTAATCTTTTTTGATTGACATTATTTGATTTCTAATTCATAAAAGTCAACCCGAATAGCTCAGCTGGTAGAGCGTTAGACTAGTTATCTAAGGTAATCGTGTTCAATCCCAAAATAATTCATAAAAGTTTTTTGCTTAAACAAACTTAATAAAAAATCAAAGTTAAATTTAAATTAATGTAATGGTTTGATTTGATAACAAGCATGCTGCAAACCTGAGGTCCATCGGGTCCGACAGGTCCTTGTGGTCCAGAGGGTCCTTGTTCTCCCTGCGGTCAATGGTTTTAACTCAATAAATAGTCATAAAAAACATTTTTGTTGTTGGCAGTTTTTGAAACATGTTTGTTATTTAAGTATTTACTTTTAATTATTTGTATTTAGCTATTTTTTTGCACCAAATTTGTTTAACGTAGTGATTTGGTATTTACTTTATTATTATTTTTGTTCAATTTGAAACTTTAGACGCACCCTTTCTCCACGCTCTCCAGTAGCTCCTTGAGACCCGGGTGCACCAACCACTCCTGGGATTCCTCCTCTTCCGGGCAATCCAATGGGTCCTGGAGCACCAGAAGGTCCTCTTTCTCCTGCCTTTCCTGGCAGTCCTGGAGATCCGTCTCTGCCTGAAACTCCCTGTTTATAATTTTTTGGGATTATAGATTGCTTCATTGTATGATATTCGATGTTATTTATAAGATTCTCACATCGACTCCTCTCTCTCCGGGGAGTCCAGGAGGTCCTTGTGGTCCTTGATCTCCTTGGTATCCTCTGTCTCCCTTTTCTCCCTCATCTCCTGCTGGTCCGGGCAAACCCTATAAAACATATCTTTTATTCATTCATGTTTCCACAAAATTAACTGGTTTTATAAGTGAAGCAAAGTTTAATTATTGAACACGTTGTTTAGGTAATACGTTAAAAGCTTAAATGAACATTTTAAACGCACTCTGGGTCCAGTGGTTCCAGTAGATCCAGTTTCTCCTGCAGCTCCAGGTTGTCCAATGGTTCCTCTATCTCCAGATTGTCCTGGTTTTCCTTGGGCTCCTGGGTGACCCTAGGAGTCAAATTGGAGTTTCATTATGTCATTATTTGTGTACTTCTTTTAATTAAAGTATATAAATATATAACAAAAAACTAAGTTCAAAAAATGCCAGTAGCATATTTTGATGAGGTATGAAAAGACGATCAATATAAATGATCGATCCAAAATACATACAGGCAAACCAGCTTCTCCTCTTTCTCCCTTCTCACCATCTCTACCATCTGGACCATCACTTCCCTTGATTCCAGCGGGACCTGGAGCTCCAGCATCTCCTGGGAATCCCTGAGCAACATTTAAACTAATATTAAACTTTTTTTATTCATTAAATTATTTTTTAAATACACCAATTTTAACGATTAAAACATGAGCATTTTAATTTTCAGATTCCTCACTTTTGGTCCAGCTTTACCGGGAGGTCCAGCAATTCCTTGGCTTCCAGTGGGTCCAGGGTCACCAGCAAGACCAGTAGGTCCTTGAGGTCCTTGGGCACCTGGTTCTCCTACAGCACCCTCTTTTCCTTGAATTCCTGCTTCTCCTTGAGCTCCTTCAGGTCCTTGAGGCCCTGGTGGTCCCTTTTCTCCTTGGGTTCCTGGTGCTCCTGGGTCTCCCTTTAGAAAAAATTAATATTATTTTGAAAATCATCCTTATTTGATAAAAAATATTATGATGAGTATATCATTGAAAAATTTTGAAAATATTATAATCATGAAACTAGTAAGCTTACTTCAAATCCTCTTGGTCCTGGCTCTCCTCTAGGCCCTGGAGGACCAGTCAATCCCTGTATTCGATTTCAAAATTTAAATTAAAATATATAATAAATTATTTTCAACATGAATTTCACCATAATTTTAGATATAGATCAAAACTCAAAATCATTAAAACCAACAAACGCTTTAACTTACAAGGGGTCCATCGGGACCTGGGGCTCCACCCTCTCCTGGTTCTCCTCTTCCTCCTGTGGCTCCCTGGCTTCCAGTTGGACCCTTCAATCCCAAAGGTCCTGTTTGTTTGGTTTTTGGTGTATAGACTAAATTTCCAGTTTGAAGTTTGTGAAATAGCTTGAAACTTTTGAAATTCAGCATTTCGTGAAAAAATTTTGAGAAAAGTTCCAAGTTAAAGACCATCGTTTATATTTTGTACTTTTGGATATTTTATATCGTATGTATAAACAGTTGTGAAAGTATTTTTTGAACGTTTAGTTTAGAATTAAAAAGATAATTATAACAATACCAAACCTTGAGGCCCAGTTTCTCCTGAAAGACCGCTAGGGCCTGGGTTTCCGGGCAAACCTTGCTTACCCTTTTTTCAAAATTAATTTATGCATTTTTTTGAAAAACTCTGCATGAAAAACAAAAAATTGAAAAATAAAATATAATTTCACTTTCAAAACTATTCATTAGCCTTTTCAATGTTTAAAAAGTTCCTTAAACATATAAAGCTCATAGGTCGAAGCTCAAAAAAAAGATAAACTCACAGGGGTTCCAGACCTTCCTGGAGGACCCTTTCTACCGGGTGCTCCTACATCTCCCTGGGTTGAATATGGCGTTGTTAAGTATTCATCAAAATATATTTTATATAAATTAAATATGTGTTTAATAATTTATTTTATTTGAGTTAAATTTTTTGTTAGGTTTCAAATGAATTAAAAAATAACTCAAAATAAATATTTAATATATGCTTACTGGCCCTCCAGCACCTCCTGCGGGTCCAGTGTTTCCGATCTCACCGGGTTTTCCCTGTTTGCAGTTGGTAAAAAAAATGCAAAAATTCAGTTTTAAATAATAATATAAAAGACATTTCAACTTTTTAATAAAATTAAATTGAATAGAGTTTGAAGTTTTGAAAATGTATTTTTACTTATTGATTTAACTCTATATAAAACAATGTAACATTGAAATTGGTCAAAGGTGTAACAACATACGGTCAATCCGGTGTGTCCTTCCTCTCCAGCTGTTCCAGGGTCTCCAGCGGGTCCCTGGATAAAAGTTAATTTTTCTAAAAAAACATGTGAAAGATCACATCTGGTTGCCAATGAATCTAATTAAACACATTTACATGATCATATCTATTCAAAACTAGTGAGATTTAAAATAAAAACAAAATATTTAAAATAAATTAAAAATAATTTCATATTTGAGAAAAAAATTTTTTTTAGATGATATGGAAGTTAAAATAGAAAAAATTCAAAGACAACTCACAGGAGGTCCAACAGGTCCATCAGCTCCTGGCAGTCCTTTCTCTCCTGTGGGACCAGTTTTACCTGGAGCTCCTGTGTCTCCTGGCTCTCCTCTCTCTCCCTACCAAGCATCACGTTTTTTTGTAACACCATTGCTAGTATGTTTTTATATATGTATGCACTTGTTATGAGTAATTTTTCCATATATGTTCGAGCAAAAATATTAGCATTTTTGAACCCATAATTCTCATGAAACGAGAAATATTATCTTACAGGAGCTCCACTGAGTCCTGGTGCACCGACTGGTCCTTTAGGTCCTGGTCCTCCTGGAGCTCCTTGGGCTCCTGGGGGTCCGTATGGTCCTGGCAAACCCTGTCATCGGTTCAGATGTTTTTAATGTTGAATCTATGTATATTTGTTTTTATTTGTTCTATATAATTGTTTCACACAAATTCCAATAAATATATTTGAAAAGGCTTCGAATTTGATATTTTGGTTGAAAAATATAAAAATTTAATCATTTGAATTATATTATGATTAGTAAGCAATTCAAGTAGTATGAAATGACAAAGATGGACTACTAACAGGGTATCCCTGGGGTCCGGGTTCTCCATCAATACCTTCTGATCCTTCTTCTCCCTTTGAATCATTTCAGTTCTTTGTATATTTACCCACTTAAATGCACTAATCCCCAAAAAAATGTTTTTAATTAAATTATTAAATGCTTAGCTTCTCACAGCATCTCCAGTTTCTCCAATAGCACCGGATTCTCCGTCTCTTCCACGTTCTCCATCAGGTCCCTTGTCTCCAGTAGGCCCGTCTTCGCCGTTAGCTCCTGGAGCTCCCTGCAACAAAACAATTGTACTAAGAATTCACCAATATTGAAATATTGTTATAAACAAACTTCACGAAAATTTATTCTACCATCTGTAATATTCAAATTTTATAAGATTGACAAACTAATTTCATATATTGATGGCTATAAGGGTTTCAAACTCACAGCCTTTCCTCTTTCTCCGTTAGGTCCTTGAGGTCCAGGGGCTCCTTGTGGACCCTGTGGTCCTTGCTCTCCATCACGACCATCTTTTCCTGGTTTACCCTGTGCAAAATATCATCTAGTTCATAAAAAAATCAAGGTCATAGGAACGATATTTATTTATATAATTCAAAAAAACATCTTTGGATAAAATACAATAAAATCACAATTAAAATTATAGCGGTGTAAACTTTAGCAATTTTTAGGCTACATAGTTTTTATGTCTAAAGAATCATATAAGAAATAGAACTCACAGCATCTCCAGCGGTTCCATCCAATCCATCGGATCCTGGGGCACCTGGAGCTCCCTGCATTGAATATTCAGCATTTATTTTGGGCGAATTGGGCATACATTTGATTGTATCCTTGATAGCTTTCCCATCACAACGTTATAAAGCATGGAATAGAAACTAACCAAGGCTCCTGGAAGACCGATAGCTCCTTTCTTTCCTTGGTCTCCCTGTCAAATATTTATTTATCACCAGCTACTAATAACTAACAATGTTATAAAAGAATATTTATGAGAATGAGCTGATATTATCATGAAATTATTACTTGTTCAATATTTAGTAAGGCTTCAAAGTAATTTCAACAAAAAAAAATTTTTGTAGCCTTTACAAAATATTTGAAAAATAAACACATACATCTGGTCCCTTGACTCCAGGTTCTCCAACGGGTCCTTTTCCTCCGATGGCTCCGAAACTTCCTGGGATTCCTGCTACTCCTGGGCTTCCACTGTTTCCTTGTGGACCCTACATTTTTGAAAAATTTAATTGATGATGCATATTTACATATAATAAGTTTGTATTTCATAATAGAACTTTTGTAGTTTTATAAAGTTTATATATAGTTTAAACCTTTTCTCCCACAGCTCCGTTTGATCCTTGAGGTCCTGGTGGTCCAGCTTTACCCTTTCAAGTAAGAATCAACAAATTAACATTTCCAGATCATGTTTGTATGATTTCAACGCTATCGTGAATATGTGAGAATCGAAATTACTGTTGAGAGTCAAAACGGCAAAACTCACTCTCTTTCCTTGTACACCGGGTTTTCCTCTCTCTCCCCTGTCACCTTGGGGTCCATTTGGTCCCCTCAAACCAGGCTCTCCTGGGTGACCTACACCTCCCACGGCTCCCTACAAGCAAGTCATATCTTCAATGAATCTTTTAAGATACTTTTTAGTTATAAAAATTATACGTACAATTTCTCCTTTGGCTCCAATGGAACCTGGGTTTCCTACAATACCCTGAAGACCACTGGGTCCAGCGAATCCAGGAGATCCAGCTGAACCAGGCTCTCCCTATCAATGGTGTTGTCAAAATTTTAATTTCCCAATCAATAATTAAACTTGATTGAATGAAATCAATACGAAGTATTGTAACTCACTCTTTCTCCTCTACCTCCCTGAGCTCCATCAGATCCTGGAGCTCCCTGTAGAGGTCGTCAAGCTTAAATTATTTTTTCAATAAAGGGTTATTAATCCCATTAATTTTGCTAAACTAAAGTAGTCAAATAGTAAACTAAATCCCTATCATAGGTCGTATTTTTTGTCTCAAAATTATTTTTTATATGTATTCCAATATTTGTTGAATATTCATATCTTCAAAGCCAAAATTAAAGCATGTTATACTTACAGCTCTTCCAGGCTCTCCAGGGGCTCCAGCAAGACCGATGAATCCTGGAAGTCCCTGCACTCCTGGTGCTCCTCTCTCTCCTGTGATTCCTTGTTCTCCCTGTCCGTTTGTGCATCAGATCATATATATGCCAAATCATCATTTTCACCAACAAATTTTTATGTAAACTAATGACACTGAGTACAGGGTTGTTAGATAAAGAATTAGTTGTAATTATTATAAATCGCACTTTAGCACCAGCAGCTCCTGGATGTCCTGAAGGACCTGGAGCTCCAGCGGGTCCTGCAGCTCCAGCTGGTCCTGGTTGCCCATCGGCACCTCTGGGTCCCTGTTTGGTGATGAAAAAATTGTATTTAAGGGGCTTTGTTGCTTTTTTTCAATTATACTATTTGGTTGTTTAAAGAATTTAATTTTTTTAGAAAAAAATAAACTTTTGGTTTAAAAAAGATTAAACAAGTATGTCAAAACATGAAAATTCAAAAATAATATTTATTTTTCATTTGAAGCACAAAAACAAATGTCTTACAGCGGGTCCTTCTTTGCCGTCAGCTCCTCTCTCTCCAGCTACACCACGGATACCCTGGCCATTTGGACATTCATAAATATAAATACCTTATACGGTCTACCAGTCATTCAATTCTATTCATAAATGTTAAATCCTATTTTTATTATTTTTCTTTAATAGTTTTAAACTTTTTAACTCATTTGTTCATGTAATAATGTTATAGGGCTATATAATAAGTTTTTAAGGTGTTGTCACTCACGGGTGTTCCGGGGGCTCCAGCGGGTCCAGCACTGCCATCAACTCCCTGTAGTGCAATGATAATAATGTCATGTCAAAATTTCAATACTTGAAGAATAATTGTATCACTACAATGGTGAATTTTAATGTGCCCATTTGAAAACTGAAGTGACAATACCATAAAAATCATAATTTAACAAGCTAAGAGAAGATTTGAGAAACAAAAAAAATAAATAAAGAAAAATATAGAAAAAAATCTTCAAAAAAAATAAAACTAAATCAATGAAAGAATATTTAAAGCCTTACAACTACTAAGATCAAAAGTTTCAAAATAACAGCACAACGCACCTTTTCTCCAAGCTTTCCTGGCTCTCCCCTTGAACCAGCAGCTCCTGGTCCTCCCTTTCGTTTTATTTTTATTTATTATTATAATAATTAAATTATAATTTTTCATTATATATGTATATTTATTCACGAGGGTCATAACCATTATTATCAATAAGACCCTTTAGAATAAACATTATCTTCATCATCATTATCACCACCACTAGCATCAGAGCCATAATCCTAATTACTCCTCCAACACCATCATCATCATAACTACAACCATCGTCATCTTCTTACCAATCCTTCCCATCAAATATTAAATTTACTCACTCTGTGTCCTTTGGCACCAGGAAATCCTGGAAATCCGGGGCTTCCCACTGGTCCCTAAAGTGTTTGTGTTTTCATTATTATTATTATATTATTTTTATTATAATTTTTCAATTATTATTATTATGAATTTTTAAATTTAAATGCTTTTATCCTTATCCATGCATTGTATCTTCTATCATTATGTTATTATCGTATTGAAAATAACAATATTTTTTACAATTTTGCCAAGTCTTTACACCAAATTCTCGCAATTATAACAATACATGTAATTATATTAAACCTCCATGTATAACCCTTTATGAACACAACAACAAGAAACTAACAGGTGATCCTGGGGGACCTCTGAGACCAGCTTCTCCGTCCCTTCCGTGATTTCCCTGTTTATTTTTGTGTGTTAAATTTAGTTATATTCGTCAGTTTTGAATTGGTTTTTTACTCATGCGTGTGTGTGTGTGTGTGTGTGTGTGTGTGTGTGTGTGTGTTAAATTTGGCTGATAAGCTCTGTATTTTGTGTGGTGCTTTTTTTCTATTTTTGTTGATGTGCTGATTGGTGTGTTGTAAGTTGATAAGCTTTTCACTAATTTTCTTTTATGTTTCAAGTTATTGTATATGATAAATTTATACCATTGAAGATTTAAAAGCAAAAAAGTATTTTTTAAAATTTTGCTTTATCTTTTTTTTATAGTGCTAGGTACAAAGATAATTTAATGCACGACAATAACAATAAATAGAAATAATAATATAACACATTATTATTTTTATTATTACAAAAAAAGACAGCGTACGTCTTTTCCCGGAGCTCCTGGTGCTCCTGGGAGACCTCTGGGTCCTGTAGATCCCTGAATAAGAACAATAATAATATTTATAATAAAAAAAATAACAATAAAAAGATAATAATTAGAATAATAGTATAAAACAAGCTAATTCATAAGTTAAAATTATCAATATTCATGTTGCTTTTAATGTCAGTATTATTCATATCCTTACTATCCTGGTAATTATTATTATTATTGTTTATAATGTCGTTTTCAATATTCTTATAATTTTTAATATTGTCAATGAGTCACATACCACAGATCCAGGCTCTCCTGGTTCTCCACGGGATCCAGGATATCCTTGGGGTCCCTGTGTGAGTGAGTTTGTTTGTGTGCGTGCTTGTACGAGTATTTGTTTGTTTGTATTTTGTGTGTATTGGCTTGTATGTGTACTTTTTGTATGTTTGGGCGTATGTGTTTGTGTGTTATTGTTACATTGGTCATTCTGTTTTCAATTTGCCAATTTATGAGGCAACAAAAAGATTTATAAAAATGCTGTATTTTATATTTCAGTTTTCATCCATTCAGTTTCATTGAATTTTTTAAAAGAATAAGTTTGGAAGTTATTTGAGTCTCACTCTTTATTTCCATAATTAACTCTCATTACACAAAAAAAATTTTGAAATTATCTTCATTATTATTCAATATATTCTATAAAATTTCTTTCAGAACTATCTTTAAATTTATACATTCAATTTATAGGAGAATCTCTCATTAGCAATCTAATTAAACTAAAAACCATTCCATATCGCAATCACAGTCCATTTAAACAAAACCCAATTAATGGAAACAGAATCTCACAATAGATCCTGGTGGTCCTGGGGGTCCCCTGGGTCCTGGCTGACCCTGTGTGGAGGTGTGGGGTGAGATTGGAGTGAAGGTGTACTCGAGGTAGTAGGGTGTTAAAGATAATGATGATAGTGGTGGTGGGAGTGGTAATGGTAATCTCGGTAATGATGGTGGTCATAATAGTGGAGCTTGTAATGAAGTAAGTAGTAGTGATGATGAGAAGTAGTAAAGTCTAAAAGGTTGTTAGGAAGAAAATTGGTTGTGGATGAGGTTGATGTGATGGTGAAAGATGGTTGAGAAAAAGGTTTTAGCGTTGATAAGGGCAATGGTTGGGTGAACAAAGGAAGGTGAGGTAATAAATTTTTTTTGAAAATGTCTATGATGGCTATGATGGCTATACTGGCTTGAAGTTGACCATTTCATTTGTTTTAGTCTTGCAATTATAATTCAATTTATTTTTTAACATTTCACTTTTATTGATATTATTTTGTATTAATTTACTATTATCATCATGAAACAGGTTACGTTTTTTAACCTTAACGCTTAAATGAACTATGAGCTTTGGTGACATTTTGAAGCGTCTTTTAAGCGCTGAAAAGCTCAAGACAATATAACGTACTGATGCTATTAAATGCAAAAACAATAAACACAATAATAATAAAAATAAAAAGTATAGTTAATCAATTAATATGGGAATTTTTCAACTTATGTAAGTGTTAGTATTATTAAAATTACAGGTGAAAAAATATATTAATTTGTATACATAAAAATAAAAAAAACATTGATAAATACTAATAATATGTATAGATATCAGTAACTAAAAAACAAAAAAATAAATAAATAACACAAATAAACTTATAAAATATAATCAATAAATAAAATGTATAAATAAGTTTTTAAAATTAATATAAAAATAAAATTGAAAAACTAACACAAAAAATAACTGAAAAATTAGAAACCATGAAACAACGAAACATTTAAATAAATAAATACAAGCAAACAGAATATACAAATAACAAAAGCATCGAACCACAATGACAGCAGACACAGGGTTGACTTGGCCATAGTTGGGGCCTGCCTTGTCTGTGTTCAACATTACATCGTCCAAGTTCAACTAAGGAGGAAAAGAAGGGGTTTTTTTTTGTGTCATTTTTGTTATTAAATTTTTATATGCAATGTTAATCTGTGTTTGTTTTTGTTTGTATTTATTTTTTTTTTGAAAATAATTAATTTTGTTAGGTTGAAGAAAATTGTTTAAAGCTCTATTTAATTGGTTCATAGACAAATAAATGCATACTAATTAAATTAATCGATATAAATATGCATAAATTAATATTAAATGAGTTCATTAAAATCGATATACATATGCATAAATTAATATTAAATGAGTTTGAAGAACTACCGATTCAGCGGCACTCGAGTCTCCTCTGAGCTATAGTTGCAGGTGATGCAGATGGGAGGTTTAATCATTATTTATTTATTAAAATAACTTTTAAGAATTTATTTTTATCTAGATTAATTAAATATTATAATTGTACTATCTTATTTACTTTAAATATTTATTACTTTGAAATAAGAATAAAATTTTATTGGTTGAAATTTTTCAATTAATATTCAGGATTCTCACCTTGTTCTTAAGTTTTGGTGTTCTCCTCTGTGACAAAAATAATCCATAATAAAGATATGGCAATTGATTGAAAGCAACAACTAACGACCATAACAAACCACTCTTTAACTCACAAGAAGTAAAACTCATTTTGTTAGTACCCTCTAACGGGCCGAAATTTTAATATTCTTATTTTGGTTCAGGTTAAACTATTTTTAAAACTATAAACTTTTGCAATCAAAAAACAACCAATCAACTCGAGATTATATAATCCTGAAAATGGTATTCCAAAAGTAATCCATAGAACTCACTCTGGCTTCTGAAAAGACATGTTAATTTTTAATTGCCACGTTTTTATTTTCAAGCATTCACAAAGTTTTTGTGATTTTCAAGAAGCAAAAAAAATAATTAGAATGAAGTTATTAACAAAATAAGCATAATTCCACAATTTGCACTCCTGAAAGACTGAAAGATACCAACCTCTGGCGGCTTCAGTAGCCACACAGATCACAGCGATAAGCAGGAGAATAGATGTCAATTTCGCCATTTTCGCGCAAAAATGGACGAAAGGAAGGGAAACTGACTCAAACCAGTGGTGCGCTGATGCGAATTATGTAGCGTTTAATAATTCCAGATTAATTTTCCGCAACTGGCACCCGATTTCCCTAGCAACGCCTAGCGATAATGTGATGTTGCAAGGAGACTTCAGCTGGTGCTATCCAGACATCATGCCTACGCTGTGCTCCATAATGACTTTTTATGGAGTGTGTGCTATATGCATGTGATCATTCTTTACGCACGTGATGTTATAATGAGTTATAAAGTTGGAGTGATGTTATACTAAGATTTAAAGTGCGTGTATGTGTGCGAGGTTGTATGTGTTAGTCATTTAGTGTTGTTATATGAAGTATATAACATCCACTTTTGTTACTCGATGTTGCAATATTATACAACATTACGTTATATATCATGAATATGCAAGTTGCAACCAGACTCCCCTCACTCAACATCTCCTCACTGCCAAGTCCCTTTCTGGGCTATTCTAATTAAATAAGTAACGACAAAAATTACATTTAATTTGACCACACCATCAGTTGCTGAACCTTAATTAAAGCATCTGAAAAATTTATTACGTTTAATTTGGTGCCTTTTTTTAGATTCTTATTATATCGCTTGAACTATCAAAATAATTAGGATTTAAGGACTTTAACTTCAAATTGATAACAATTTTATTTGAAAAACTTTTGTGATTATAAATTTTATTATAGTTAATTCTATTGTTTTAAAGTTACAAAAGAATCATGTTTTTATTATATTTATTCAAAAAAAGCTATAATTATTAATATTTTTAATCTCTTAATAATTTAATCTGCTAATATTTTCTTTAAACACTTATTTCTTGCATCAACATCTACAAAATTAAATTTTCAAATATCTCACTTGCCATACATTCAAACAAAATCGTGCAAAATTCAAAATTTTTTTGGTTAATTAAATGACTTTGAAATATTTTCTTAATTAGATCATTTGTCTCTAATTTAAAACAAATTTTATTGAAGAACCTTTCGAATATTCGGCGTGGGCTTAAAGAAAATATCAGAAAATTCGATTTTTAATTTAAATGCTTTTAAGCAATTTCCTTATTAAAGCAGAGTGGCGCAGCGGAAGCGTGCTGGGCCCATAACCCAGAGGTCCGTGGATCGAAACCACGCTCTGCTAATTTTTTTTTTAAAATGAAATATTCACTAAATTTCAAAAAAATTTCGCCATGTTTATTTTGCATTCTAATGACTATAAATCTTGAAAAAGTGGAAATTTATTTACAAACATAATAATTATATAAAAATTTAAATTTTAATTCCGAAAACTATAAAAAAACTAAGACAATCAAAAGAATCGAAAAATTGATTATAAGCATTTATCAAAGCAACAATTCTAAATTAATAAATTCAAAAGTTAATGAAGAGATGCCAGAGTTCCAAATTAGATAAAAGCTATAAAACAGCAGAAAGAAAGCATTCTTAATTATGAGACTTAGATTATACTTTTTTAATTACTGTTATATTTCATGCTTCATCTTCACTTTGATAACCATTATTATTCTCTTGAATTTGAAATCCTTGAAATTGAGTCAATCTTTATCCACCAATCAACACAAGATGTGAATGTGTGAAAGATCATTTTTATTTCGTGCAGAAAATTCCGCTGAAGTTTCTATTACTCATTTTAACTTTTTCTGTAAGTACACTAAAACCCATATCATCAAAAATAAGCTAGAAATTTAACCTGGATTATTATAATGAAGCAAAATCACTGTATAATAATTTATATTAGCTCTTAATTTATTATATAAACTTTATTTGGGGAATCAAAAGTGCAGCCCACATATTCAAAAGTGAAATATACCTTATAATACACAAGTGTCGATTGATTTAAAATTTTTCTGTCATTATATCATCAAATAAATTAATTTTAAAAATTAATTAATTAAAATAATAATAGTTTAATACATAATTAATTTTAAAAATTTATAAAAATATTTTATATATAAATGAATTAAAAGTACTCAATAAATGGTGAAATAATGGATATTTTGAAGTTGTCAAAAGCTTTTGTGTTTGGGTTTATCAAAATTTTTAGTATTCACAAGTGACTCCGAAACGTTGCATCGTTGCAAAGTTCCGTTTTGGGTTAATTTAAAAAAATTTAAAAACTGTAAAAAAGTAAAAATAATAATTATTATTATAAGAATAAAAAAGAATAATAATAATAATTATACTATTAAAAAAGAATAATAATAATTATGATAAGAATAAAAAAGAATAATAATAATTATTATAATATTAAAAAAGAATAATAGTAATTATTATTATTATAAAAAAGAATAATAATAATTATTATAATAATAAAAAAAAAAAATAATTATATGAATAAAAAAAATAATAATTATTATTATTATTATAAAAAATAATAATAATTATCATTATAATAATAAAAAGAATAATAATTATTATAATGATAACAAAAATAATAATAATTATTATTATTATTATAAAAAAAAGAATAATAATAATTATTATAATATTAAAAAAAAAAATAATTATTATTATTATAATAAAAAATAATAATAATCATCATTATAATAATAAAAATAATATTAATAATTTATATAATAATAAAAAATAATTATTATTATTATTATAAAAAAGAATAATAATAATTATTATAATAATAAAAAGAATATCAATTATCATTATAATAATAAAAAGAATAATAATAATTATAATAATAAAAGAGGATAATATTAATAATAAGATTAAAAAAACTGACATCGAAATTTTAAATGAGTGTTCATAAAAAAATAAAAATAAAAAAAAGCATAAAAACATAATAATAATCAAATAATAAAAAACAATAAGCATAAAAACATAATAATAATAACAATCAAATGGTAATAAAAAAAATAACAATGGAAAAGTAAGCATAATAAAATAATAAAAGAAAGAAAGATTGAGAGGATCTTGAAATGGTTGAAACCCTTCAGTAATAAAGTATTGATCGGTATGTTATTCAAATGTTATCGTTTAACATTATCTTTGTCCCCTTTCAAAAGTTCGCTTCGATTTCAATATTGTTATCAAGTTCAAAGCTACATTATTATAATCTCAGCAGCAAAGGCGCTTTGTTAGGTTTGTTGGGGTCTGTGTTATTTTGATATAACATCAAACTGTACAAACTAAAAAAACAAATTAACAGAAAAAAACGCTTAAACGACTAACAGTATCAAAACAAAATAAAGCGAACTTTTTATAGAAAGTGGCAAAAGCAGAAGTCTTGCCATGTGGATGAGGGTTTAGGTCTGATGTCTTCATTGCTTCATCCTTTGGGCCATTACAAGCTCGACACTGAAGTAGAAAGTTTTCGAAGCTAGAGAGTCGTTTTGGCGTGGTTTAAAGGGGGTTTACGTGATTTTGAAACAGACTTCAGTAATAACTTTAAACCTATAAATGAATTTAAATACATTTAAAAATATCTTCTTACCACACTTATCACAATATTCCAATACATTTGAATAATTAACAACTGAAGAGCATATATAATTTTTATCAGGTATTAGAGTTCATACCAATAAGAAAAATAATTATAAACAGAATAATTATTATGAAAGATAAAAAACATGAGATGAATGAAAGGAAACAAAAGCTGGATCTTTACATTTACTCTTTCTATATATAATCAATTTAACACTTTTACCCTAGATTCCCTTTTAATGATCAATTATTGCTATTTTTTGTACAATTTTGAAAACATTTAAAATGGTGGAAAATATGAGTAAGTAAGTAAGTAAGTAAGTAAGTAAGTAAGTAAGTAAGTAAGTAAGTAAGTAAGTAAGTAAGTAAGTAAGTAAGTAAGTAAGTAAGTAAGTAAGTAAGTAAGTAAGTAAGTAAGTAAGTAAGTAAGTAAGTAAGTAAGTAAGTAAGTAAGTAAGTAAGTAAGTAAGTAAGTAAGTAAGTAAGTAAGTAAGTAAGTAAGTAAGTAAGTAAGTAAGTAAGTAAGTAAGTAAGTAAGTAAGTAAGTAAGTAAGTAAGTAAGTAAGTAAGTAAGTAAGTAAGTAAGTAAGTAAGTAAGTAAGTAAGTAAGTAAGTAAGTAAGTAAGTAAGTAAGTAAGTAAGTAAGTAAGTAAGTAAGTAAGTAAGTAAGTAAGTAAGTAAGTAAGTAAGTAAGTAAGTAAGTAAGTAAGTAAGTAAGTAAGTAAGTAAGTAAGTAAGTAAGTAAGTAAGTAAGTAAGTAAGTAAGTAAGTAAGTAAGTAAGTAAGTAAGTAAGTAAGTAAGTAAGTAAGTAAGTAAGTAAGTAAGTAAGTAAGTAAGTAAGTAAGTAAGTAAGTAAGTAAGTAAGTAAGTAAGTAAGTAAGTAAGTAAGTAAGTAAGTAAGTAAGTAAGTAAGTAAGTAAGTAAGTAAGTAAGTAAGTAAGTAAGTAAGTAAGTAAGTAAGTAAGTAAGTAAGTAAGTAAGTAAGTAAGTAAGTAAGTAAGTAAGTAAGTAAGTAAGTAAGTAAGTAAGTAAGTAAGTAAGTAAGTAAGTAAGTAAGTAAGTAAGTAAGTAAGTAAGTAAGTAAGTAAGTAAGTAAGTAAGTAAGTAAGTAAGTAAGTAAGTAAGTAAGTAAGTAAGTAAGTAAGTAAGTAAGTAAGTAAGTAAGTAAGTAAGTAAGTAAGTAAGTAAGTAAGTAAGTAAGTAAGTAAGTAAGTAAGTAAGTAAGTAAGTAAGTAAGTAAGTAAGTAAGTAAGTAAGTAAGTAAGTAAGTAAGTAAGTAAGTAAGTAAGTGAGTAAGTAATTAAGTCGACTATTTGATCGCCTCTAACTGGGGTTTCGGTTGCACAATTGATTGGTTTCACAGGGCGCTACTCCATGTGGACCATTATAACAGGTGAATGATGAAGTAAAAATTTGACAGTAAAAATAAGCAATGAAATGAATAAGGTAAGAAAAAACATAATGGTTAACCATAATGACCTTCTTATAAATGGTAGTTGTATAAGTGTGTAATAACGAAGCAATGAACTTCAAAAGTAACTAAAGGAATAAATTAGTATTCTGGTAATTATACTCATAAAACATGATGGTTTATGCACAAGTTTTGATGCAAAATATAGTAATGAAAAGTTTTGTGAGAATTATACCAGCAATAAACACGGTTAAAATGTTAAAGTTAAAATGAATTGAGAAAATTAACATGTAATAAGCAAAGATGGAGTACTGTTTCGCTTTCTTTCGGTTGATTGCCTAAATACGAGTTTATGGACGACTCCTTCAGGATGTCTGTAACAATGACCTGCTAGCATCATTCTCCCTGGTAATCATTATCGGAACATTTTATGTTATCCATATATAGAATAAGGAGATTAATGGACGGTAATAACTTTTATTAAAACACCAAGCATTTCACTGTCAACATAACACTTCCAAGCATATATAGAGATTCCATTGTTGTCACACAGTTTAATAATGATTTTTACCATTTCAATTGAACAATAATTATCCCCATAATAATTGAATAATTTTTACCACAATTATAAGTAATAATTATCAAACTGATTAAATAACTTTTAACTTTATCATAATTAAATGATATTACAATCATATTTAAATACTTATCCTGATCATCATATTAAAATATTATGAATCTAATCATAATAAACTAATTAATATTATATTTAAACATTACTGCATTGTAGGGACAACATCAGCAAACACACACATCATCACACCAAACACATATGTACCATTAGCACTTTACCGATGTATCAAAGCCCTTTGAAATCCAAGTGAACTTCGTTCAAAACAACTTTGAGTCGACATATAATTTTTATGAAACAGAATAAATATAGTAAGTCACCGGATGATGATATAGAATTTATCTGAAAGCTTCGTCAAAATAAGAAATCAAATTATGCCGTGTTTTTATGATTCATAATTAACAAAATCAATGTAACACTTGATAATTTAAGTTTGGCAGACGAAAGGATTAGTTTATATAAACAAATATTATTCATTATAATATATCATAATTTATTTATTATATCATTTTATATATTACTAAATTACAGTTTTACTTTGTGTTTTACCTCACTATTTGATTTAGCTTTTTCTACGTCATCAATAACATTAAATAAGAATAATTTACTATAAATATTCAACAAATGTAATTAAAACATACAGCCTTCAACATATTTTTCATCCACAACACCTGCCATTGAAGCACGTGTCATTTGACACAAGCTACTTATGATGTGTGAACCTGAAGATGACGTAATTTTTTATTTGCATGAATATTCTGCTTTTTGCAGCAGCATGAATCATTCGTTCAGTGACCAGATTAGTTTGAAAAATCGCTAATCTTTTCTCTTTCCTGTATCTGACGTTGTTATTATTTAGGTTGTTTTATTTTTATTGGTTTATGGTTTGTTGTTATTGTTTATGAGTGGTATTGTTGTTTAAAATATTTTTTGTTTTTATTTTTTTTAAATTATTTGTTTTTCTGTTTGTATTTTACTTTAGTCTTGCATCCATCCATTAACCTACCCATCCACTCACCCACCCATCCATCTATACCCCACCAATCTATTAATATTTTTATTCTCCTTCAGCAGTTTTTTTCTCTCATTGTCATCCGTCAAATCTCTAATCCATTTATGTAATATGTATAAGTTGCTTCCCATCCATCGTTCCCTCATAAGATTCCAATGAAGCCCAGTGGAAGCGTTAGAAATATGGCCAGAGATTAATTATATATTTGATTATGGACTTTGAAATGTTTTTATGAATATTTTCTAGATTTTGAGATTTCAATTTGGAAAAATGCTAATAAATATGAGAAAAATAATAATATTCATCAAAAAAATTATTTCTGAATAAAAAAAATTTTCTATAAATACAACAAAATTTCCATAAATATGAAAAAATATTTATAAGAATGACAAAAGATTCATGATAAGGAAACAAAGATTTATAAAGTAATCATTATTTATTTCCAAATACTATAATAAAACTTCCCAAGTTTTTCAAACAAGTATGTCTCAGATGACTCCTTTACTCCAACCTCACACGTATCTGTAAGTATCATTCCAACACATCACATGCATAATTCTTATCAAAAGAACAATCAACTAAGTCATATCTATTTATAGTTTATCGCCAATACATTCCCTTGAATGAAATCAATAGTTATCAAATACGTTTACTACACTAATATGGACTACAATTGACCTCTCAAACCACCATTATAACCTCAGCTTAGGTAACCTTTAACTACACCGTCTATAATTCACTACCATTAACTCCGCCAACCTTACCAACACCCTCAACTCCACCAACCATACCACCACCATCAACCCCACCAACCCTACCACCCCCATCAACCCCACCAACCACACTCCATCTAACCCCCTAAACTCCATCAAACCTCACAATGGAACAACACTCACATATTCAAATCTCCTTCATTGATTGATAGAAGCAGTCTGAATAACAAAATACCCTAAATATTTCTTATGCTTCATTTGCATATTATGCAAATGATCTCATGAATAATTCATGAGGTAACAGACCGTTTTGTATTGATGCATTAGTTCGTTCGCTGGTTTCCTATGCAAATTATTACCCTTCTGTTTATCTTCCTGTATGGTGTGTGTGTGTGTGTGTGTGTGTGTGTGTGTGTGTGTGTGTGTGTGTGTGTGTGTGTGTGTGTGTGTGTGTGTGTGTGTGTGTGTGTGTGTGTGTGTGTGTGTGTGTGTGTGTGTGTGTGTGTGTGTTGGTTGGTTTGTATGTTAAAAATTAGTTTTTAATGATAATGAAAATGAAATAACTTTTGAAACCTATTTTGATATTTTTATCTTTATACCGTGTCATCACTATCCACGTCATCATCTTTTCCATCATCATCATCATCCTCATCATCCACATTATCATCATCACCCTCATCATAATCATCTCCATCTTCATCAATACTCCATAAATAATAGCAAAACACTTCACTGATACAAAGTTTTAAATGAATTCCAAGTTATCAAGCCTTTGTTATTACTTATGATGGGATCTCTGCAAAAAAATTAGTTTATTTTGATTCAAATTCTAGCTATATTATTTTATATTGTAGTGGTTATATTTGATAGTTTTCCAGCTACCTTGAAACCTGTTTTGATAATTTTCCGTCATCTTTGCGATCGTTTTCATAACAGACATTAAATCTACATTTTGTTTTTTATAAATTAATTACTAGATTTTTCATTTTTATCCGTATTAAACTCAGCATTTATTAATAATTTTTATTTAAAGAAGACATTCAACCTAAGGAATCTGTGAATATTATCTTGAGTCGTTATGATACAACTAAAGACAAAACTTTGATTAAATCATTTTCCGTTTTGTTTTAAATATTGAGAACAGTTTCAATTTTTTTTAAACATTCATTTCAATTAAATGTGACCTTATCACTCAATGCTAGAAACTAACATACTAATGTATAACTAATTAAATTCAATCTCCATTTGCTTTTAAATTTCAACAGCGTAGAATGAATAATCATAGTGTGATTATCTTTGGTATCCATACGTAGGCTGCCATATTTGCTTTGCTTCTTCAGTTTCTGTTTGTTTTAGGCATTTTAAACTTATGTTTTTATCTAATTTATTCTTTCTTTGCACAACGGTTGTATTGACTTCGCATGATTTTACTTGAAATGTACTCAAATTACACACAGTGTGAGACCATTTTGTTTAAAACATTTCAATGATAAATATATTTAAAATAAGGAGTCAATTATTATTGTCGTTCGAAGTTTTCTTTTCACGTATTTTTCGTTTACACTAGAAACCTGAATTTATTAAACTAGTAAAAAATATGGAAAAAATATGAAAAAAACTAGAGCCTATGTTTCAGGGTATATTTAGGGACGCAAAAAAGGCAAGCGATAAATCAAAGTTAACTTATGTATAGACAGCGCATGAATTCGGATAATAATTCAGAATATGAACAATAAATATTAATTAAAAAATATAAATAAAAAATAATTTTAACTCAAAAAAAATAAAATTTATTATTTATTCAATATATCGGGTATTGTAAAAGATATTAAATCATGGATAAGTCTAGCAGGATTGGAGGAAAAGTCAATGACGTCATTTATGGGTAAAAAGTAGAATTTTTGCCGCAGATAGGCAACCATACTTTTTTCTTCTCATTTGTTTTTTTGTTTCGTCTCAAGTCTTCTTCTCTTCCATCATCCGTGAAGAACTGAGCTCTGAGAGATGTGGAAAGTTATTTCAGTTTTAAAGAGAAACGTTGCCCCTAGTATAAGCTTTGTCAAACGCTTTTTGTAGCAAGTTATTCAAATGAGGTTTTCCTCTTGCATGCTTGGGAGCATAGAGCTGCGTAGCGAGTTATAAAAAGTTCATTTGTTTTCGTTCCAGAAACAACATCTTCAGAACCCTTGCACCCTCCATCTGTATGACGTACCCTGTCCACCTCAGTTGTGATGTCATGATGGATGCTTCTATACCAGAAAAGCCATCCTGCCAAGCTCTTCACTGTTTGAAACCTTGTCTATCTACAAGATCCTCATGATAATACGGGAACATTAAAGATGGAACTGAATCAAAGCTTTTATTTGTTTTCTGTACAGACCATAATGAAGTAACATAATGCCGACTGACCTTTGGACTGTTTTTATTTGAAGATACCCTTATTGTGAAATTAAGTATGATGAAAAATTTGGAAAAATTAGAAATAATCAAGAATATATATTAAATTTTTTAAAAATTTTTATCAAAAAAGTATTCCGATACATTTGACAAGTCTCTAATTTCTGATGGTTTGAACCTCACCACAAGATTCACCATGAGAACCTCTTAAAAGCTAAAACGCAGAAAGGCAAATGTTAAAACGACGACAAAAAAAAGAATTATATGATTGAAGCTTATAAATAGAAAATTTATTTTTGAAAATCTGATGACTTTTAATTAAGACAATCAAAATTTAAAACATTCGACCTAAAAGCTTTTAATCCTCCAATTAAACATTTCCTACTAGTAGAATTTTCTACTGCACCTTTTCATTAAGCTTCGAAAAATTCCACGTCATTATTGGGCTAAGATTCATCATGTTAAACGCTGTTGACGATACTGCCCGCGTCGAAATATTATGACATAGTGGTGTTTCGGGTCAATTTTGAAGTCGCGTTTATTTTTATGATAATTCTATACAGTTTAGTGTATTTTTTTCGTATTTAGGGTATATTGGTTTTTGTTTTATTTTTGTAAAAAAAACATGGATATTAGTTCAACTTTTATATCCTCAAGGCGCTACAGTCTTAAAAAAATTATCTACCAGTCCAATTATCGGTTGGGAAAATACTTATTGGACCTGTATTTGAAATTAAATATTATCGCAAAAACAAAATATTCAAAAATTTTTTAAATTAGTCTTATTTAAAAATACTTTGGGTAGTTTTTAGGCCACTAGAGCTGCAGTGAAAATCCAAGGGAGGCTTCTATCCATTTCAACCTCTAACTTCATACCCACAAAAACAAAAAATTCTAAAAACTGAAAGCCCTTTCTGTATTTTTTTGTATTAAATTGCACTTGTATTAAAAAGAAGAGTGATAATCTTCTTTAGCCAAAGTAAATACTGCAAATTATTTATTGAACGTACTTGATGATGTTACTTTGTTAACGAAAAACTTTGTATATGCTAAAATTAAATTTTGTGTTCAAATAGTTTGAAGAAAAAGTATATAGACACCCAGTGTACATGGTTGTACTTTTATAGATTACGTTGGTTTGTGGTCTTATTCTCCCATTCTTACATGTTTTATTTTACTTAACATCTAAAAATTAGAAGATTTGACTGTTTTCTTAGAGAGTTTACTTATTTAAAATTAAACTTTTGTTTTTATGGTGAATTTGATGGTTTGTCTAAAAGGCACATATGAATGGAAATTCACAATTTTAATTTGAACTTTAACGTCGATTTACGAAGAAATTTAATGATTATTAATATTGTTTATGAGTGCATTAAGCTGTCTCTAAAAATGTAAACTTTGTTACCAGTTTGTTCATGAAGCCTGAGGTACTAACAAAAAGTTTTTATAGAGATTCAAGCATTAAAATTTTCGCATTTTTATGTTTTTTAAAATCGTGTATTACGGTTTCAAACTGATTATATGTCGACATGCGATATTGAACTTGTGCTTATGGCTGTCTAAATGAAATTGTTCCGAGCACTTAAACTCATTTTATACTAATTCATTTCAGTTAAATTTTTCTAAAAAAAATTTTATTTAAACTAAATGTTCTCATTGAAAATTAAAACTTTCGTACACTTGCATTAGTTTGGACCCAACATTTGAAATGTCTCAAATTTGAATATGCAGTACTATGGGATATAGCAGAAAAGATAAATGGAATTGAAACTGAAAAACATCAGTTAATACATTAACGAGTCATGACTGATCTCAGAGTAAGCAAACTGAACTCATCCATGATAAATACCAATAAACCAATAAGAAAGGTACAAGAAACAAATACAACGGTATATTTAATTACGAAACTTTTTGTAAGGAGAACTTACATTATCAAGTATTCTCTTTGTTATGTAACTTCTTTCTATGAAGAGCTTCGTTTTTAAAATTTTTGTTTCTGTGTCCAGTGCATTTTCTGACGCAATCAATGACAGTTTATACACTCACCCAGACAAACAAATATGCTTTAAATATGAAAGTCTTCGTACTACAATTTTCAAGTGCTTACTCATAATTTAAAAAGTACCAGTTCATGTATGCTATCTGTATACATAAAAATACTTTGAAAAAAACTCAAAATAAAAGCCAAAAAACGGGAGATAGACAGAATGACTCAAGGTTTGCTTGTCTTAAATATGGGCTTATAGATGCACCCAACTTGGAAAGAATTTTCTTGACACCATGACACAAGGGAATATAGATGAGAAAAGACAAACGAAATGTTTAGAGAAGGATTCAATTTATACAGTGATGAGCCAACTGTAACCTAATGCTGGTCTTCCACACATTTATTACTTGATTCCAAATCAAAAAAACCAGGTTTCCATTAGATTTTAAACCACTGATGGCAGTTAAGATCTCACAAAACATTTCAAAACAAACCTTCGTCATCATTATATACACACTTCGAGCCCCAACTATCAAAAAACAACTTTCAAAAACCCTTGCAAGGAAGATTATTTGACGAGATAGTGTGTGAAATGATACCAATCGCGAAGTTACAAGCTTCAATCAAAGCTGCAGAATTGATTAGGCAAACATTGACGTCTTTGTGGCTAACCCATTTGTGTGCAAATATTAGAAGTGTGTGTTTTTGTATTTTATTTGTATATTATAATACGCAGTTGTTATTTTATGAAAGAAGTTTTCTAATTTAAAACTACTTGATAGAAAGTTTTGTGAGTTTTGATGTGAATTTTGTATATTATGATAGGGAATTTGGTATATTATTAAGTTAAATTATAATACCATTTTATACTTTTTCTGTATATTTTATATAATGAAATTCCTTTTTTAATATAATATACCATCTAATTTTTTAATATTATTTAACTTGTATACAAATATTTTCTACATTGCTTTTTTAATTTCGTCATTATCGATCAGTTCACGAACGTCGATTAACAGCTTCCCGAATCTAAAACAAACCTTCCAAAACCATAAATAAACCATCAACTTTTTAATTGATTGTAACGGCGAGATAATGACCCTATTTGAATATTTCAAGTATTGGTTACATAACAACTGTTTGTAACATGGTTGTCTTTCATAACATATAACATATAATCAAATTTTTTCAAATTATCAAAGATTGTTGCAGCTTTTTGAGAGTATGAGTTTGATTTAATTGAACAATTGAAGTTTTAACAATGCTCGATTGATATTTCTTACAGTTTATAAATTTTTTTTTTGCTCGTCTATAATAGATCTCAACTTTCATTTTTTGCCAGTCTATAGAAGATTTCAAACTTTATTTTTTCTACTCTATAGTAGGTCTTGAAAAATATTTCGTTAACATTTGATTCTTGGGAAAAAAAATCAAATTGATTATATGTTTTCTTTTCCACTTTATTATTTCCATTGATTTCAATAACTTGATTTTTAACCACTATTTACTTTGTTATGTTTTAAAAATACTTAAACATAATGGTCAATAGAGAATGCATGAAGTAAGTTTACTTACTGAAAACTACGTTATCAATAAACTAATGCTTGTGTTCACAGTGACTTATGAAATTAGCAATATAGTAATACTCATGTATCACAAAAATTAAATATCGAGTTTATATATAACAAATATTAACTGTGAAATATATTTATATCAGTTGATAAACAAAATAAAACAAAAATTTAGTCCTATTAAACATAAAAATATAAATATTAGAATAATAAAATGAAAAATAATAATTTATATGAAAGCACTGAAAAATGAATATTTATAGTAACTTGTGTGCAGAAGCTTGGAGGTCAGAAGGTATCATGATTTGTGGCTTAAAAATCCTTCCCAAGCTGTTACTTCATCCCATTTTTGAATAATGAAACTATTTAAAATTTAATTTCCAACATTTATCAAAAAATCACCGAAAAAAAAAAATATGAAAATGAATTCAATAATTTAAATAACAAATCTCAAAATCGATAAGAGAATATAATTAGTTATACTGTTTAACATCATCTGCAAGCCGTCGTAAATCATTAGGGATATAGATCCTAATCTATTCACATATCGACCCCACTAAAACAACGATACAACAATGGCGACTTGTAATGCAGTTGTGTGTAATGGACACGTTGTAATCCTAATACCAATATTATTAATCACACTTCAATATTGATGGCTGTATGAGAAAATAACTACTTAAGTATAAGCTTTAGAAATCTATTGAATAGATAATTTATATGGGCTTTTTATAAACATATCACTTTTCACAGCTTCAAAA
>OZ038324.1:2003322-2165324 GCA_964035795.1 Pterobdella sp. o SKG-2022 | reverse complement strand
CATTTTTTCATTTAAATATTCATTTATCTCTTTAGTTGAATACAAATTCTTTATGCTCCATATTCTTATTAATCTCAGTGGGGAGTGCCCTTGGGCATTATAGCACACACCATGATGGACCTCTTCCACAAAATGTACCCTCAGATTGTTGTATGTTGTTGTGGGTCTTTCTAAATTTCAATGATAATTCAATGATATGTTAATTTTATGAGGAAGAATTTTCAAAGATGTTTAACACATTAAGTGCTGATATTTATTTAAATGAGGATTCAGTTTTATATTATTCCTTTTGTATTTGTCAGTGTTAATTTCAATTATTGAATGCTTAAAGCTTATAAAAAAACATTCCAAGTAGACCTAGTATTTTGAACAAATATTGAAAACAAATATCGATCCACCGATACAAGTCCCTAAGAGTTACGTTAAGTAATTAAACCCAGAAAAAGGAGCGTGTGACGATGGACCGAGTGAAAGGTTCCAGAGATTTAATAAGCCATCAACACCTGCATCTTCACATCCAAGAATACCCCACTAACATCAACTTCCTCTCAGCCAATCAACTGCATAACTATTTTATCAGACACATTGCATGGAACGGTGAGGATATTTTTGAGTTTTAGTGAATAAATCAATCTAAGTCCGTACTTTATTTAGCCAGTGATTATTTTTCAAATTGAATGAGCTCAGTTTTGTGGGCCTGCATAGCTCAGTTGGTAGAGCATTCAACTGAGTATCTAAAGTCACCAAGTTCGATCCCACGTGGGCCAACAATTAGCACCTGTTCCACAGTGTGTTTTCGCTACATTAAATTTGTAGCAAACGCTCTAGTTGACGACAATATCTTTATAAATACCACATTACATTGAACAACCTTTTATAGACCTTTTTTTAATCAACTTTTGCCCATTTAAGCTATTTTATGATTATAAAGTGGAATCAAATATTTATTAATTGAACAAAAAAAAACTTTTTCTAATCTGAACTCACATTTTCAAGCATACAAACTTCCAAACAAACAAGTTTGTATGCTGTGAGCTCTACTTAGAAAAAGCTTTGCATTCTTTAGTTAATAAATCTTTGATTTGAATCTTTTTTGTATTTGAGTAACTTAGCAATTACTGATTAAATTGATAGAAAAACTGAAGACTTCATTATTTGATACGTTAACTTCAGATGAAGCATTGACAAGCATAGAGTTCGATTTGAGGAATGCATCAGATATTGATACATCAATCATTTATGTAAGTTTATAGGGTTTTATGTTAGGTCTATACAATTTATCACTCACTCAAATGCTTTTTAAGAAATTTTTCTTCCATTAAACCGGTCTTTATGAATACATCTTTTTTCTAAATACGTTTGAATATTATCGAACATTTGAGATATAAATGTTTTTCTTTTATTTTATAAATAATATGAAATTCACTGTTATTTTTTTCAGAAATTCAAAATTATCCAAGAACTTTGTAGTTCTAGAAAGATCAAATTCACTTTTACTAATTTAGAGGTAATCATTGAAAGAATAGTGATTTTCAAATAATTTGTTTATTACTTCTGTGATATCATCATATGATTTAAAACTAGTATAATGAAAATCAACTATTATAGTCGAAAGTCGAAGAGAAAATCAGAAAGACGTGTGACTCACTGCCATTGAACATCAGAAAAACAGCTTCCGACGTTCATCTTGAAATACCTTGATGTTGTAGCTTCTATAACTCAAAAAATACTTGAAATAAATCTTGAAACAAACGAATTATTAGTAGCTTGAAACAAAGTTTGATTTTTTAATGAATAAAATTTATTGGATGTTGAACTAAAAAATGTTCACTGGTTTTTCTTGGTGTATGCCCAGTTTTCTTAGTTTTAATTTAACCTATATTTTCATACATTAATAATTTTATATTAAAAACATTGACAAATTTTTTTTTTTGAATGTTCGCATCGGCTTTTCAATTTCAAACTATTTAGAATTTTAAGCAATTTTATGTTGCAATTTGCCAAGAATTATACTTAAATGAAAAAGTCATAGTTAATTTTATTTAGTTTATGTTTTTCATCAACAAATTTTAAACTAATTTTTTGTAATAATATATCACAAAAGGTTGCCACATGCATTTGGTTTAGTCTAAACTTGATGACACAACGCCATCACTTTTTTAAAAGTTGTGCCTATCATTATTGACGTTTTAAATAATTAAACATCGAGGCTAAAAATAGGGAACATCTGTATTGACAAGTTATTTTATGCAAAATTTTAACTTGTTCTCATAACAATTCAAAAGTTACTAGGCTTTAGAATCATATAATCTGGAAAAATATGGCATATGTGAAATCAGATTACGACCCTTTGAAAGTAATAGCTAAAATCAAAAATATTTTTATATCAATAATATAATTTAAAATGAATTAAAAACTCATAACGAAAATTGTATGTATAACAATCAATCATAACGATTGAATCTTAATTGCCAAGGATGAGTCAATAAACGAGGCAATATCATCATCGAATTATGGAGAAGCTCAAAAAGAGTACAGCCCATTCAACACTCAAAGCTCAAACGTAACTTTCATAATAATTGCTTTTGATTTAAAACTAATATTTTTGTTAATTTCAGAACTATAAGAGCACTGATTATAACAAAAATACAAATGCTGAAAAACTTTCTGAAAATGATGTTGCATTAGATGAACCAGAGCCGAACTTTGATGAATTTAAAAAAAAACAAGAAGAACTTGAAAGTAAATCCAGAGAATTAAATGAAATGGAGAATTCTTTGAAAAAAAGTATTTTTGTTTAATATTTTCATCAAAAATTCAAGTTTAAACTATCCAAAACTATTGATTAATAAATAATACTTTCTTAATATATGTAATGGAAAACTTCATAAAACTCTTTCTCTACAGAGTTTTCAGATTCAATGCATAACTTCCCCCCTGTGCCTTCATGCTGTCCTTTTGAGTCATGCTTCTTCCAGGACATTGAAGTTGATATTCCAGTGCAATACCAGAAACTTGTCTACATCCTCTTCTACTCATGGCTATGTGAGAGATTATTCATATTGTGTGTAGAAGATATTTTATTTTGTATTTATGAACCACCATTCAAACCATGCTAGCATGGGAATGGACATAAAACAATGATAATAATGATGATGATATAATAATAAAAGTAATTTTAGAAGTTCAGAAGAGAATCTGATGATAAAAAGAGAAGATAATGATCTTTTTCCTGAAAGCCATGTTTTGAAGGTTAATTAACATGTAAATAGGTCATTTTTCTTTGATTGGTTATTCATTTTTTCATTTGTTTAACTTGATTGTGATTGGGAAAAACGTTAATCAATGAACCAATCAAAAATTCATCAAATTATTCAAACAAAACATAAATAGAATATTAATCTTAGTTAATTGTTTTTGATTATCCAATTACGTAGTTTTGGTTTTTTTGATTCATTAAGTATTTACGGTTTGATTATTAGTCTTTGTTTTGTCAATTATTTTTCGTTTCCAAACTTAATTGCTGATTTATATATTTTTATTTATTTGTTCCATTTTTTTAAAAATAATTCTTTCACTAAATATATTTATTTTTATTAATAAGTGATAAAAACATAATAGTAATTTCAAATATAACATCAAAAAGAAGAAAAAATGATGTATTAAGCAATACGTTCCGAAAAACCATTAAAAAGCTGATAAAATGATCAATTCAATCAATTTATTCGAAATATTTTACCCACCATGCTAGTCAGTTGAGGTTTTGATGAATTTTCAGTTTTTTTTGGAAATTTTGGTTACAGTGGCTGATAACGAAAACCTAACAGAATATTTACGATATTCAACTATTTTTGAAAAAGTAATAAAGTGAAAATAATATTTGTAATTTTAATTATTATTATAATTTATTCAAAATAAATATTATTATGGATTTTATTGACAAAAATAAAATGAGAAAACAATTTTGGAAAGCTTCAAGACATTATTGAACTTAGAAGCAATAATATAAAAAATTAATGAAAAAGAATAACGAAACAATAAAGAAAACAAATATTGTTAATAAATAAAAAAACAAAAAATAATTAATATTTGAAGTGTTAATCATAAAAATTACAAACTGATAATTTACATTTATATCACAAAAATTACATAAATATGAAAAAACGAGTGATGATTTTCATAATAAGAATCATAAAAATATAATTTGTGAAAATATATTTATTGTGAGGAAAAAGGATTATAGATCCTGAATAGAAGTATGAGAAAAATGAATTAATATTCAATAAAAAGTATATAATATAAAAATAAGAATAACAAGAATAATAACGAAAACAATAAGTGAAAATAAGGATAATAATAAAAGCAATGCAAACATGCGTATTTGTACAAGTATGTGCATGCATCATAATTCCATGGATAGAAAAAATATAAAAAAGAGTTATTTATAGAAAGAAGAATAATCAGAATAACAAAGAAACAAGAAAAAGATGAAAAAAAATAATAGAAACAATAAAATTAAATAATAAAAAAAATAATAGAAACAATAAAATTAAATAATGAAAAAAAATGATAGAAAAAAAACTGAAAGCTTCAATGAAGAAGCAAAGTAATTTGTTTGAAACAATAGAAATAAAAATAATAATAATAATAAATAATAATAATAATAATAATAATAATAATAATAATAATAATAATAATAATAATAATAATAATAATAATAATAATAATAATAATAATAATAATAATAATAATAATAATAATAATAATAATAATAATAATAATAATAATAATAATAATAATAATAATAATAATAATAATAAATAATAATAATAAAAATAATAATAATAATAAAACGTTTGAAAAAATTAATTCGTTCACAGCGCTTCACAATTAATAAAAAATTAAATAAACACATGATAATTATTTTTCTATCCCTAATTCCACAACACCGACCAACCACAGTCATTAAAAATGAAATTGTCTTACTTGATATTATCGTTATTACTTTTACTCGTCAATAAAAAAATTCTGGAGTAATACTTTGTTTTGAAGTTCTTTTTGCAAGCGTAGATTTTGCTAATTAAGCAATTTTGACTGTCTTTATCCGCCATTATGATTTTTTTTTTTTCAATTTTTTCTTTATGGTGTTTTTATTGTTTTTTTTTTGAGTTTCCAAATGTTTATTTTCGAATTTTTATTTTTTTTATTTTTTATGCATAATAGCTTCATTTTTATATTTTTTCAAATTAGAATCTGTCCACTTGTATTCCATATGCAAAATCACCAATCATAATAATACATATACAACTGCAACAAACATCAATGGTTCTCACAAATCCTCCTTCACCCATAGATCCATCCATAGCTTCAAACTGGGAGCATTTTTAAGGGTGATTATGGCATATGGGGCTTGAGAAGCTTTCAAGGCAGGGTGTCAATGTAGCTAGGTTGGAAAAATTTTATAAGATAGAGTAGGCTACCTAGAAGGTTTTGAATAATTGAATAAGATTGGTGATGTTGGGGCTTGTGATGATAATGAAGACAACCACAATACAAACTAGCTTTACTACAGAGGCGCTTGAAAGGTCAAAAATACAAGGACATGAGATGCGGTTATATTAATGTGTTTTTAGACGCTTCAAGGAAATGGTTGAAAGAAGTTGAGTGGGAGAGAATTTCAATTATAAGGACTTCAATTATCAAAACTAACTTTTTTGCTCTATTAAAAATTTTGGTTATTAGGAGTTTATCATTCTTTTATTCTCTTCAATAAAAAATTTGTGATTTGAAATATCAAAATAATGGCTATAATTTTTTCAATGTGCTAAGCATCGTAACATTGTTATAGTGCGACGTAAGTCGAATTATGAGAAGTATTCCGTAAAACGAGGTCGTGACGTAGAGAGGGTTTTTATTACAAAAGTAGAATCTGTTGTGAGAGCTAATGAAAAAGACGTAAAAAAGTTGTAAAAGAAGGTAATATGGCGATGAAGAAAACATAAAAGAAATTAACAAATCTGCAAGATGAATTAATAAGTAGATGCATGATGGATGAATGAATGGAAAATTGATGAATGAGTGGATGAATGAATGGATGGGTGGAGGAATTAATGAATGGAAAAATTGATGAATGAATGTATGGGTGGATGAATGAGTAGATGTTGGATAAGTAGATAGATGAATGGTTGGATAAATTGACGGATGGATGAAGAAGTTGATGGATTGATGGGTGAATAGATGGATGTACAATAAATTGGTTAGTAGAAGGATAATGGGTGGATAGAAGGAAAGCTAGTTGGTGGATAAAGGATTAAAGGATAAATGAAAAGATGGATGGATGGATAGGTGAACAGCGGTTGTGTAAATGAATACATGAATGGATGCGTTGATAAGGAAAAGAGATTGTAATAAGAATTCAAGCATTCATGAATGAAAAATAGTTCGATGTGAAAATGATTGAAAAAAGCTTTGAAATAGATGGAGAAAATAATGAGTGGATGAACAAATTATGATGTTTCGTGTATGTAAAAACGAATGAATGGATGCATGCAGGGATGGATAGATGGAATGATGGATGGATAGATGGATGAAGAGATGGATGGATGGATAAATGGGTGGATGGATAAACGGATGGATGGATAGAAAAGTGAATGAATGGATGGATAGAAAAGTGAATGAATGGATGGATGGATAGATGGAATTGAACATGGCTATTTTTTACTTTTCATCCCACGTTTTTTCCTATTCATCCATGCATCCACTCATCCATCCAGTCATCCCTGCATGCATCCATTCAAAGATAGATTGAAGGTATATAAAAGATAAATTAATTTTTATTTCATTATAATCATTGTGAATATATTATATAAATACTATAAATCGAAGGATTCCAAAACAAAATTTCTTAATAAAAAACAATGCAATTAAGTTACCAGATCCTTGCAAGTACAAATGAGTGTAGGCCCTAATTGAATGCGTTCATCTATTTACTTCCTCATCCAACCATTTCCTTATTTATTTTTTTTTACTTTTTGCATTTAACTATTTTTGATATTTATTTATTTATTCATCTGGTTTTTATTCATTCATTCATTTAGCCATCCATGTTATATACCTTCAAGCTATCTTCTTATCCAACCAATACATCATCCCAATCAAGTTCTTGTTAGCATTCTTTTTTAAACGCTTTCAAACATCATAGAAACTATTAAAAGAACCCATCACACTTCACATACCACACAACTCCCACACCTCCAACTTCACACCTATAACCACACACCATTACACGCAAATCACCAGCCACACACCACTCACACACCCCCAACAACACATCATCACATGCACACACATGATCTACAAATCCCTCCAACAACATAGCTAGAAACTTCATTTCCAATTATGAACGACCCCTTCAAAAGCTTTTTACCCACACACAAAAACACAAGCCCACACATTCAAAAATATGCTCACAAAACACACTTATATAACACAGAAAAACGCACACACACAGAAAAAACTTAGTAAAACTGAGTACCTCAAATACACATTCCCACATGAAAATATAAACATAATAATTTTCATATACACAAAAACATAGTTACACACAAAAACACAGTTACGCACACAAACAGTTACACACAACCAAATGATTGTCAATGCTAGTCACAATTCGACGCATTATAACATATGTTTGTTCGTGGAAATATTAGGTGGAGGGGTGGATGGGCGGGTAGGTGGGAAGAGGTATGAATGGGTAAGTGAATGGATAAATGGGTGAATGAATGAATGGATAGGTAGCTAGATCAATGAATGAATTAATAGATGGATGGATAGATGAATGTATGAATAGATGGATGGATGGATGAAAGAAGGGATAGATGGATGAATGGAGAAATGAATGGATGGATGGATGAGTAGATTATCTATGCATGGATAGACTAAAAAGGCAGTCTGCCTGTCGTCAGCCATAAAAGCATTTCTATGGCAACGCTAATGGTTAGTAGGCGGTATCTTGTGCTCTGTATAGAAATGATGATGATGATGGATGGAGGAGAAGATTACATGGAAAGAAAGAAAAAGATGAAGAAAGGAAGAAAAGAATAAATGACTAGTAACATCTTCTGTGTACTGGTGTGTCTCATTAAATATGTGTCTCTCTTCTCTTCAAAAATCTACTATGTAGGTTTTGTCGTTTGAAGCATACTTAGCGAGTATTTTAAAATTTCAATCGAGAGTTCAATACCCGCTAAACAACCAATGAGTGAACCCTTATTATTATTATTATTATTTTTATTTTTATTATGTTTTTTTATTTGCATGATTTTATTACTTTATGATGATATTTATTATTGTTTGTTTCTTCGTGAAATCTGCATTTAATGAGCTCCTAACATTTCCTAAGTGCCTTTTGTATAACAATTTTACATTATGAAATATTTGTGTGTGTGTGTGTGTGTGTGTGTGTGTGTGTGTGTGTGTGTGTGTGTGTGTGTGTGTGTGTGTGTGTGTGTGTGTGTGTGTGTGTGTGTGTGTGTGTGTGTGTGTGTGTGTGTGTGTGTGTGTGTGTGTGTGTGTGTGTGTGTGTGTGTGTGTGTGTGTGTGTGTGTGTGTGTGTGTGTGTGTGTGTGTGTGTGTGTGTGTGTGTGTGTGTGTGTGTGTGTGTGTGTGTGTGTGTGTGTGTGTGTGTGTGTGTGTGTGTGTGTGTGTGTGTGTGTGTGTGTGTGTGTGTGTGTGTGTGTGTGTGTGTGTGTGTGTGTGTGTGTGTGTGTGTGTGTGTGTGTGTGTGTGTGTGTGTGTGTGTGTGTGTGTGTGTGTGTGTGTGTGTGTGTGTGTGTGTGTGTGTGTGTGTGTGTGTGTGTGTGTGTGTGTGTGTGTGTGTGTGTGTGTGTGTGTGTGTGTGTGTGTGTGTGTGTGTGTGTGTGTGTGTGTGTGTGTGTGTGTGTGTGTGTGTGTGTGTGTGTGTGTGTGTGTGTGTGTGTGTGTGTGTGTGTGTGTGTGTGTGTGTGTGTGTGTGTGTGTGTGTGTGTGTGTGTGTGTGTGTGTGTGTGTGTGTGTGTGTGTGTGTGTGTGTGTGTGTGTGTGTGTGTGTGTGTGTGTGTGTGTGTGTGTGTGTGTGTGTGTGTGTGTGTGTGTGTGTGTGTGTGTGTGTGTGTGTGTGTGTGTGTGTGTGTGTGTGTGTGTGTGTTATGCATATAAAGAAATGTGTTCCATTGTTTGCAGATGAGATTTAAATGCTAATTGTGAACACTCATGAGACAGGGTTAACATATTTTTTAGACACAACCGTTCCAACCCATCCCATCTCTCATTCATTCTGTCATTCATTTTTTGTTCTTTCTTTTATTCATTTTTTTGTATGTTTGTTCTTTCATATAGTTTTTGTTATTTTTCAATTGTTTCATTAATTTTTTTTCGTCTCAGATCTAATCTACTCAAACTGCCTCTTAAGATAAAATTTATTTTCAAAACTCTCAAACTAATAGAAAAAAAAGATTTCCAATTTTGTCATTGTTGCTATAAAAGCAACTGCACCAAAACACATTATGCTACATCACTTTTTCATCCATCCACCCATCCATTCATCCATCCACTCACCCATCTATTAATTCATTCGTGAATTTATTCATTTATTCATGCAGTAAATTCATTATCCGTATCTCACTCCAACACTCATCCACCCATCAGTGTATTCTACGCAGCGCTTCAACACACCACCACACTAGCCCTCACTTCTTCCATCACCACCACCACCTCTATTTTCACTATCACTTTTTCCATTCCTACCATAATCATCACCATCATCACCTCAACCATCACCACCACCACCACCATCATCACCTCAACCATCACCACCACCACCACCATCATCACCTCAACCATCACCACCACCACCACCACCACCATCATCATCTCAACCATCGCCATCACCACCACCACCATCATCACCTCAACCATCGCCATCACCACCACCACCATCATCACTTCAACCATCGCCACCACCACCACCATCATCACCTCAACCATCACCACCACCATCATCAACTCAACCATCGCCACCACCACCACCACCACCATCATTACCTCAACCACCACCACCACCACCACCACCATCATCACCCAGAAATTTTTCATAATCCAAATTATAGATCTTTTTCTCATAATTAAAATATTTATTGTTTATTCAATAGAACATAGAAATTTATTTATTATTAGCAGTAGTTGAAGTAGAGTTGTCATATTAAAAATAATAGCAAATAGCTTCCAACATTCAAATTGTTTCCATAATAAACCGTGTAAGATTCAACTGAACTCATTAAAAAAATTATCTATTTTTACAATGATTAGCTGATATTTTCATTTGAAGCAACTATCAACTCACTCACCCACCCATTCATTCAATTAACCACAAATCTACCTATACCCAGTCATCCAACTCATCCACCCACTCACTCACCAACACATTCACCCCGCAACCCATCAACCTCTACTAACCCTTACCCACCTGTCATTCCATCCACCAACCTTTGCCCATCAGCCCACCCACCTACCAACCCCTCCACATACCCACCCACCCATCCATTCATTCATTTCCTTTCCAGTACATAGGACGCATAAATTAATATGCCGGCGTAATTTGTATGCGAGTCCTATACACAATAAAGCTGCCTGCATGATTGCCAAAATATCTTGGTGAATGCTTGGATAAACATGTTAATTTATGAAAGATTTTGGCAAGTTTTTATGAATAATTCGATTAAATAAATTGATCTACTCGCTAAACTTGACAACAACTGTTTCCTTTATAATGTGGTGCATTTCATTCGAGGATAATATCAACAAAATTACGATAAGCATAAAAACATCCTAAACAATAAATATACCAAGGCAGCAACTAGGATTCGTTGCTAGGAACATCACCAAAACTAAACAAAAAAACTAGTATTAAAGAAAAATTAAGATCACTCATATATCAGCACAAATAATGTCTTCATGAGACAAGCTAATATCAGGTGGGAAGCTTACACCATGAAATCCAACCACACAACAATAAAACCACCACTACCAACCTTCGTAAACCATCAAACCACCCCCATCCCCCCTTCCCCCACCTAAAATCATCACAAACTTTCCCTCCCTACCCACTTAAGACCATCACAAACCACCATTTCACAAACCACCATCAACCCCCAAAATTCAGGATTACTTCAAAGCTTTCCCAACATTCTTTTTCAACCACGGCCTTTATCCTCCTCATTTCTCATCTTCTTCTTCCTCCTCTTCAGAACTGACAAATGCGGCTTTTTCCCCATATAAAAGTCCTTTTATCGAACACAATAGAAGTTTATTTGAAAAACATATTGCTTATAATCATGCTAATAATAACGTTGATAACACAAACAACAATAATAATAATATAAATAATAATAATAATAATAATAATAATAATAATAATAATAACATCAACAAAATAAACATCAACAAGGATGCGATGGTGAAAATTCATGGAGATTCCAATGGATATTTGGGTCCTGATGACGATTATTCCAATAACAACAATAATAATAATAATAACATTGATAATAATAACAATAATAATATCAATAATAACATTAATATGAATCATAACAATAATAATTTTATATCTGATTATAAGTCTCCACGTTTCAATGGATCTCAAGTGAGAGTAAAAATAATAACAACAATAATATCATCAACAACAACAACAATAATATCATCAACAACAACAACAATAATATCATCAACAACAACAATAATAATATCATCAACAACAACAACAATAATATCATCAACAACAACAATAATATCATCAACAATAAAACAAAAATAATAACAATAAGAAGCCCAATGCTAACAAAACAAACTACAGCATAAACACCAATAGCAAACATAATAATTGGGAAAAACAAAATTACTATTATCAGTTTTATCATTAATTAGATTTCATACACAAAAGTTTAACAATAATAACAATAATTTGAAAAAAAAATAATAACAATAATAATAACAAACAGCAAAAGGAGCATGGAGAACACGCCCAAGAAATCGAGAGATTCGCTAGGTATTTCAAGAGAAGGAGGATTAATCTGGGTTATTATCATTTTATTTCTATTATTCTCTTATTATTATTATTATTATTATTATTATTATTATTATTATTATCATTATTATTATTATTATTATTATTATTATTATTATTATTATTATTATCATTATTATTATTATTATTATTATTAACATTATTATTATTATTATTATTATTATTATTATTATTATTATTATTTAATTTTTTCATTATACATTAAAATATTGAAATAAAAAATTAACATGAAAACAAAAAAAAGGCAACTAACTGTTGCAGCAGCAACAACATCGAAGACATCACAACAATTTTCAAACACAAAGCAACATAATAACACTAATACTACAAAAACAACAACATCATAGCAAAACCACCTCAACACTCCCCAACGTCATTACAACACCACTACAAAAAAACCCCAAAAAAATTCCAAAACCCAAAATACACCACTCTCCTACATTTCTACAACACCATTACATCAGCACCTTCCACAACAACACCACCACTCCACAACACCAATACCACAGGATTCACCCAATGTGACGTGGGTCTGACGATGGGGAAATTGTACGGTAATGACTTCAGTCAAACAACTATTTCCCGTTTTGAGGCGCTTAACTTGAGTTTCAAGAACATGTGCAAGTTGAAGCCCCTACTGCAAAAGTGGCTCGATGACGTCACCATAGCTTCGAACAACAGGAGTGAGGTGGGAGTTTATTATTTTGTTGCTTTTATTATTGTTGTTTTTTGTATTTTCTTTCATTTCTATCTTTTCTCATTGTTCAGTATTTATTTGTTCAACACAATAAGGTGTTTTTCATTTTTTTTTGCTTCCTTAAACACATATTTATGAGCCCAGTTAAATGATTCATTTTTGTTATTATTTCCTATTTTCTTCGTTATATTATCATTTATTTACCAAACTATTCATTTATTTGTTCATCAATTAATTTTTTTTAACTACAAATTTTAGTATCATTTTTAAAAATAATTCTTTGAGATATGCCTTCAACAAGTAATATATTTTACACAATAAAGAAAACACAAACTATACTTTTTTAAACTCATGTAGTAATTCACCTCCTAAAGCCGGTATAGAGGCTATTTGAACGTAAAAAAGCCAGCTTTTTATTGAGCTTTTTGTAGGTTAACTTGCATGAAAAAAGAAGAATATGTTAGTTTAAAATTTTTTTTACGGAATAATTTTTCAATAAAAAGTGAGTGTTTGCTCAAGTGCGTTGTATTATTCGGGTTATTCTACTTCAGATGATTGCGAGATTTTGCTGTCTTGGAAAATAGAAAAATTAATTTTAAGAAAACACTGTTTTTTTTAACCAATGATAAAACTCTACATTGATTTTGCATCAAATTTTAAAAATTTATAAAAATGTGATTACAACAGACGCAAGAAAACAGAAGCGCAACAACTACAACAAACAACAATAACAACATCAACTTCAACCAAATTAACCACAACAACAACAACAATCCTTTGAAAAACCAAGAAAACAACCAAAACCTTCTTCAGCCCCCAAACCCCAACTTCTTGCACTACCCCATGCAAACCTCGTCCCCCTCCATCAACACCCTCTCCCTCCATAGAGCTGCTATTGCGGAAAGTCTTATGCGGAAACGGAAGAAAAGAACGAACATCGACCAGCCAATCAGGATGGCCTTGGAGCACTTTTTTCTTCAGAACTCCAAACCCACCGTTGATGAGATCTCTTCCGTGGCAACCTCTCTCGGCATGGATAAAGAAGTTGTTCAGGTTATTTTTTTATTGCTGTTTTTTTGTAGTTTCTTTATTACGTCATTATTGTTTAACTTTTGTTATTTTTTCATGACATAATTATTGTTTTATTTGTCTTTTGTCGTTTATTGTTGCAATATTTGCAGTTATTTGATATCATTATTTTGATTTTTGTTTTATTTTTGAAAATAATTTTCACAATAATCCTTAAAAACTTTATTGCAACATCTTTCCAACATCCCTCTCCCACTCAACCAGGTGTGGTTTTGCAACAGAAGGCAGAAGGAGAAGAGGGTGAACGTTGGACCTGACATCTTCACGTCCATTGAACACAAACAAAAACAGTTTAAGCACATGCATCAACACCAACAACAACACAAACGACAACAACAACTAAAAATTCTCAACAAATTCCAACAAAATCCAAAAGCTCCCTTTGGAAATTTCGAGCTGTTTTTGAACAGCAACAATAACGTACTTTTTCCTCACAACATTTTCCCCAATGGCAACACTCCTAACATTATTAATAACAATAATAATAATCATAAAAATAATAAAAATTATAATTATAATAAGACAGAAGAACATAACAGAGAGACCTCAATGGAAGTTGATTTCTTAAACTTCAAATTCTCATCCTCCTCCTCCTCATCACCATCATCACTATCACCACCATCGTCATTATCTTCTAACCAATCCAAAACCAAATGTGAATCTAATAATATCAATAATGATGAAACACGATTGGTCGATAATGAAATGATTCTGACCAATGATATCAAACGAGAAGTTGATGAATCATGATTAATAATACTCAGTATTTAAAATTGTAATATAATTTACTGGGCCATAATTTTTACAAACAATATTTATCACATTTATTAACTATTTAAAAATAGAAACTGTAAATTGTAGTCACACAAACAGACTTAGAGATAATATCAGATTGAGTTTCAAATCTTGATTCATAAAGACACTTCAAACATTCCAATATTTACAAATTAAATTATTTGTAATCAAATTCAATGGGATTGGGTTTATTTGTAAATAAAATGATTTATTTTTGGTTTATGCAGAATCATAGTTGTATTACATAGATGTTGGATGTAAACGAAATAATTATTCGATTTTTGTTGACGCATGTGTTCAAATATTTATAACTTCACAGAATTAATTTAAAATTTATTCTCAAATTCATCCCTCCATGAATTAATATAATTATTTTTTTAAATTCAAAATGGCTACCTTTCAAAACAGCCCTGGTTTTAAACGGATGAAGTATTAAAGTATAAGTTCAACCAACCTTTACTAATTCATTACATTAACTTTTAGTTTGTTACTTCAATCCTGTTATTTACATTCCTGACATGAGCACATCTTAACAACAACACAAAATTATTTTTAAATTATTCCTATTTAATACTTTCAATTTAATTTTTGAGTTGCTATTTTTATAATTTGATTTTAACCCTATCAACTACTGCCGAACATCTTATGAAGCACCTTAAACGTCATAATAGACTGAATCAAATACACTTGTAACCACCATTAATGTAATTCCATCAGTATTTTATTAATAGCATTATTATTTTTTTTGTTTTTATTATTACAAATATTGATTATTGTTAGTATTGTTATAATAAATTAAAGAAATTGGTTATAATAATACTAAAGGTATAGAAGCATTTTCTCACAATTTTTTTGGAAACTTATTCCATTAATAATCACAAGCATTGTTGAGTTGAACTTATTTAATTATATAATTCAAATAACTATTTTTATTAGCTTAATAAATATTCACAAATAGCATAACAACAAACATCGTGAGCCATGAATATTCATGAGATGGATTTCAATATTATTGAATATGAGTCATTGAATGAGGCAGGCCTAGTTTGAACATGGTGATGAATGGGAGCTGAGGGATTAGAGCAGTTTACAATATTCAAAATCTGATGAATCACCCAGATAACAACAATAATAATAATAATAATAAAAAAAATAATAATGTTAATAAAACTCAGTATTAAGATAATAATAATGAAGTAAAAAACTCAAACAAGAAAAGCTTTTAGGAACAATTTAGTTTTTATTGTTAGCATTTTGAACTTTTATTAATGCTTTTTGAAAATTATTGTTGCTCTTTTCATTGTAATAATCCGAAAAAAACTTCAAAATTTGGTATTTAATTAAATTAAATTAAAAAATAAATTAATAATATAATCTCAAATATAACATTGAGATTCAAAAAATTTCGAAGTTTTAGGTGCTTCAATCTCAGTTTAAGAATGAGGTTTCAGTTTTTCTTAATATTTATTTGATTCCAATTAACATTCAATTAAGCTAAAAGAATGTTAAAATTTACTTTATTTAAGTTGATATTTAATATCTTTTAATTGATCTAAATTGATTTTCAATTAATTTGAATTAATATTTAATTCTTTTCTTGTCGATATTTAATTTTTCAAAGTTCATATTCATCAATTTTTTATCAAATCATTTCATTAACTGAGTCATTTAGGCTCTTTATTTGATTATGTATATTTTTAACTTCACTAGGTCATTTTTTCTTCTAAAATAACCCAAAAATTAATTATATTAATAAAAATATTTTTATTATTAATTTTTGATTGTTTTCACTGTTTACTTATTTTTTATTTTATTTTTTTATTGTAATCTCTATTTTTAAAATCCCTACTACCGAAACACATTGCTTTTAGAGCTTCTTGTATTTACAAAATATTTGTTTTAAACATAGATTCCCTTTTAATTGTATAACCTCTAGCGCTTAGTTGTTTAACTAATCATAATTTTGAAATAATACACATGATAATATTACATTTATTTTTATTATTAATGTTTTAAAATTAATATTTTTTTGTTTATTATTAATGGTGACAATAGTTAAGTTTGTTTGGTCTTCTACTTCAGTCCCCAAACCACACAAATACTTCTCCATAACATGGTTGCAAAGAAATTTTTAAAAACCAAATTCACTTATTTGTATCAAATTGTTATCAGTTTTGTTAATATTAATTATAATTATATATATGATTATAATTAAAAACACTACCTATAATAGTATATATTTATATTTTACGTTCATAAATTTATATTTATAAATATAATACTACAATTAGTTTTATATGGAGACTTATCCTTTTTTGGGTAATATTTGATGTTCTCAATATCCTGTTGAAATAATTCTTTGATTTTCACTATTTTTATGAGAATTCTATTAAATTTTTACTGGTTCCAGTTTTATAACTGATGGGAAATTCTGAGTTTTTTATTGTTGAATACAAAAAATTATTTATAAGGGAAGAGTATATATGTATTGATTGAAAAATTTAATGGAAAACAGTTATTTATGTCATCAAAATACATATTTTTCTGGTTGTAATTCAAAAACACTTTGAACTGTATTTAAAATTATTTGTTCTACAGAATAATTTGTTGAAATATTCACGTTTTTGTATTTATAAATACAAACTTAAGTTATTTTGAGCGTTGGTTTTGTATTACGGAATACAAATTTATTTTGGATGAATCATTGTTGTTACATGGTCCAAAGGCTCTTATGCAAGTTTTGTTTCAATAAAAATAAAAATGTTCTTTTCAATTTTACAGGATCTTATATGAAAAACTCAACCATGATCTCAATCATCACTTGGACCCATTGCTTGGGATGGTGGTGAGAACAGGGGTTGATTTTTTTGAGTTTCAACCTCTTTGAATTCTGCCTTATGTTGATTAACACTACAAGCTCTATCAAACCTTCAATGGATAGCATGAAAATATGAAATTGTTCATCGGGTCATTCAGAATTTGGAGTTTTGTTGCTATGTTGTAAGTATCACAATTCGTCTTCTTATATAAACAAAGGTAACCAAAAAATTGAAACATTGTTACATTCTTAAGTTTTAAAGATTTAAACATACACTAGATAGCGTCCTCAAGAAACCCACGATACAATAACATGGGTGTTTTAATCTGTTTTGTTTAAATCAGCTGTGCGTTTAAAAATATATAAAACAATCAAATACCTCAATAATGAAACTTGTTTTATATATTAATATTGGAAATATTTTTAAAAGCATTGAGCATTCAATACAGTAATAAAATCCTTCACATCTCTGTTTTCACCAACCTTCCATCCTCAAATTGATGGTGCATCTATCTTTAATGCCTTTTTATTTTTTATATTTTTTAAGAAATATTTAGTTTCTCTAAATTTAAGCTAAAGAAAATGGTGTTTTTGTGCGATAAAAACAGCTGATATCAGGAAACTCTTGCTTGGTTTTGTTGAGCTTGCTGCTGGAAACATCTGCAAAAACACCCAAACAAGCGTGTTTTGTGGCGCAGATGTAGTGGTGATATAATTTATAGACAACTTCATCGCTATCCATAGCTTCCTTTGGTTGAATAATGAAAGAGAGAAAAAACCCCGATGACGAATTAAAATGTAGTTCACTCTTTAAGATCCCTTTTTTCTATAACACAAATTTAATGCACAGAGAGTATTCTAAAGTTTTCAGATTGGTAAATTTTTATTGTATATCAAAACATTATTTTATCATTTGAATGAATGAGTTAATTGGAGTTCAAAGAACATCTTCATGTACTTAGACATTACTGCGTCAATATATTCAGAGCTGAGTTGCAACCTACAAAAATTAACGAGTATTTTAAACTATCTACATTTTAAGAGAATGCCTTAAAACTAGAAGAAAACGAAAAACATGAGCAATAAATAACTTTATTAAATTTTTTTTTGAATTTGAGAGCATGAAAATATTTTAGGGTAACGGATTTACCAAAATGCCTGATCAACTTAACTTCTGTATAAAACGAAGAAATGACTGAACAAAACTGATAATTTTTGTATAGAGAGATGTGTAATCATATAGCACGAAGCTTGAAAAACATTTTCAAAGCACTTTTCTGCGTCTCATTACACTGAGGTAGACAATACGAACGACGAAGCCAATGGGTTTTTTTATGTTTCCAGTGCAACTTTGGCCTTCATGTGGATATTTTTCGACAGAAACATTATTTCTCAAAAATTTTATTCTCTGGATGATATAAGAAAACAAATCTTGATTCCTCTTTATTTAAATAATAACCATGTATATGGTGTTGGGAACGAAACTATGGCGTAGAAAAATCATATGAAGACATTATATAAAAATTTACACAAACAACACACACACAACTGATTTGGAGCAAGATCGAACTTTCACCTTCTGGTTTCCTTAAGCAGTCTCTTCATAGGAAAGACTCAATTACAGCTTTATCGACCAGTTTAATGCAAGATTTCCTGCGTGGTTGAGCCACCAGACAATAAGGCTAGAGAGGCATTATAGACAAAATGGACTAGCGCCACTTGAGTAAAAACTTCACAAGAGTGATATCATTTCAACAGTATTTCTCAAACTACATTATTTTTTTTCTTTTTTTCTTCCTTCTTTTCTTTCATTTTTTCAAATTCATCATTATCATCTTCTACTCTTCTTATTCTTCATTATCATCATTTTTTTAATTATCAACATTTTTTTCTCATCATCCTCATCCTTCTCCTCCTCCTCCTCCTCCTCCTCCTCCTCATCATCATCATCATCATCATCATCATCATCATCATCATCATCATCATCATCATCATCATCATCACCATCATCATCATCATCATCATCATCATCATCATCATCATCATCATCATCATAGTTTTTTTTACTCTTCTTTCTCTTCGTCTTCACCACACTAAATCTACTTATGTTGCAGAATTAATGAGGAAGCATTTGATACTGTAACTAATTTTTCATTTGAAAGTTTAATGGCATTAAATTATAAACTACCCTAAAAATTCAAAAGATGAAAATTATTCAACAAACCGAGTCAAAATCTCTTTATGTTCTTCAACTATCTTTTATATTTTATTTAAAATTTCAATGATTTTATCTTCGCCTGTATAGCTCAGTGGGTAGAGAATTAAACTAATTATCTAAAGATACCAGGCTCGATCCTGTGTTAGGCCAGCAGTTAGCATCCGTTCCACAGTGTGTTTTCCGTACTTTTGAGCAAGTGCTTTAAACTTTTAAGAAAAGCGTCATAAAAAAACCAAATAAGAAAATTTTTTTTGGTTAAATTCAGAAAAATAAGCAAAAAAATAAATTGAGAAAAGCAAAATATTAATAATTTAAAAAAAAAAATTGAATTTCTGTAACGTTGTGTTTGTAAAAGGTATAGAAACAGCCATCAAACAAAACAGAGTTGTATATAAGTCTTATGCTGGGATTTGTTTCTCTATTCATAACTTATATCAATGAACTATTTAGCAAAAAATAAAATGCTAATATTGATAGGAAAAATAACAAATACCTATATATTGTATTGATTATGCATTCAAATGAATCTGTGACATTAAACACTTTGGAAATACGATCGTCTTTATCATTATTATTTCATTTTTATTATTGTTTTTTTTTCGAATTAAATTTGTTTATTATTGTTATTTTTTCAATTTTAAATAAATATTTCAAAAAACTAAGTTTTTTTGTAGCTTCATTTTTAAATTTTATTTCCGTAGATTCCCCTCTGTTTCAATATTCTCAACACTTGTTTATATAACTTTCGTCACAGGTATTTATCTCATCATTTGCATTCATTAATTTTCAACTTTATTCATTCATCCATTCATTCATTCATCCATCCATCCAAGCATCCATCCATCCATCAATCGGTTCATCCATCTATCCATCCATCCACCCATCTCTTTACTTATCCACAAATTTAGCCAAAACACATTTAAATACTCATCAACTATTCCAAACATAAATCTATACAATTTTATCAGTCCATTCAGTTTTTTGTTAATCCCTCATCAACTTAGTTATCCAACTATTCATCAATTCAAACGTTTGCATATTCTAATCTATATAATCAAATCTAAAATAATCTTTATAGAGCGCTTTTTCAGAACTTGAAATATTCTGGAACTTTTCCTTGCAGTGTATGTCGCAAAGGTGTTGGCGTCAACTCAGTTTTTTGCTCGACGTGCTCTCATTGGGTCCACAAAAGATGTAGTGGTTTGACTGGAAGACTGAAGAATCAGGTTTATGTATGCCTTCACTGTCTCAATTTAGCGCCACCTTTGGATTATAGGCCCATCAAAAAGGTTATTGTTGGTAATGCCACAACGAATGTAGAAACAAGGTTTTAATACCTTGGTGATATGTTGTGTGCAGGTGGAGGCTGGTGAACTAACAGTTATCACCAGATGTTCAGTTGCCTAGGGTAAATTTAAAAAACTGTTGCTCATATTGACCTCTGAACACATCACCTTAGAATCTCGTGGCAAATTATACACATCTTGTGTGCGTTCTGCTTTGTATATGGCAGTGAAAACTGGGCTAAAACAGTTGCCGTTTCGCAAAGGCTTCAGCGCAACGATTGGTTCATGATCCGCTGAGTTTGTAGCTTCAAACCAAAAGAGAGAAGTCCTATATACTCCTTCTTTATACTCATTCATCCATCGAATCTTCCACCCATCCATTAAAACATCTGTCAAATTATTTATTCATTTTTCTAGCTATTCATTCACATAATCATTCTTCTTTTTATCCATTTATATATTCAGTGAAATATATCCCGATTCTTTTATCCATTTTCAATTTATCCATTATTTATAGAAAATCAATTTGAGAAATTTTAATACATTTATTGAATCTCAAGCTATAATTTTCGGTAGGTATGGCCTTATCATAAAGCATTAGCAATTTATCCATCCATCTTTTCATCCAGATCCCATTCATCCACTCATCCACAACTCATTCCATCCATCCACCCACTCATCCTCTTTTCCATCTAATTAACCCCGCATTATGCATAATTTCACACATAATTTGCATAGACATCGCAACAATACTAGCAAAGGTGTTTCAGCCTTCCATTCCTGCCCTATGGAGTCTGCCATTTTCAAATGCTCATTTGTACTGCGTTGTGGAGAGTTTTTTGTTTAGTTTAACAGTTTTTATGCACCGCAATTATTTTGTTTTCAGTTTAATGAAATTATTAAACATAAATTTATTATTAATATAAAAAATTTCAAATTTTATAATTTTTCAAATAATTAATTAGCGAAAATTTTTATAAATTAATTATATTTATTTATGAATATAATTTCAGAACACTGCTAGTTTATTGAGATACGAAGCTTTTTGTTATACAGGATAACGAAAAGCTTCGTATCTTAATAAACTAGCAATGTTCTGAAATTATATTCATTTTACAGTGGCTTTGAAAAATCATTATATTTATTTACTAATTATTAGTTATTATTTTAATAATAATCCAAATAAAATACTTTTGTGCATTTTCAAAATTTTATAAACTTTTATTTATTTATTCTCCATTTTTAAATTTAAGGCAAGCAAGCCATGATGCAAGAAGTTAAATATACCGTCTTAAAGTTTCAAATTATAATGAATATTACCAAAAAACAAAAAAATATTTCTAATATTGCTATGCAAATATATTATGGAATTTTAAATTCAAAAATGTTTACAAACCATGACAATGAACTCAAAAATAAAATGTTCACAAATGTGGAAATAACTATCGATAAAAACAAAAAAAACATAAAAAACAACAAAAACAATAAATAAAAAACAACAAAAACAATAAATAGAAACAAAAAAAATAATAAAAGTTAAAGAGAGATTGTGAGAACCAGGGAGAGGAGAAGGTATATAAAAGAGTGGCGTTGACAAGGTGGGCCAATGTCACCTTTATATCGCTTGTGCGTACCTAAATCAACTTTTAAACTAACAATTTAAAAGTTATTTTAAGGTAATATTATTATTATTAGTAGTAGGATAGTACTATTAGTAGTAGAAAAGTGCTATTAGTATTAGTTTACTTCTATTATTAGTAGGATGAATCTAATTAACTAGCTTCAATTAGTAGATTCAGTTTCAAGTCCTTCTCTGAGTTTCTCATTTAAAAAGGTAAATTTGTTTTTAATTAATAAGTTTAAATGAATTAAAATTTATATTCATAATTTAAAAATTTCTTGCAACGTTGCTGTCCTTAAAGTATGCTTTACTTTCTGGTATGGTTGAATAGTTATGATATTAATTATATATTTAACTCCATTTGTAAGTTCTCAACTATGGGTGCAGTAGAAAAAATTTGTTACAGGAGTGAAGTTAGCATAATTATTGTGAGATTATTAACTTCGTGTTACGAATCTTGCTTATGTATGAGTAACGGTGAAATAATTTATCACCTCAGGAAGGCTTGGTTCTTGTCCACTACTGGTGAGTTTTTTGTTTTTTTTTATGAGCACTTCATTAGTTTTATTCAAATATTAATAATATTTAATACTTCGATCAAATAAGATTTTGAATGAATTGAGTCTCAAAATTTGATTTAATATGTGCTTTTTGTTTTAGTAATAACAATGATAAAAAGAAATTTTAAAATGCATCTAAAACTAAATGAGAAAAAGGATATTAAGAACTACTTTTTTTAATGCTATCATCAGAAATTTTGAAAAATCTAAAAAAAGCTTGGAAATTTATAAACTATCACAAAAATAAGATTGGTTGATAAGATAGTCTGTTCTTATTGGTTGAGGTCAACGAATTGACCAATCATCTTTGATTAAGAAACACAGTGTGCTCTTTTTTGAAAGATGTTTCAATTCTATTGGCTTGTGTATTTGATGAATGTTTCAATTGATTGAAATTTCAACAGTTTCAAAGAATTATTTTTATTATTATGAATAGCAATTTTTTATTTATAATACTGATTTATTTTTTGTTTTTTTATAATTACTATTAACCTTCAAATCAAATATAAACCAAAAAAATGTTATGAAAGGGAATTTTATTTTATAAATACCCAATCTTACAACTTAGCTGTGTATTTGTTCAGTATTTTGAGTTAATCCTTGTTTGCTCACTGTATAGTCGAGTCTGCCTGAGTGAATGAACAAATCAAGAAGAAACCATGAATGGATGGATGTGTGGTTGGATTGAATAATGGATGGATGGGTGGATAGATGATAAATTAAGAGGACCGTTCAATGATGTTGAGTCATAGGTGGAGGGTTCAAACCCGGGCCAGACATTTTTTTATACTTTTTTGTTTTATAGTATGAAACTAATAATTGTTTTCATGCAAAAAATAATATTTTTCACGATTAATTTGAAGCTGTTGGAGCACAGAAGTTAATTGCAACCACAGTTTATAAATTAAAGACTTAATCAATAACAAAATTATGTTGGAGGAATGTGGCTTCACAATAATGCTAGGAGTGTAAGTAGAACTGAGTATGAAAGATGTGAAACTAAAAAAATCGGGTTTAGAGTATAGTAAGGAATATTTTGTGTTATATTAAATTTAATGTTTCTCTATCTATCTATCTATCTATCTATCTATCTATCTATCTATCTATCTATCTATCTATCTATCTATCTATCTATCTATCTATCTATCTATCTATCTATCTATCTATCTATCTATCTATCTATCTATCTATCTATCTATCTATCTATCTATCTATCTATCTATCTATCTATCTATCTATCTATCTATCTATCTATCTATCTATCTATCTATCTATCTATCTATCTATCTATCTATCTATCTATCTATCTATCTATCTATCTATCTATCTTTCTAATCAAACGAATGATGAAAGGGAGAACTGGGATGAAGGGAGCAGGCCAGGACAGTGGTGATGATAATGATACTGTCATGGACTTGCTCTCTTTACTGCAGTCCCTCTAGCGACCAAACTTGTATTTCAAACTAACCTTTTCTACTTTTTAAAAAATAATTTCAACAAATGCTTATTCTTCATCAAAGTCTCATTCCTTAATTCATTTTTCAAAATTCATCATCTATTTAAAAATTAAATATTCAAAAACTTTAAACCAATGATATTTGAGCATTAAATAATTCAACACCCACTCTGTGACATTGTATATTCGACATTGAAGGTAATTAGAAGGTCGAACAGATTGACTTTCATTACGCATCTAATGCATATGCAAATCAAGGAATATTTGCATACAAATAAGCTTAAATTACAGACAAAATTTTCTAAATTTTTAATGACCTTTCTAACTGTGGATACAATATTGCATCAGTTCAGATTAATTCCATGAAGTTCTCATTGTTTATTAGCAATTTTTCTATGTTTTTATTTATATAATCTTTGATAAGTTTATCTTTTCAAGTTTTATAACTGTTTTATTGACGGATTGATAACGAATGCTATCAGTGAAAAATTATCAAAATAAAATAATATCAATAAGCTCATAAAGTCTCAAAGAAGTAAATTTCATTCAATTGAATAATTATCAAAAATAATATTCTGCTCAAAGTAAAGTAAACTTAGAAAGATCTTAAACTAGAAACTATTTCAATACTTTTTCAACAGAGTGGTCGAAAAAATTTAAAATTCAGAAACTCCAATGAAGTTATTTATTTTATTAAACTATAATTAAATTAAATTTTGATTGTTGAAAAAATTTATTTCCAATACTTGATTTTTACTCTTCACGTCTACTTCTGAAATGAAGCAATTAAATATTACTGAAAGTTCTCTATATCAATTTTAAATCTGGCTATTCAAACAAGAAGATTTAAACTTCTCTGAACCCACTCTCTGACCTCCATTTATCTCTTCAAACTTATTGGAACTGATGTGATTGGTTGATTAACTGTTTATATCAAGTATAAAACACGTTTGTCTTTTGCTAGAAATTGGTTAAATAAATGTTTATATCTAACTAAGTGTCGAGTTATAGAATTTTTGAATAAAACAAAACTAAATATTATAATTTAGTTTTCACCTTCAAAAGCCTTTGTCATCGTTCGATCACTCGCCACAACATTAACTGACCCTTCAATCTCTCACAGCATCCTCAAAGCCCAACATATAACTTCTTTATATAACTCTATCTGACGCTAACGCCATTTATATACAGCTGATACTGGTGAGCCTGAGGCAAGTATTATACTGATGTCCTACCTTCCGGGCTTCCTTCCCCCAAACCATCATTATGCATGCGGTTTTGAAGCACTTGTGAAATTTATTCAGATTTAATCTATAATTAACTAGTTGCTTGGTTGAGAATTTTTTTTCCGCTAAAAAATTTTTCTAATAATCACTTGCAAGTACTTTGAGAAACTCTATTAAGAGATAGCTTTACTGTGTTTTGGTGTTATACATAACAACATCAAAGAGAATTTTCTAACTTTGAACGTCCATCATTGTGAGAGTAGCTTTGTCCTGAAGTGGTGCCTGATATCATTGTATTGTGATGTATTTTACAAGACCAATTCCTCAAATGATCTTTCCAGCGTTTGCTTTATTTTGCAAAACTTTTAATAAATTTAAAAAAATATCATTTAATTTAAAAGTTCGATAATATCTGTGGTGATTTCGATGTAGATCTTAGTTGAGGGTCACTGGCACAGAGCTGTGATCAACCGAGGTGGTGTATTTATCACTTATTAAAAGTGAAAAAACTACACTAATACAACAGAAATTTTCTATTAGAATATTAGGTCTGGACAGTGATAAAATATGGATTTCACCACTGAATTCATGAAACTTAAAAGTTTCTAAGTTTGTGAATTATTGGCGTTGCATCTTTATGATATATTAAAACTTTGGATTCAATTTCTGAATGTTGGATTAAATCTCTTTAAATTATGCGATAAATGATATTTTGAATAAAATATAGATTATCAACAAAACAACTTTATGTTTAAATATTTTTACATTAACTAGACCGAGATCTAACTACAAGCACTTCATGCTTACGATAGAAAACAACGTTTTTTTCACTGACCAATAGGATTTAGGCAGATTTTTTTTATTTGCTATTTTTCGAGCCAAAAAGCGTTTTAATGGTATCATTAATTTCAAAAATATTAATGAGTGATAACTAAATCAAACCAAACTAAATCAACTCTTTCTTAGCGAGAGAAATAGCAAATAAAAATATCTGGTTTAAATCCCATTGGTAATTGAAAATAAACTTTGTTTTATATAGTAAGGGACAACTAGATCACAAGCCCTTCACCACTTTTTGAAATTGAATACTAACGCAACCACTTTGAACACGTAGCGAGTCTTAGGAATGTTTTATTGAATGCTTGTATAGAAGAATGACTAGAAGACACAAATGAGGTAACATCCAAACGTGAAATAATACTGAACATAGAAACAGTAGCAAATGCAAATAGAGGCACATCGTTTATAAGTTTTTCTCGTTGTTTTTAATTAATTTTTTTCTGTTTTTATTATTTTTAATGTTACTTTTCTTATTCGTCAATTTCAAAACTTTGTTATCAGCACCAAAATCATCTCCCACTTTACCCTCTCCACCTTTCTTTTCCTTGACAACCACGATATCATTATCAAAACCTTCATTTTTTCCATTATACCCCTCTAACACACCCCTCTCTCTAACACCATTTATTATTATATCATTATTTTTATTATTATGATTTTTTTCGACCCCTTCGACGAATAGGACGGCCTGGTAGTGGTGGGGACATAGGATGGTGTTTTGCCAGATGTGGTATTGGTCCCCGATACAGAACCTGGTAGTGTGTGAGGGTTGGTTTTATTGATACTTATTATCGAACAATATAATTATCTTAAACATCCTCACTGGGTCATGCAAACTGAGCTTGTTGCACATGTGTTGATTCAGTTGTATTAAGATAAACTTTTCAGATTCAAAAAAAATGAGATAAAGCAGTAGAAAACAATACAATCTATTATAAAAAATTGGTTTATTAAATATCAAAGTTTCATTGAATATATTAACTATTATGAGATGTGATGGCATAGAACGCTTTTCCATAATAACCCCAAAATATGCATCACACCACGTTGATTTCAAAAAAAAAGCTTGCCCATTTACATTGCAACATCTCCAAATACAACGCCAACATAATCACTTCATGGCACGTGGTACTATGGAAACCCACCCAATATAAAGTTAATTAATGATAGAAGACAAAGGTAGTTACATCTGATAACATAAGATCAAATAGCAATACAACCGATAAAGCATGGGACCTTCACGAAATTGTGAGACTTCCAACAGGGTAGTTGCTGATGAACAAGCACATACGTGTAATTTTAACGCTATCCATCTGGTTAGACTATCCATGATCCGAAATATTAATAGACACACCAAACCATATGTAGATTTTCGAAATTCCAATGCACCATCCTCTAGCCCTTGTTAATGTAGCGCATTGTATCGTAGCATTCAAAGCGCTTACTATAACTCGAAAATACACCAAACGAAAAATTTAACAGATGCTAATTATTGACCTGATACGATGTCAAACCCGGTAACTTTAGATAACTACAAAAAAAACGACGTCAAGCTCACCGGTGATGACACTGTTGACAAGCGAAGCAGTCCAAGTGGTAAACATTGCCCACAGACCTCATGACCATTTCAAAGGCTGGAATCACTTTTCCACACACGCCGCAGTTCCCTGTAGCTCCAAACAACCTTGAAGTTGTGTGTTGTGAAGAGTGTGGTGTTGTTTGGTTTGATGTGTTGTGAGAATCATTGGTGTTGAAGGAAATGATGTTCTGTTATTTGATGGTTGGTTTAGTGATGCAGTGATTTAGGGGGTATAATAGTATCATGATGCCATGATGAAGGGTAGTGTTTTATGATGTGCTTGTGAGTGTTTTGTATAACAGGGTGCCCGTTTATGTGGCTCGATCTAATTAAAATTGATAATATATTGAGCACATATGGCTCATTCATCAATGTCATCAATTGTATCATTGATTGGCTGGTTTAAATGAGTGGAACAATGCTCATATCAAACAGACCGTTTAAGCTGAATACATTATACGGTTGAATTATTTTTTTTGATATTAAAAAGATTCCATATTTTTTAAATTAAATATTTTGTTTAACAAAAGAAAAACTCAAAAAATCGAAAATAATAATAAAAAACAGTAAAAATGAAGAAGCACAAAGAGGAAACGTACGAGAACATGCATCAACAACGACAAGCACACAAAAAGGTTGCTGCTAATTAATGTCACTATGGTGATGATAATGTGGGGCGGTTAGAGGTAATTTATGATTTTAAAAACATTTTTTGTTGGTCTTATTTATCACTTTTTGATGATAGAATAATTACCAGAATTTATTTACATTAAAAGTAATGAAAACCGCTGAATATTGAAGTTTAAAAGTTGAGTATGATTATTGATTTGAGTTTTCGATGATGAATGTTGAGGGCCTTTATCAGGGAGGCATCAATCAACGAATGTCTCTAGTGCATGACCTATTGGAGGCCATTTGAAAGTAATGAAGTGGAGGCTTCTGCCTTTTTCATGCAAAAACAAACATTTTTCATGAAAAAAAATTAAAATGAATACACAAATAAAACTTTTCAAAAATCTGAAAACAAAAAAATAGGTGAACAACCAAAAAATATTAAAGAAAAAAATATCTAAAAACAAAAATAGGTAAACTATCAAAAAACGAATAAAGCTAAAAAAATCAATAAAAAACCTAATGCACACCTTAAATAATCTCTTTTGCAGAGGAGAAGCTCAGCCTTTGAGTACAGAGTGGACCCGACCTCCCCAAGCCTGCAATCACAACAAGCACACTTGAGGCAGTCATCATGCCAAAAGGATCCCATGGAATGGAGCATGAACTTGTCTGTGATGGCACCATCACACCCTGCACACCTCTCACAACAGTCTGTTTGCTTGAGGGCTGTGTTGAGAAGTGAGGTTTGTGAGGGTTTTGGTGATGGGGTGTACAAGGTTGGTGTGTCTGAACAACCATCAAAGCCATTGACTCTTTCATGATTTTTTAGAACTTTTGCTTCATTATCATAAGATTTACCCACACCAGAGAAACTCAGTTTTTTGTTTTTGTTGAAATTGATACTTTCTCCTAGCAACCATTCTTGATTCATAGCGGAAAAGGAAGAAGAAGAGGAGGAGGTGAAAGGTGATGGATGAAAGAAATGACTGATGGTAGTTCCCACTGTCAATGACATGCTGTTAACAAAAAAAATATTTTTAAAACATTTATTTGCAGATTCAAAAATGGAGCTAGTCATGAAAAAGCATTTATATAGATGAGGAAATGCCATAAAACTGCAGAGTTTTAATGCATGCAATAATACACACACTTCGAATAAGCATTAATAAGTAATGTGAGTACAAATAATATTTTTGAAGTGATTTTTGCATATCAAAACCAAATTTCTAAAAAGAATAATGCAATTAAACACATTTATGATTAAAATAAAACATACTAGACACAAACACAAAGATTTAAAAAAAAACAGAACACAGATTATTAAATATTCTAAAGAGATTGCTAATAAAAAGATCATTTACCTACACTATGTATTTAAATTAAATACAATTTAACACCTATATAAATAAAATAACCTATCCAAAAACACAGCCTCACATATATTAAACGCTAAAACTAATAGTGCTGTTGCAATTAGGAGTGATGGATAGGTTATGGTGTCAAAGGAAAGGAAATCATTAAGACATTCCATTACTGCAAACAGAAGATAACAAGCGTAATTATAACTAAAATTTTGTTTGTTTTGAATTATATAATTATAGAATCGGTCCAATTGATCTTAGCTCTAGGACATTCAGATTTATTAAACTAAGTGCATTGTTGATTTTAAATTTAACAAAAATTCAATCGTTTTAAGTTTATAACTTTGTAGAAATAAGTGAAATGTATTTAAAAATTTAAAAATAAAAAATTCACATTTAGTAGTTTCAATAAAACGTCAGTAAAATGAAAATTTAAAATACTTTACCTGTTAAAAATTTAATTCAAACTTTTTTAAACTAAACGTTTAGAAGCGATTATAAAATGCATTTTAGCAATCTGACATATATAAGTTTACTCAAATTTTGCTTGAAGAGTTCCAAACGACAAGGAAGATAGAAAGGTTTGATACACAACAAAATAATGATTTATGTAACATTTTTTGTTGGTTTGTTAAAATAAACAATTGTTTTTAAAAATTAATAAATTAAATTTCTCATAAGTTTATTCAAAAATGTTGACAGCTTTTTTTCTTTATTTATATTAAAAGAAAAGTTAACTTCAATAATTATTAAGTCTATTCATCGTAGTTTTTGTTATTTGAATCTGTTATAAATTCATTCAAAGCATATTTTGTTTATACATTTGAGTCAAAACGTTGATACAATGATTTGAAGAAAAGTTAATGATGGCTTTCAATTCTTACATAGGATCTTTAATAGCTCCCTCAATAAATGCTGGCACTTTGACCACATCAGACAGATCCATAGATAAAGTTTTTGAAGAAGCTCAATACAGTGGCGAGTTGCTATTAACAAGCAAACAATTGAAAAATGTCCCAAAAATAATTGAAAAGTACAATCTGCAAGATGTTACATTGATAGGTACCAACAGTTTTTCAAAAAATATTTCCTCAAATTAAAATTGAAAAATTATTACATAAGTATATTATGCTAAAATTTATTTCCAAGATTTATCAAAAAATCGTCTGACTGACCTGCCTAGTGATGTAGTGGTGTCGCCATGTTTAGAAGAATTGCATGCTTCAAACAACATCATAAAGTTCATCCATCGTGACATCTTTGCTCTTAAAAGTCTCATCCTCCTTAACTTGAAGTCTGTAATTCATCCATTTCATTAATTTATCATTTGATATTTTTTATAACTTTTTTGATAATCAATCAACTGTATTTAATAAATTTTTTTTACCTCATAAAGACAAAATTTTCAAAAGTTTATTCACAATAAATTTTAATTTTTTTGCATTGTTATTATATAAAGCAGCATTCAAAGCATTTTCACAAAAAAAACTTACCATACAAATATTTAAAAATAACAATAATAAAAACTACTGCAGTTGTAACTTATTGACCTCACTGCCAAGGGAGATAGGTCTGTTAAGTCATTTGGAAGTTTTATTGGTGTGCAAGAACAAACTCATCTGCATTCCTAATGATGTTTCCAAGCTGAAGAACCTAATGAAGCTTGTATGATGTGGTGGTGATGATGATGATGATGTGGTTGAGGTAATGATGCTGATTCTAATGATGTTCAAATTGCTGTTGAGAGTTAATATTTTTACCAATAATTAGAATGCTTTTTTATCAAGTCCATGTGCATAATTTAAATAATCAACTTCAGAACTATAAGGTTGCATTTTAATTAATTATTACCTCTACTTAACCTTTACTTAAAATCTTAAAATTTCCATCATGAGCTATAAAATTGCTTACAACAATTCTGGTACCACCAAAACTAATAGCACAACAACACAATGAAATAAAAAAGTTGTTCATGTTGACACAAAAAATAATAAAACAGTTCAACACCACCACAACAACATTTCCTGCAGGACTTAAGTCACAACAGGTTGACGCATCTTCCAGAAAAGATGGGTTCTCTGAGCACCCTACGCCACCTCAACACCTCCAACAATGCTCTCACTTTACTGCCTGCCAGTATGTTCATAATATGGATAATAAGAATAATAATAATAATTATTATATAATTATTATAACAATAATAATTATTATTATCTTCGATATTGAATAGTATAATTATCAATATTATCAATGGCAATGAATGTTTTTTCCATGATTATATTAATCACATAAATGTGTGATTTTTCTTTTTTCTTACCATTAATTTTCATAAAATTTTCGTTTTTGTTAAAAATAATAATTTAAAAAATTATTTTTTTTCTTATTTCCATTATTATCGCCACTAACTTTCACCAGGCCTATCCTCATGCCCCCTGGAGCACTTGGACATTTCATGCAACTACATCACCCATCTCCCCTCTTCCTTCTCCCACTCCTTCACCTCCCTCACCTACCTCTCCCTTCATGATAATCCCCTTATTTTTCCCCCAGCCAACGTGGGTACCTCTGTTGTAGGATGATAACCATTGTTTTTTTTAATCTTTCATCTAGTAATGATTTTTAAAATTTTGATATGTCAATAATACAGCATATGTATAAACTTTCATTATATAACAATAGTATAGCTATGAAGTATATATCAATATAAATTTCTTATATAACAATGAAGTTTATTTCCTTTTAGACTACATTATAAAAGCTTATAACGTGGCTTAAGTGCGTCATTATGCCAAGTGTTTTCATACCTTTTTAGTGTCTTATCAAAAACAAGGCATTTTTAAACTGAATAACATTGCCATAGTTTTTGTTTTTTTTTTCGTAGCGGTAAAATAAAGACGTTCAATTTCATAACGAATATGATGACGGTGGTAATGATGATGATGAGGATAATGATAATTATGATGATGATGATGATAGAATAATAATAGGGATATTGATGGCGGTGTGAATCGTAGTAATGATAACAAAGATGGTGAAGTAATAAGAAATAGCCAAGATGTGAGTGACGATGATAAGACACTACAGGTGTGTTCGAAGGGGATGGTGCATGTGGTGAACTCCTTGAGGAGGGAGGAAAGCAAGGAAGAGAGAAGGCGGAGTTCTGTGCTGCCTCATAATAATAATAATATGAATAACAACAATAATCATCATATAAATAACAACAAAAATAATATAATTAGCAACTATAATAATAATAATGTGGTTAATAATGATGGTATTGAAAATCAAAAGATCGCAAAAATAGATGATTACACGAAGCATTACAATGGAAACCACACAAACGCACAACAAGACATCTCAGCTAACATCAAGCCATCGTCCAGAGCAGCTCCGCCCATTCCCTCATCATCTTCATCGTCAGCTTTCTCATCCATCATCTCCACCCGCAAAAATTCAATCAGTGACAATGCAAAGGTTGTGTTCTATTTATAGATTCAGTTCTTATTTTTTTATATTCTTAGTTAATTGTGGAATTTTTTAAAAGTTTATGACAGGCTGGGATGCATATTTGTGTCAAGAGAATAGTTATAATCAACTATATTGACTGCTGTCAACCCCAGTTACTGGGACATGTACTTCAATATAATCTAATCTAATCCAAATTGATTAGTTTAGATTATACTGTTTCACATGACAATTAGCACCTGTTCCACAGTGCGTTTACATTAAATTTTTAGCAAGCACTTTGATCTAAAAATAAAGCGCTTCATTATTCCCCATTAAATAGCATTGAATTTTCCAGTAACTGAAGTTGAGCAACCGATCTAAATTATTGATACTTAAACATAGTATCCTTAAAATAAACTTTTTCGATTGGGGAAAATTTTCACATACTGCCAGTCTGAGCCTATATACTAATGAGGAATTTTATTTTTCAACAAATGTATAAAATATGAGGAATTTTTCAAATACTTTCATCGAAATCAGTGGTTCTGAATCATAAGCTGTTTTGAATAAGTATATTCAGTCTAGATTGGAATTCCAACATTATAGGGTTGTTATTTTATATAAAGTGATGATGACGAGGATGATGATGGTAATGGTGATGATGATGACGACGATGATAATGATAGTAGTAATGATGATGATGGTGGTGTTGTTGATGGGGATAATCATGGTGACTAAATTCCACTAAACTTTCAAATCCCATTCAAAACCTCACTACAGGATGACCCTGCGTCATACAACTCCTTGGGGAGAAGGAGGGACAGTCGGTTAAGTTTCAACAAAAGTACAATCAACAATGTTGCCAACATCAACAATGGTTATGTGTTGTCTTCAAGGTCACAACAAGCTGGTGAGGATTTCATCATGTTGTCGTTTTGTTGTTTTGTTACAAATTTTCAATTTTGCCTCAACATTTAGTCATCAAAACGTCATTATTTGTTTTTATAACGTCATTGTTTATAATCATAACGTCATTATTCATAATCATAACGTCATTATTCTTAATCATAACGTCTTTATTCATAATCATAACGTCATTATTCATCATCACGTCATCAGTTTCATTATTCTGTTTACCACCTCAACTCAGACATGAGCCAAGCAAGCAGCAATTTGGATTCCTGCTTCACTTTTAAACGCACCTTGATGCATCTCAGAGAGGATGAGAATGTAGTGATTGCTATGAAGAATGTGAGAGGAGTGTAGTGGTGTTGGTGGTGAGAATGGTGGTGGTGTTGGTGGTGAAAATGGTGGTGGTTATGATAAGGATTGTGGTGATGTTGCTACTGATAGTAATAGTAATAATATTTTTTCATATTTTCACCATTATTACTTTAATAATGGGAATTTTGATATTAATTATTTTCCTTGAATTTTATTTGTACAGTAAATTATCGTCAATATTACATCGACCATTGGCAGGCGTTGGAAGAGTTATTGAACGTGAGACTGCCTCACGTAGCCAACAAAGGCGATTTTTACAGTTTCAACAACAACACTGCCAACAACAACAATTTCAAACAATTGCACGATAAGCTGAAAGATGGTATCATGTTGTGTTATCTCGTCAACAAGCTAAAAGTTGCTTGTATCTCCAACATACACATACCTTCGCATAGTGAGGTGAGGTTATGGTGGTAGAAGGGGAATAGTGGGATGGGAGGAGTGATGTGTGGCTGGGTATTGGGGTGGTGGGTTGTGGTGCCGCTTGTGATAATGTGGTAAAGTGGGTGTTTAGCTGTAGGAAAGTTTGTTTGTGGTTTTGTGTGTTTGGTGTTTGGCCTAAAATGTGTATTATGTTTTTTTTGCACTGATTTTTATTTTCATGTTCTTATACGAACAGAGATGCCTATCCATAGCCAAGTCCCAACGCAACATGGATTCGTTCTTAAGCGCCTGCAGGTCAGTGCAGCTGTCCCATTGTCCTACCCCCCTCCAGCTGCTAGACCACCGCTGTCTTCCTATCGTAGCTAGAGCTGTCTTGTCTCTCATTGGTGTGTCTCAAAGAAATGCTAACCACTCACATGCTTGATTGGGGCGGTGTCTTGTTTTTATTGACCAATGATACTACTAATTTATATGAAAAGATTTCAATTTTGATTGAATTAAAAATTATTTGAATTGAAAAAAAAATATATATTTGATTAAATAATTATATAAAGTTTTATATTTGCATTTCTTGAGCCAAAATATTTGTTATTGATGCTCTATATTTGTTCATAATGCTTTTTATGGATGTTAACTACTTTCTATACATATATATCGTCAAGTCTAATTAATATTTTAATTCCTCTCAATGTCTCCTTGCTTTTTATACATCATCTTCACATCCTTGATGTTTTTAGAGCTCTTATTTTTTCAAAGATTTTTTTTTGAAATTTTTAAAATTTACTTCTCGGTTTTTGAATTCTTGTCTTATTTATTTTATTCATCCTAATCTTCGTTCACCAATTTCATTTAGTTGCTCCCACAGATTATTGCGTCATTTTGATATGCTCTCAACTATTATTTTACCATCATATGGTTTATTGGTGAAAGTTCACAAAGATTCAGCTTCTTCATCAAGTTCAGTGACTTGCACAGCTTCCTACGAAGTTCAAAAATTCTTCACTCATGGGAAAGAAGTCAGTCGTAATACCCAACCTTGAGTGCTGAGAGGGGCATTCACCAGGAATCCCTTTCACATTTGATACATGCTTCGTGAATCTTTTTCTGTAAAGAATGTGAACTGAGTGGCAAGATGAAGTCACAGTTGGAGAATGGTCATCATTTTTTACTATTTCTTTTATGTTTATTATTATTATCATTATTATCATTTTTACCGTTATGTTCATCACCAATATTTTATTTCCGTCAAAATGAGGCAACACTGTTTAAGCATCGTTTCAGAAAGTATGAACGAAATGCAAGGTGAACATCGAGCACATCTTGTTTGCAAGTGTTTTTTCCTTTCCACTATTATTAAGACTTCTATAAATCAAAATTTTCTCTTTCGTTGTTATCATTACTTGAATTATAATTCATTCCCTCATCATCACCATCACTATCATTCGCATCATCTTCATCATCATCACTCTCATTTGCATCATCCTCATCATCATTATCATTAATCTCACCATTATCACCACCATCATCATCATCATAATCGTTTTTATTACCTCGGCATAACCATCCTGATCGAGTCCAATTATAAATTCAATTTTTAGCTTGTTTCGAAGATATTTTCTCTTATCGATCCAAACTACCGTTTTTATTTCGACTGTGTTTCGATATTTCAACTATCATAACTCAATCTATATATATTTAGATTCATCTCAACTCTTATTATTAAAAAAATGTTCAAAATTCAACCCATTTATAATTGTTACACAAGTGTATTAGACTAGAATATTCTTTCAAAAGATTTATTCACCCAGATACAAGTTGAAATGTTTGTTTTGAACTCTATAACATTAGGCGCTATATAAAGTTGAGCATTAAAATGTGCTGTCATGAGTCATACCAGACGACTTTTTGAGGTTTTATTTACATTATGCAGTATTTGATCTCGTTAGTTCATCTTGTTTTAGTTATTATTACTTTATCGTTGTTATTATTATTATTATCAGTAAATTCTCAATTATATTAATTAATTATTATTATAATTTATTAATCATTTCAAAAAATATTTAATCACCTATTACAACTTTCTTATCGATCGTTCAATCATGTTCTTTGAAGGTAGACTTTATTATTTTGAATATTATAGATTGTTTCAAATTTATAGAGTATTTGTGAATAATTATTTTGTCTCGATTATTTTTATAAAATTATATTAATTCAATTATCTATATCTAATTGAATTTAATATCTTACAAATTTTTCTCATAATCTTGTTTTATATCATTTGTTACTTTGGACGCCATGAACCGCTATATAAATTAAGCATTGAAACTTCCTCTCCCAACTCAACCTCAATTTGCATCCATAATTTGCATTATTACCTATATCAAAATACTTATTTTGATATAATTTTTTACATTTAACCACGAACGGTTTCGTCAAATGGAATTGCCCAAATGTATATATAGAGCAACTATTTTGAGTTTATCAACACTTTCATGAATATTATTCAATTTTATTCAAATTTGTTATTTTGAAATTTTTTGATACCCGTTTTTTACTTATGTAATATTGGAATTATTTTAGCTATAATTATTCTGTTGTATTTGTTTGAGTACAGTCAAATGCTGATAGTCTAAAGCATTACAGAGTGATTACAAACAATTAAAATTTTATTTTTATTCAAAAATTGTGAACTTCTGGAAAGTTTTGAGAAATCATAAGTCAAACGGAAGAAACCAAAAGTTTGTATAGAAGTCATAATAACGAAATACAAAAATTTTGAACAAAAAATTTTAATATACGATTTAACTTAATCTACAAGTAAAAGGTATAACACACGGGTGAAACATACTATATAACGAGTAAAAACTCGAAATCACAAAACGGATGTTCAACCCTCCTACACCTCACCATATAACCCTCACTCAACAGAAGGGCCTGGCGAACATGGGCAGGTGGTAGTGCTTGGCTGAAAGATAGTTGTTGAGACATTCATAGATGCGAGAGTCAATTTTGTTAGCTGTAAAAATGCCTTTCATCGTTGCTAAGTCGTCATCCCTCATCTGTGTTAAAGGGGTCATTTTTAATCTAATTTGATCATATTATACTGCTGTACATGTCCTAGTAACTCAGATTGACAGCAGTCAGCTTAGCTTATTGATACTAGTAAAGGGTAATTTATGAAAACAAAACATTCATTTCGAACAAATTTTTATAGACTGCTCGCCCAAGCTAACGCCCAACTTGAAATTATGCTACTCTTGCCATTGTCAACAAAAAGAAGGATCATCCGTCAAGCCAAATAAAAATGATACTAGAATATCGGTTTGTCGATACTTACTACTGAAGTTTGCTGTTATCCAGGTTATAAGCAGTTTCAATTTTGAGACACCATCTTCGGTGCAGTTTAACGTTATGCCCATGCTGTAGTGACTTGGTTTTGTATCAAGTACGCTGATAAAACTTCAATTTGGGGTGGTCTAATTGTTGACTTGAGTTTTTATATTGATGTGGTAAGATGTTGAGAGTTAAACGTATCGTCATTAATATAATCGTTTCATTCTTATCGCCATTTCCACAATCGTGAAAGGGCAACTCGGCCATCCATTGTTTCATTCATGCTTCAAGTACCATTCCAGTTTGTGCAACTCATGAAGCAATAACTTGGATCTGAATTACGATTTTAAAGCACTAACAATAAGAAAAGTGGCTATGCTACCTATACATGCCACAATCTTGCAGGAAGATATAAGAAGGTAAGTTATAATAGTAAGTAATAAACCATTTGAGTTCTCAGAGACTCTTGAAGTACTTTGAAGCAATATCAATAATCATTAACGTCGATGTTTTGGGAAAATTTATTACATTTATTAGCCAAAAATAGCTAGAAATTGCTGTAAACATAGCCTTATTATAATACATTAACACGTATTATAATAATGCTATGTTTACAGAAATTTCTAGCTATTTTTGATTAATAAATGTAATAAATTTTCCCAAAACATCGACGTTAATGATTATTTAATAAGCCGTCTATAATGGATTTTTTTATCTGGCATTCAAAAGCCATAACAGAGTTATAAAAGATGAACAAAGGCAAATAAGAAAATAAAAAATGTTATGAAAGAATGAATAAACACAAAGAAGTGATAGTGATACTGACTTGAAGGTTCTCATCAAGTTTTCTGCGTAAATACTCATCCAGGGTTTCCAACTGTCCATTCAACCCCTGTCATCGGGTGGGTGGTGTGGTTAGGGGAGGGTGGAGTCGGTGTTTAGGGCGGGGGGGTTGAGTATGAGAATAAATATGAATTGAATAGTTTTGAAATTATGAAAATGTGTAGCGCTATAAATATTGGAGTTCTTATTGTGAATGAAACTTTCAGCAAAAACATTAACGATCAGATTCAGTTTATATAATGTTTGAATGAGGATGCTGTTTATGAGAAATTCTCGTTGATAGTTATTAGATAATAAGAAGGTTATTAAAAATTTAGACCCAAGTCTACTTATTTATATTTAAAAAAAATGTAGACACAAATTCATAGAACGCTTAGGGTACAAATCAGAATTCAAACAATGATGACTGAATACGCATAGATACAAATAAGGAATGAGTTAAGAATGATCACAGCAGTGCTCACAACTGCGCAGACACCAAAACTCACAATAGTGTATTTGGTGAGGGTAGTTCTTTTGATCTCCTCCCTCAGATCAATGAAGTGGTCGTGATATATAACGTTGGTCCAGGGCTCGCTCAAAAACCTGATGTATCGTTTTAGGTGGTGTATATGGATTTAAGAAGGGTTTGTAGAAGGAAGATGAAAGTTGTGTGGAATGAGTTTATTTTGTATGTTGTCGTTAGGTGAAAGATATAAAGTTTTTTGAAAATTTAACATAATTTATTGAAAAAAAATTTAAAATTCAAAATATGTCAAGTTATCGCCACAAATAGCAAGAAACATCACAACTTGCCCCCATGAATAAAAAAATAAACATCTAGGCATAAGCAAAAACATTGAATATAAACTAAAAAACTGAAAGATGATCAAAAAAGCTAAAAAAAACATGAAAAAAATATCTCCAGACATACAAGCAAAGTGACACAGACAAACATGCATGCATACACGTAGAGGTCCTTTATCAGTCCCTGGTACCAGCGGTCAAGAATATTGTTGAGAAACTTTTCATGTAAGCCATACAGACAGATGAAGTTGTTGGAAGGAATGTTCTGAGAGGTGGATTGGTGGTACGTGGTGGTTATTGGTATGATGTTGATGTGGAGTGTTGGTGGTGGTTTTGGAGTGGTGAGGTAGTGGTTTGGATTAGAATAGTGGTGGTGAGATGGGAGTAGTTGGATAGTTGTATTGGATGCAGATTATTATTACTATTAAACGTGTAACGTCTTGCCTCATTGCATGGAGTTAGACAAATAGTGTTGTAATGGCTAGTTTTGATATTAAATGATAAAAAACTTGAGTAGTGTAGCAGGTGATGGTCTCAACAAAACCAAGCTTGTTGATGTGAAGTCTGAAATAGGGGTGATGGTTGTTTCCTAGTCTGCCTGTCTTTAACAGGTGGCCCTTAGTGAGAGAGAAAGATTGTTATTGTTTTGTTTGATATTATTGTTAATATTAAAACAATTATGAATAAAAATTCAATTAAAATAGATTGAAAATAAAAGAATAGATAGTGAAACAAATGAAATAATATTAATGATAAATTCATTAATATTCATGAGTTCAACAATAGATAAAAAACATATCAAAATGAGCATTACACATACATATTCATGGTTTTTCTCCTCCTGCACCATAGGCTTTTCAACCCCAGGCTTCTTTACGTGCAAATAAGAAAAATTTCCTGGAGGCAGTTAGCGCTATATTAAGTAATATTACTATAAAATTTAGTGTTTTTTTACTCTTTCATTATTATTATATATATATTATTTTGAATAATATTTTGATGTTCATTTTTAATATTATTGGAATTATCCATCCCTACCCGGAAGCAAAGCAGTTCTAATTTTGGGCCAGACATAGGTTGGGGTGATTGATTGGTCGGTGGGAGGAGCTTCGTAGTTGACGTCATCAAACATATACATGACACTATTGGCAAGCTGTAGATGGTTTGGACTTAGATTAATTCACTTTTACTCTGTTAAAAATATTTTATGGAATGCCTGCGATATACAGCTTGAGTGAATAATAAGTCAAATCTTAAATGATTCAACAATGGATTATTGCTTGAAACAAAAAGTTCATAAAATCTTTTTTGAGCACAAAAGCAGCATCTTCATATCCTTTTCGTAAGCAGAACTTACAGATTAAAGTACTCGATTGTGTAGATTCTACTTAAAAAAGCTTCGTTGTCAGATGAACCTTTTTTTGTGTTTAGCACACTTGTTGTTGGCATATTTTTTCAGAGACATTTTGTGTATGTTAATGTCTTATGGTAAGGTCATACTTAAAGAAAATTATAGCTTAATTTTCAATAAATGTATGAGAACTCCTCAAATTCATGTTCTATGGATGGTTAATATCTAGCTTTAGTGAAGGTTATAGATGACTAAAAGAAGATTGAAGCATACGCTGTATCCGATCTCCTTAGAGTTGTTGATGATGTGGTCGTTGTCGCTACAGTAGTAAGACCTGGTAGAGGAAATGCAAGTCCTAACATTTGAACTAACAAGGTTCTCACTATCTATTCAGTTATGTTTTAGCAACTCCCTCACCCTCTCTTCCCACCAACCTCTTATACTTGGTAAGAGGACCAGCCGCCCACACGAAGGGGTCGTTGGTTCTGAAGTGGGCATCAATGACGAGACGTCGATCGAAGACCAGGGTGCTGCAGTTGATGGCGTGAAAGGCGTCAAGGTCGACTCCTTTGTGGGTGAAGAGAATGAGGGCCTGGTAAGTTTGGTGAGAGTGGGTTCATGAAGGTATATACCGATAATTCAACAAAACTTACTCAAAAGCATGGAATATTTTTTTGAAAAAAAAACAGTTAAACATGAAAAATAAAATAGATTAGTTTCAAACAACGAAAAGTTGAAGCATGAAAAATACATTCAAAACGTTATTCTCGACGTGGAAACCGCATCCACCACTAACACTGCAATTAATTTTTTTAAAAACTCCATCATTGGTGGAAATGACTACAGCACTCAAGCTTTTGTTCGTCTGCTTCCATCCCTCCAACACCACATCTCTCAGCACCTTTAAGCCTTCATTCACATAACATCATCAATTGAGCTCATATAACGATATGGTGATTATTAGTGATTTCAATGAGAAAAAAACAATCATTTATAAACAATGATTGAATTCTTTTATATTATAGTTTAAAAAATGTAGTTTTTGGTGTAGAAAGATTATGAATAACATAAAATATAAATTGGGATTCATTGTTATATATTTATAACAGGTCTTCCACATGACTACCCTTAAAAACCCAAACATAACAACAAATTCACCTTTTTTTTTAAACCACTACATAACAATACAACCACAACCCAGCCACCACACAACCTACCCACTACCCAACCTTCCCACCAAACAACTTTCCCATCACCACCCAACCACCACATCCCAACCACGACATAACAAGCACCACACAACACCACATCAATGCACCCTTTATATTCCTGAGGTTCCTGATAAGATCACAATCAATCTCAGCATTGTTGAAACACGACATCTTTTTGTTGGTGGCAGTGGGTTGGTATAAAATGTTAGTGGTTAAGCATTAGATGTTAGTGGTTTGAGATAGGTTTTGTTATTTAGACAATAAATGTTGGTAGATTTATATTGAGTCTTGAATCAAACGGTTAAAGTTATAATAAAAATAAATTTTTCCATTAAAACTAAAAAAATCGCAGCAAAAAACGCAAACGATAAATATTAAAAGCTTAAAAAACCGGTAAGAAATAAAGAGGACAACTTGTGACTCAAGGGGAGGCAGGGCAAAGATGATCCTAGCGGGAGAGACTCCTAAATTGAGAAGGGCATTAAGGCAGCAGTAGGAGTCCAAGGTGTTGCCATGGATCACCATTCGTTCTAAAGGGGGTCGGTGTTAATCTTGGTGGTGGGCTAGAAACTGATTATATGAGTGATTGGTTGATAGGTTGAGTTATTGGTTGATAGGTTGAGTTATTGGTTGATAGGTTGAGTTATTGGTTGATAGGTTGAGTTATTGGTTGATAGGTTGAGTTATTGGTTAACAGATTGGTTTGATAATGTTCTAGTTACATTATTCTAATATCTACTTAGATTTGATAAGCGAGATAAACTGTCAATTTCAGATTTAATATATTATTTCATCACAGCACCAACTGTCATCCTTGAGTTCGTGCTCCACAAAGTTGAGAACCTGAAGCGCCTCCTTCTCATCATTCACTACCCACACATTCCTCGGGGGCACTACTTGCAGACTCCTCAACCCTGTCAGTCTCGACTTCTTCCCTGAAGTCAAGGTTGAAGTGAGATTAGTTCAAATGGCACAACCATGAAATACAAGAGACAGATCACCCTAAAGCATAGAACACAAAACATAGTCCTCCTTTCTTCCAAGTAACCCACTCGGCCTCATGAGTCCTGTAACATGGTCCATAGAGGGTGGACAGTAGATAAGATACTGACAACCAGTGGTCATGAAAAGGTAGTCGTATGGGACGTATGTCTTTGAATCCACTGTCACTACCTTGTGGTCTCTGTGATTGTTGTGGTGATGGTGAGGGTAAGAGGGGTTGTGGTGGTAATAAAGCATCAATAACAATAAGTTGAAAAAATCAATACAAATACTCCATAAGACATCTAACCGGTTAAGGAAGGTCATTTTTCCAGTGACAACATTTGTCCACACCCTTAGTCCCATCTCAGTCAAATTCCTATGACTGTAGCAGTGGCTGCAAAGAGGGGAGAGGTGTGTTTTAGATGCCAGATTTAGATTTATTTAGCGTTTTCTATGCTTTGCACAGTGGAAAAATTATGTATTAGCAATTAAACTTTAAAAACATCAATTGAGGATTCATACATTTATTTATAATAAAAGCTATAATTTTCGATAAGTATAGTCTTAGCTTAAAACGGTAGCATTATAGCTTTTATTTTAAATAAATGTATTAATTCTCAATTGATGTTTTTAAAGTTTAATTGCTATACAAAACTTACATAAGATGTCTCTGAAGTGTATTAGTAAAAGGAACAAACACAAAGTATATATTAACGTAATGCGGTATTTATAAAGCGCTTTTCTTTATAGATTGAGGCGCTTGCTACAAATTTAATGTAGCAAAAACACACTGTGGAGCAGGTGCTAATTGTCGGCCCACGCGAGATCGAACCCGGTAACTTTAGATAATTAGTCTAATGCTCAACCATTGAGCTATAGGGGCCGACATATTAATTTAAATAAAAATTCTTTTCGTAAGACAAACTTACATTATCAGGTGACCTTATAATGTAAGTTCGTCTTACGAAAAGATTTGTGATTTAAATTAATAAATACTTTTTGTTTGTTTTGCTCAATATTTGACTCAGGTTATTCCACGTAGTCACATATATATATATATCGTTTGTACATCAAGCTTAATATCGATTATCATCATTTTTTTAATGTTATTAGCATCCTCATCATCATGACTATCATCATCATGACTATCATCATCATGACTATCATCATCATGACTATCATCATCATGACTATCATCATCATGACTATCATCATCATGACTATCATCATCATGACTATCATCATCATGACTATCATCATCATCACTCTTCTATTATTTTCATCCCCCTCATCATCATCATTCTCACACATCATCACCATCATCACTCTCACCACCCCCAAACCATCAACCAACTTATGTGAAAAGAAGTTGGATGTGAATGAGCACACGGCAGAGTCTCCCACCAAACCATTGGTGGAAATGAGGGTGAGATTGGTGAATTTGAGATTTGGGCTGGTGGGTGGGTGAGTGGGGGCTGAATATTATTTTATTTAAAATTATTTTGTACTTATAATTCTGATAAGTATGGAGTTTGAAGTGATGAAGATGATGCTGATGGTTATGCTGATGACAATAAAAGGACAGGGATAAATAAATTCGAAAAATAATGGTGATATCACAGATAAAGAAAACAAAGTGTCGCAACACTCCAAAATATATCAACAAAGATACAACTCGGATACTTGAAGATCAGGGTTTCAAGGAAAGCGATGGCAGTGTCTGAGGCTCCCACCACCACAATTCTGGCGTTGATGCATGTCTAAAAGGGGTGTATGAAGGAGATGTGAGGTTGTGTTGAGGAATGTTTGATGGGAGTTGGTAAAAAGCTTCTATTGTTGTTTTTTCTGTTGTTATTGTTGTTTTAAATTGATTTATTTTTATTCTTGTTGTTTTTATTGTTGTTGTGTTATTTAATTCAATATCAATATCTATAATATAACTAGCTCAATACAATATCCCAGTTCAACTTTTCTGCTCTTTAGATAGATATCTTTTATATAGCTTTTAAAACTTACACATGACATTTAACAACTTCATAGAAAACAATATGATTTAATGATGAACTTGAAGCCACTCTTGTTTCCATCCTTCATCACACCATTTGTCTCCATCTATTGTTTCTACCCACCATTTGTCTCCACCCACCCCATCACCCAATCATTCGCCTCCACCCACCCTCGGCTCCAGGATGTGCTTGCGACTGATGAACATCAGATGAAATGGTTCTTTCTCCTGAGTCACCTGTTTTATTATGGTTTTGTTCAGTTATTATGATTTTATTATTTTTTTTATTATTTTGTTTTTTTTTATTGTTATTATTTTGTTTTTTTTTTGTTATTATTATTTTTTTGTTATTATTTTGTTTTTTTTTATTGTTATTATTTTGTTTTTTTTTGTTATTATTATTATTTTTTTGTTATTATTTTGTTTTTTATTATGATATTTTTTTTATTATGCTTTTTTTAAGTTTGTATACTTGATAATGTAAGTTCAACTTACGAAAAGCTTCGTGTTATTATTCAGTTAATAAAAGTGTTTGATAAAATCGTTTATTATGATTTTATTTTTTTATTATGGTTTTTCCTAAACTATGTTTTCAATATTAAAATGTTATTTTTTTTATTATGATTTTACATTTTTTTCGTTATTATGGTATTTTTTAATCATGTTTTCGTTATTATGATATTATTTATTCTCACGACAGTGTTTTTTCAATGATATTTTTCATGCATTGATGTTTCTCATGAAATATTTTTCATAAAAATATGTCCACAACCAAGCATTATGCCTCACCAATCATGCCGTCTTTATTGTCATGTAGATTACTCACGCCATAAAAAATTATGAAGAAAATAAAAATTAAATGGCACAATGCTGTAGTGGTACAATAATAATATAATAAGAGTTAGTTGAACGTAGTATAAGGAAATAAAAAAAATGAAATATATACAATGAAGCACAAAACAACAAATACTAGAATCTCAGTGGCAAAAGTTTCAAAGTTCTCCAAGCCACATAACATAATAACAATACAAAACAAGACTCTTATAACAGCAGTATAAATCCCCAACCTGTATTGAAGGAGCTCTGTCTTGGAGGTCTTGCAGGTTGTACTGAATCTGCCTACGTGCAGACACTGGCACCAAAATCTCCAACGCTGAAGAGATAGTGGTTGCTGACTTGAATTGCTGGAAAGAGGAAAAAGCGGTGTTTGTGGTTGTTATGGGGGTTGTTAGTCTGCAACTGAGTGTATTTTCTAGCCCTTAATTAAATGAAACGGTACTAGTATTTTGACAAAACTCACGAAATTTTTATAATAGTTTATTTTGATAGTACAAATTGTTTTTACCAATCTATATTTTTCCAATGAATTTTTATTTATAATCTTTTTTGAACAATATTCATGTCATATGTAATAACTAAATGACTACTAACGTTCAACATAATCTCTAAGGGTCTATGAATTGGAAAATAAAGCTCAAAAACCATTCATTAAAAAAACTGACTTTTATTGCTTATTAGTAATAATTTTAATATTAAATAGTATTATTATTCAATTATTGATTTTTAATATTGATATATTGAAATACTCATCATAATCTAATGAGGTTGTTACATATAATCATAATACTGCTACCCACAGGTATTTCATAGAAATTTAAATCAACAAAAGTTGCAAAACAATGGTGAAAGGAAAGCTTTAATTAATTTGCAGTAATAGTAAAAGTACTTTTATAAGCTGAAACAAATCAATACTTCGGCTCCAAGCATGGATGAATCGACACTGGCTGGATAGATCTTGTGACATAAGTTAGATGTTCGACTGGATCTCAGTAGTTCCTTGGTAGTGGTGGTCAAGGAGGTTGGTGGAGGTGGTCAGTGATGTTGGTGGAGGTGGTCAGTGATGTTGGTGTTAATGATAAAGAAGGTGTTGGTGGTGGAGGTGTTGGAGGTGGAGGTGTTGGTGGTGGAGGTGTTGGTGGTGGAAGTGTGGCTTTTGGTGGTGGTCAGTGGTGTTATTGTTGACGTAAGTGTTGTTAGGTGTGAAGATGTTGATGAAGGTAGAAAATATAATGATTGTAATTATAATGTTAGCTAGGAAGATTTGAAAGGATGGAAAGAAGGAGAGAAAAATGGGTATACTGAGACTGCTGGTGAAAAAGTAATGGTTCTAATCTGAACGCAATGCAATAAAAATTCGAAGTATTTTTTTTTAAATTTACAATCGTTTTCTACAAATTATTCACAAAGATAAATTTTAAATATAATAATATTGTAAACAAAAACAAGAAAAAATAATGATAACGTTGAGACCAGCAAGAAGAACGAGCTGAAGTAGTTGAAGGCGGGGTTCATGGTGAAGTGGAGCAAGAGTTTGTAGTGCTCCCTCTTGTGCTGGTTGAACTGCACAAAGTCCTCAATGTTGTAGTGGGAGCGGATGTACTCGATATCCTTTGGTGGGTTTTTTGCATGGTGGTAAATATGTTTGTATGCTTGCATATATGTTTTTGTGCTTGTATATATGTTTGCATAGTGTGTATATACATATTGTGTGTTTATTTGTATCTTTAATTATAAAGTCATCATCATCATTATCAAATATATCCTCTTCATCATCTTCATTATAAACATCCTAATCATCTTTATCATCATTCAAAATATCCTCATCACTACCACCAACATCATCATAACTTAGTTATTACAGAACTTTAAAAACGATCAAAAAAACCCATGCATAAACTTGATAACATTTGCACCAGTCATAGACCTCATCGAGCTTGATCACAGCCACCCCTATGATCTGGTCATCCAGCTCTGCCACATAACACGGCATTTCTATGCGCTCCTGAGATGGTGGGATGCAGGTTGCATGGGATTTAAATGAAACAATTAATATTTATATGATTTGAGACATGAAGGCAGCTGATGGTGAGTGTTACATTTGATGTATTTTAAGTGTTTAGTGATTGTTAAAAAATTTTAATTAAAAGCTTTATGAATAAAAATTTTTATTAAAAAATGTTCAAAAATATCATTTGCAATATATTTCAAAAAAAAGCTCATGTCGCCAAACTAGGGCCCTTCCTTCCCCTCCACAAACCTCGTCAACCCCATAGTCCAGGGTCTGCACCACGTCCCTCAGTATTTGCTCGGCCACCACCAGACCATCCAACAACTCTCTTATGTGGAAAAGATCATCCAGGGTTGCCAGTCTTATAGTGATGTTGTCCAGGACGCTGGGAGAGGCGCAAACATATAATGCGTTCAATGGATTGCGTCGTATCAGTGGGGTTACTCTCTGTGGTGGGAACATGTAGTGTGATGATTTTGGGGGATGATGATGGTGGGATGGTGACGGTGGTGATAAGGTGAAAAAGAAAGAAAAGAATAGTGGTGATGAGATTAATGGATTATACACTATTGATACAGATATATTAGCAGTATTGATTGGGATACAGCATTTAACAGCACCGTCAGCAAAGCACTCCAGCCCGCTACTCCCATCACCGGAACAGAGACGTTTGAGCGCTCTAGACTTAACAAAAGCGAATCTACGTACTGCGGAATTCTGCAGCTGGACCCCTCTCGTCGAGCGCACTTTCGACCACCTACCGATGCTGGTTAAATGGGAAGAGGAGTTCAAAATTGAGTCGAAGAAACTCCGAGTAATTCTTAACTTCCAGAAAGGAGATTGGAGAAAGTATAAAAAAGCTATCTTTCGTGAACTTCCCAACCTTGATTTCTTTGCGCTCCCAAAAAGTCTTCTCAACACGTTGACCGATATTCTCAAAATAGCAGTGGGAGAAGATATCTCCAAAAAAGTTTTTCGTCCAAACAATGTTACGTGGATGAATGGGGAGCTTTAGTCACTCATCCGAGAGAGGAATCGACTCCGCCGAAACTTGAACGCTGCCAGTAGCCGGCCTACCTACAAAAATGCAAGGAAGTAGCTGAGAAGACGACCGAGGCGAAGCGTTCCGTTTGGCATCGACACCTCCAAAAGACCTCGGAAACCAAAAACTCTAAGCAAGCCTGGGCTGACAAAAGTCGAACAAGGCGCTGAAATATAACAACCGTGAATACGCTTCAGACAAGGCCAAAGTAACAGCGTTTGTCGTCGAGTACGCGAGGGTGAGTGGGCGCAAAACTGATAAGCCAAGCAGGAAAACCGTACGAGGACTTCGAAAAGATACTCGTAAACTACAGGGTTCTCCCGGCAATCGCTCGAGTGCCCATTCACTCTCGATGAGCTCCACCGCGAACTTCATCAACTCAAACCAGAAAAAGCTGCTGGTCTGGACGGGAATGCTCCAGAGATGCTAAAACAACTGCTCCCTGCTGCACTCCCCGTCCTTTTCCAACTTCTCAATACCAGCTGGACCACCCAATGGCGCCCCCAATCTTGGCGCACATAGGAGACCATCCCGTTCCACAAGAAAGGTAAGGATCCTCAACTCGTGGAGAGTTACCGCCCAATCGCCCTAACATCAACGATCAGTAAAACTATGGAGAGAATCATCGTCAACCGCATGTCAGAATGGCTTAGAGCTAATGGGATTTTGAGTCCTCGGCAGGCGAGTTTCCGCAAAGACCGCTGCACCGCTGATCAATGTCTCCGACTGTCCCAAGTTATTATGGATGGGTTCCAGTCCAAACAACGTCTGCGCTCAGTTGCTACATTTTTCTGACTTCAGCAAAGCGTATAATCAAATGTGGCGTGCAAACCTCCTCCAAAAGATGCTGAATATTGGCGCTCCTTTTCGACTCCTTGATTGGGTCAAGACCTGGTTTACCAACCGAACAGCGCGTGTGAAGGTGAACGGAACCACGGAACGCTGCCGTACGTTCAAAAAAGGCTTCCCCAAGGTTTTGTGCTATCACCTCTCCTTTTTACCATCTATATAAACGACTTGCTAGGCTCCTTCGAGTCCTTCACCCTCGTTTCAGGCTATGCTGGCGACTTGGCGCTGGTATGTAGCGGCCTTAATAAAGAAAAGGTGGAGGCGACACTAAAGTCGAAGGCGGCCGAAGTATACCGATATGCCTCTGAAAATCACCTAACCCTCAACACAGCGAAGTTAGAAGCCGCTTTCTTTTCCATGCATGCTGCTGAATTCTTTTGGCGTTCAAAAATCACTGTAGGGGTATCGAGACTTGAAACAAACCCCACCCCTTCTTTCTTGGGGGTTCGATATGATCGCCATTTGACGTTCAACGGTCACGTCCGGCACTTGAGCCAAGTCATGAAGCAACGCTCTAACCTTTTGCGACAACTGACTAGTACGTCTTGGAGATGGCTGCCCTTGAAGGTGCGGACGATCTACATAGCCAAATTTCGATTGCCAGCAGAATAGGCAGCCCCTGTCTGGGCGCTTTGGGCTTTCAAAACCACCAACCAAAAATTAGAAAAGGCACAATCGGACGTGGCTCGAACAATTACGGGCCAACTCCGAGCTACTCCCATTGAAATTATTCTTAATGAAACTCAGCTCCCAACACTATCCTCCCGACTTTAGCTGGCCTGCCTAAGAAAAACTGATGGTTGGTTCCACCTCCCTTCCAACAACGACAGGAGTGCTACTGCAAACGCACTGTCCAAAACGCGCCAAAAGAGATGATTGGATGAACACTACCACCCCTGTTCTATACTTTCTTAACCTCACACCAGCGGACTCGGAACATGTACATAATTCTAATGTTCCGTGGTCAATACCCCCTCAGCCACCTATCCATTTTACTCCCATTCCAAAGTCCGCATTCCCTGCCCAACAATTAGCCTCTGCAGAGAAAACAATTGCAGCTGGGGGCCCAACCGACTTGCATATCTTCACTGATGGATCCACCCTCAACTGTACGGAGAATGGAAAAAACGGAGAGGTCGTTTTCATATGGAACACACTGATCCACTTCTGGCACGCGCCTTCTGGGACCTTTAGCAGCTCTTTTCAGGCCGAGAAGACTGCCCTGATTGCTGCCATTTTTTGGATAGAACAGAATGACGACTGGTTCTCAGCCTTCATCGACACAGACTGCAAGTCACTTCTACAAGCCCACTCTAACCCAAATATCACCGACCCATTCCTCCTGTCCCTTAACATCTCCATTGCGGCCTTCCATCCAATTAAGAGCATCCGGAAGATCTGGGTCACAGGCCATTGTAACTTCCCGGGCAACGACCTTGCAGACTAGGAAGCAAAACTAAGCTCTGCCCTTCTCCATCTACTCACCCTCGCCTCATTTTCTTCACCTTTTCCCGCCCCAACACGGAGAAAAAGTTCCAACTGTCAAAGAAAGACCTCGTCGACCTTATCCATTTCTGGTACGGTCACCATCTCGCCCTCCAAAGATGGCATTATTTGACGAGGAAAAATGAAAATGATCGGTGCCGCCTCTGCGGAAAAGAAGAAGAATCGGCCGAGGATCTATGGCTGTGGTGTTCTGCATTCCAGTCTGCCCGATACCACCACCAGTTGGGTTTTTTTTCGGAGAACTAAGAAACCTCCCACAAGCGAGTCTAGCACTTTTGAAGACCATCTTCAAGCACCTTGAGTGACACACAACAACAACAACGACCATCAGTAAGTGCTTCTTTCACGCAAACAGTAGCAACTAAAAAGCTAGAAACAACATATATCAACAAACAAGTAGTTATAATAATATCAACAATAATAATAGCAATGACCGTGAAGTGTGCCATAAGAGGAGGCTCAGGGACCAGGTAGGAGAGGTTGATGATGCAGTACACCTTATCAGGGAAAGTCTCGAAGATCTTCATCAGGAATGCACTAGCTCTGTTGGAGGCAAGACAATGTGTTTAATATCATTCAGTAGTAGAATCTTTTAATGGCATAACTTCACTAAATGAGACAAAAATGGACGTTGAATGGGTAATAATTATATCTACGTGGTTTTTTAGAATACTTTTTGTTTTCAAAACTCACAAAATTATTTAACTTTTAATTGTTAACGTTTTGTAATGACTCGACAATTGGCTGCCCTTGATTGATAATCCATGTAAACAAAGCTAAACACGGTGAAAACAATAATTTTGAAAAGTTAAACGTATCTAAGATTAACACCGTTTTTGAAGTTTGCAAAACATTAATGACAATGCTATGTGATAATGGTGACTTTCAGAGGTTCAAAGCTTCAATTATGTTTTTGCTTTGATGCTACGTCTAGTCTTTCATGAAATATTAAATGCTCATAAAGATGATAAGAACGGTGGTGAGGTTGGTTGTGAAGGTAAGGGTTGGATATGTAATGGTGGGAATCTGGTGATATGATGATGGCAATATTAACAATGATGATGATTGTTGTTGTTGTTGAGCGCCAACTTCCAAAGACTTCCGACACTCTTTGGGAGTGAGTATTAAAAGAAACTTGTAGTTTCGAGTTTTGACTTGATGAGCAGTGAAAAATGATTGATGGATTCTCGAAATGCTTTGTGGTTGGAAGCTGACGTGGTTTAAAAGCTCTTCAACACTCTTGTTGGAGTGCACACCCGGAACCACGAGAAGGTGGGTTCTTTCGCCGGGCTGGTGGTGATGATGATGATGGTGGTGATGATAACAACGATGGTGATGATGACAATAATGATGGTTGTAATGAGGAAGATGATGATCAAAGTACAGAAACCAGACCTAGAAGAGAATTTTTGATCAATGGCGAAGATCTCAACACAGACACATGAAGGTGTGCCCGAGTATTTTCTTACTTCAGTCTCTTCATCATCAAACACCATGCTTTGGTTCAAAAGACATTTGCTCTTAGACTTCAAGACCTTCAATGGTAATTTGGGAGGTTGTGTGGCTGAGGTGTGGGTGTGTGAGAAAAAGGTGTATTGTGGGTTTCAAAGGAAAATTTTTTTTTCGGTATAGCGATGATGGTTGGAGTCTACGATAAGAATGTGGGATAAAAGTATAATTGGAAAATATATATAAAGATACAGGTCAATAAATATGCTGATTATATGTTTTCAATTGGTCGAATCCTTATTGTGACTGTTCAACGTGTTTGTTCTCCACTTTGGTTGGTTGGCCGTGCTTGAGAAGATATCTTACGTCAAAATGCTTTCACCAAAATCACAGAAAACTTACAATCAAATTCGAAGTCCCAAATTTGATGTAATTGGCGCCATACTCGAAAAATCAAAAATAAGTAAAAGAAACACGTGATTAAATTAGAAATTTATCTAAAAGTTTTTGTTTATGTTTCAATCATGGCAAACTCATGTCGAGGTAAAGGTTACCTCTTTTGTTGTTTTGATGGTGCACAGAGACTTGATGGTGTGTTCTGTGAATGTTCATGCCAGTGTTGGTAGGTATGAGGAAGATTATTTGTTTCAAAGTGTTGGGGGTACTAGGTAAATATGGTGTGGTTATTAAAGTTTCATTAAATTGATATATTGAGTTGTTGAATATAAATTTTAAATCTTCGGTTTTCAATCAAAAGTTTGAAATATAAAATGAAATAAATTAACCAAAATCTAATCAGTTTTTTGAAAATTTTCAGTAAATTTATTTATAATAAAAAAAAAGCATATCAATCAAATCCTTTTCATAGCCCGTTTTCCTTTACCAAGGGTTGGGCTTTTTGAAAGTTCCATCTCAAAGTCGGCCTTTTCATTCAGAGTGATCGAGTGGATCTGCACAAAAATGTTTAGCTTTCTTTTATCTTTAAATATAAGCTCGTTCCAAAGCTTTTTGGGCCTACCAGGCTTCTTGCAAGTATCTAAGTCCAACTTTCGCACCTGAGATATCCAACCCACGCTACGCTCTACATGTCCAAACCACCTCAACCGGCTTGTACAAAGAACTACCTTAACATCCCGAATGCCAATTTTTAAAAGAAGTGAGTGGGAGCAAACGTTATCCTTTATTTCGATGTTGCACATCCAGTGAATCATGGCAAGGTCGTTTTGTCTAAGGCGGTTCAATGTGGAAACTGTTACGGGCCATGTTTCAGCAGCATGTAACATAGCTCTTCTGACGCAGGTTGAATAGACACGGCCTCTGGTCAATAATGATAAATGACTATTAGCAAGCAGTGGAAGAAGTTGCTGAATTTTAGCCCAGACACACTTACAACGTGATATTGAAGCAAGCTCACATCCACCACCTGCAGACAAAATATCTCCAAGATAGCAGAACTCTGGGACAACTTCTAGTTTTTCATTACCAATCATCACTTCCTTTACTAATCTCCCATCAACAGACCGTGCTGTACCAAGGCAATGAGCGCATCGGAAGTTAAGATCCGAAGTTAGAGAGCCTTTTATGCCGCTGCATTTCTTGTGCACCCATTGCCTACGGCCTTCACACTGAATAGCATTTCTACCCACACCTGCTTGGCATACACCACAAGGATACTTCGCAGACTTTTTCAACACATCAAGGTCCGAACCAGAAACCATTAGCTTTGTCTTACCCATATTCACCCTCAACCCCTTTTTCTCCATCTCCGATCTCCATATTCTCAACTTCACTAATAGTTCATCCATGTACTGAGCACTTACCACTAAGTCGTCAGCATACAAGATCTCCCAAGGGCAACCTGTACGAAACTCCATAGATAAAGCTTCCAGCACAATAAAAAAAAATAATGGACTGAGAACAGAACCTTGATGGACTGCTACCTGAACATCAAACGAGTTGCTATATTCATCACCAACTCTCACCCTACTTCTTACTTCCTTGTACAATTATTGTACAATTCTCACAAGCCATTCATCAATTTTAAATTTTGGCATACTCACCAAATCACTTTTCATAAATAAATAAAAATAAAATTTTATTAGTAATGACCAATTAATCAGAAATTGAAACAAAACAATCAAAAAACCCGAAAAGAAGGTTGACTTATCCTTGACATATGGCTCTTCCAAGTAGACGATGTGGGCTGTGAGGTTTTGTGACGAGGTGTGATGTATTTTGTGACAAATTTGTTCAAATTATCAAGTATTTTGTGTTATTTCACTTATTTCTATTTCTTCATTTGAGTATCATTCTATTAGTTTATTTAAGTATTCGTAAGTAATTTTTATATTTATTTAATTATTTTTAATTTTTTTATATTCATTTATGTTCTTTTTGTTTTCAGAGATTACTATAGATTTAAAAATGCATCTCATTTTCGGACGACAAACACATTAAATTCAACTCATTAGAATTACGATTCCTACATGCAAGACCTAATCACCCCATTCCATCACCTGTCTCGTCAATGTTATTTCCTTCGCCTATTTCTTTCTTTTCGTCTTCTATTTTATGATCTTCGTTTTCTTTCTCTTCTTCTTTTTCTCCTCTTTCTTCTTCTTCTTTTTCAATTCTTTCTTTCTCCTTCTCTTCTTCCTCTTCTTCATTTTCTAATTCCTCAAACTGGTCATTTAAAACTGCCTCGTCATCATTTCTTGTCGATCTTTCTTCCACCATCAAACCTTTCTTTTCAGTATTATCCTCTTCTTCGGATTCTTCAACTCTGAGCCCATTAAACGAAGCCAGGTCAAAGTTCTCGCAGAGGGGGTCAACGTCGAACTTTGAGTTTATCGACATGAACCCTACAGCCACCCCTTCGACCTGAAAGAGTTTGGAAGGGTGACTTTTAGAAGTTTATATTTGGTTTATGCATTAAATTGTTTAAGTGTGTCATTATCATGATAGATTTAAAAAGTACTCCACGAAAAAATTCCATCAGTTTTATCAAGCAAAGACGCACTTATTCTATTAAGATGAAAGTATAGCCAAAAGCAATAGTGAGGGAAACAAACACAAAGTATTTTTTTACTTAATACACGAAGCTTTTCGCAAAAAAATCTTAAATTATGAAGTGACAAGCAGATGATTTTTGTTTGTTTTCTTAACTGAACTGCTTGATCGTTATCCCATCTTAACACTCTTTTAATCAAAAATCCTTAACAATTGCTATTTTAATTTTATTCAACAACCACGTTGTATATAACATGCACAACACCATAAAACAACACAAACACTACCACCCACCTCTGCAACCAAACAGCGCCTATACTCGTCTTGGTTCTTGACAAACTCCGCAACGAAGTACTCTCCATAAGTCTTTCTCAGCAGGTCGGCATTCTCATCGAAAAGTGGTATCAAGTCGTCATTGTCCTCCACCCTTGGGGGAGAGCAGGGGTGGGTGTATGGTTGATGTGTAGGTGTCATGATGGGTTTGTCTGAAGTTGAGAGAGAAATCAAGTTTAAGTTATTTCGATTTTGAGAGATTTCACAATCTTATTTTTTAAAATACATGTGTTTGAAATCTTTCTCATTTACCTTTTGAAAGATAATTTGAATAGATTTTTTTCATCTCATACAGATAACAACAAAACCATGAAAATGTCTCTAAAAACCTACAAAACTTCATATTCAACTCCAGTAATTTGTCAATGAAACATAAAAAAAGGTAAATGCGACCAACTTCGCTTCTCTAACGTGCAATAGTTGGCTGTGGTGCTCACGTTTGCCTACGAAACCTCTTCTCGAATCAAGACAATCCGGTTTCTTCGATAATGGGTAAAAGACTGTTATCAAAGCTTCATCTGATGGTGGTGGTGGTGTTGGTGGTTATTGTAAGGGGTGATGACGATGATCATGATAATAATGACGACAAAACAAATGATGATGCTCAGATAAGAAAAATTCAATAAGGTGGTTGGTGGAATAAGGAAAATATTATTTGTTAAAAATTGGTTTACTCAGCAATAAATATTGGTGCCACATCTCCTTTACTATCCTGCATAAAATGCTACAAACGTAAAATTTAGACAATCTCCATCATCTATTAATAACAGCATAACACCCCAAAGAGCCCCCACAACACCACCCACTGTGAGACTAACTCAAAGGAACGCCTTCAGGACAGATGAGAAAACAGTTATGCAGAAAAGATACACTGTTGAAGAGCTGCCTCATGATTAGACGGGCTGCGTCGACACTGGGTGCCTAGTCGTTTGAAGCATTATCAGTATTTTATTAGTTGTGTTGGATTTTGGTAGTCAATTGTGTCTGAGCTGAAGTATGGTGTTGAAACAAACAAAAATTACTGTAATGAATGTATTAAAACAAAAATAACTAATATTAATACTATTGGAAATTTGTTGTAAACGAAGATTTTCCTGAAACTAACAACACCAGGTACTTTTTATCTATAAAAACTTTTTGATTATTATAGAGCAAATCATCATCATCATCATCATTTTATTATAGTCAGCATTTTACCCTTTTCCAAGGGATCACTGACTTTTTCTATGATTATTATAGAGCAAAATTTTTCAAATATTTACTTCTTTAGAGGCGAAAAACCAAATGAAGAAAGAGTTGAGGTAGTTATCACTGTCGTCCAACACGAAGTTCTCCTTCATCCAGTCCAGCCAACTGAGGGGTGTGATGGTTTGATGGATGTTGTATTGTATTTAACAATAAACCAATCAAATATACATATAAAATTTTGAGTTAAATTTTTTAGACCAAAGTTATGGAAAAATTTAATCAAATATTAGAGGCAAATTTAAATGATTATTAGTGTTTTTTTATTGCAGAGAATTCAAACTAAAAATTTATTATCCATTAATAAATAATATTAAATATAACAGTTTATTTACTTAATGATTAATGTTTTTTCTTCAATTAATAAAAATAATAATTACTGAATTTCTTCGTCACATTCTTTTGTGAAGTTTGGGTAGTCAGAAAAGCAGGCAAACGCCACAATTTCGTTCTTTTCATTCGTCACAGTGAATGACAGAAGGCATTTTTCTCTATAGTTTCGGAGTGAGTATTTATAATGTTTTAAAACTGAAGAAGTATTTCAACTAAAAATTAAAGCCTCAAAAAATTTCATTTGTTGGCTTTCTCATTGTTAGTATTATTATTTATTCACTTATCCACTCAAAATGTTTGAAAGATTGTTATGACGCTGAGTAGTTTTGAAGCACTGTGGTATGACGAGTCTTAGCATTTTTATTCAAAGTTCAAGTAACAAAACTACGAAACAGTTGAAATGAAATCAAAAAGGTCATTAAAAAAATATATAAATATAACTCACACAAAACTCAAAATCCTCACTCGACCAAATATGTCAGTGATTTCTTTTTTAATGAGCTTGTAGATAAACTCAACATCCTTCAACACAGTCCTTCTCAATCTCAACTCCCCTTCATCCGTTTCAAATGTACTCACACTTGAATCTTTGGTTTCAAGCAATCTTACTAGTATATTAATTTATTATAAATTATTTGGTACAAATTAAAAAATTTCATTAGAGTTATTACATCATACATACCATTCATCTTGTGTCAAGTTTATAACTAAATTTGTTACCATGGTTACTTGACAGTTGTGATAGAACTTGTGCAATAATGATAAAAAAATTAGAGTTTGTTAAAGATTTTTTTGAATTTGCAAATATGAAAAATTTCAAAAAGTTTTATTCTTATTCTTTCGGGCCATCCTTGTCATCATCCTAAAGACGAATACTTTTATTTTGAATATTTATTTAAAAATGTTGAAAAATTTTTTCAAAATAATAGTTAAATGAAATTGAAACTACATTTTTCAAATTTTTATAATGTTAGTTTTTTTCAACAACAAACTATAAAAAATATCTTTAAAAGGCTTTTTGTTTCCTAGAATAAAAATTCCCAGTGATTTGAAAAAATATCCCTTAAAAACTTAATTGAAAGTTTTTATCGAAACAAAAATAATTTTTTATTTACTAATTATGTTTAAAAACTTCTACCTTCCAAGACCAATATACTATCTTGTGACATATTTCTTTTAATTATTAACCTACCAAAAACCTTTTGCTAAAAATGGATGATTTAGACGCCGAAAAAGCTGCAAAGGCTTTCAAAGGTTTCTACATTTTTATATTTTTAGTGGTTTCGTTTAAAATAATAATATTTGTATTGCGCAATATATAGTTTCTAAACAGATATAAGAATAACTTCATTTTCGTGTACATTCGAATAAAAATATACCGATAAATTCAAAACACAGAGACTCAAAACGACAGTCGTGGTGGTGAATTCCGCAGACATTCTGCCACTTCGCAAACAATGATGAAAAGCTACGAAGCAGAAGATAACCTAGTTGACATCAGGGATTATGATCTGTTTGGGGATGCTTACGATATCCCTCAGTATCCTATCCAAGAAATTCAACAGAAAAAACATTTGATTCAACAAATGTCCATGTAATTGCAGCTTTCAGTATCATTTACCAATAGAATTTATTAATTTTGTATCAAAATTTATATAAATCAGGCAATTAATTAAGAGTTAAATGATTTTGTTTAGACAATTAGGGTTCAGCCATCAAAAGATGAAGTGAGTTTTCTGAGTTGGAGTTGAAAAATGCATGAAATTTTTGATTTAATGTTTAATTTAACATTTTATGCGTGTGCCTTCACGACTTATTCACCAAGTTTTTAAGCTTCTCACTCACATTTTAAGAGTGATCTTAGTTTGTTAAATTGAGGAAAAGGTTTTTTTGAAAAAATGTTTTGGAAATGTGATAACTAATCAATCATTTTCTATCATATTTTTCCAAACATTTTTTGTTTTCATCCTCCATTGTTTATCTCCATTCCAACCTTAAAATATGATATATAATAGTCATATCTGTACTTAATCAGGTTGTTTACATTTCTCTGAACTGTTATGTTTTTCAATCGAAGAGTTTACACATTCCTAATCAAAACTAAATTAAAATTTCCTTCCAGGTATTTGAAGAATCATCTTGACATTCATTTGTTAAATAAAAAACATCTATATCAATAATTTCTTTAACGTCACTACAGAAGTGCGGACACACCTAACCACCACCGCCAAGAGATTGATAAGCAACTGGTGCCACCCTTGCCAGGGAATGACTTGACCACCTCAAAACCACCCATCTCTTCCCCCCAGAAACTCCTCAAGCACCAGAAAACTTCAAACACATCATGCAGAAAAACCTCGCACATGCAATATATTGTGGAAGATCTAAAAGATGGAGATGAGTCTAAGGCTTCTAAAGATTCTAGGGATGAGGAGGATGAAGAAGAAGATGTTCCCAGTTACATGAGGGTGGGAATAAGTGGTGAAGAGACCAGTGGGGTTAGTGTCACTTCATGTTACATTCTTGTTGTCAGTTAAAGGAATGTATTTACAGCATCACTGAAGGAGAATACCTTATTTGTTATTGTCAAGTTGAATATTATTACTAATGATCAATATATTACTATATTTTTATTATCCTTTATTTTGATTACCTTTTTTAGATAATATTATTTTGATAGTCATGGTTCTACACAATGCACTCAACCCCTTTCAGGTACCTCTAGCAGACCTGCACGAGGCATCAGAAGCTCTCATCAAGGCCCTTCTCATCAGGTAAGCCTCATTCTTTGATCAAATCTCTTTATTGTACATCCAATCAAATCTCTTTATTGTACATCCAATCAAATCTCTTTATTGTACATCCAATCAAATCTCTTTATTGTACATCCAATCAAATCTCTTTATTGTACATCCAATCGAGTTATTTTATTGTACATCCAATCGAGTTATTTTATTGTACATCCAATCGAGTTATTTTATTGTACATCCAATCGAGTTATTTTATTGTACATCCAATCAAATCTCTTTATTGTACATTCAGTTCACTACTATCTCCTTTATCATAAAACTAATCAAAACTTCTTATCAACCGTCTAATCAAATTCTATTTATAGCCTGTTCAATGTTGGTGAAGCTTATTGAACGAACAATGATTTTTGTTCATGCTATGAAGGCAGGCTTAAAGAATAAATAAATTCTAGCATGGGTCTTTCATGTGCCAAAGGGCACTTCAGACTTGAAGTTATATGGGGACATATCATGTTTAACAAGTAAAACTGAATATGAATTTCATGGAAAATCACAAAATATATATTTTTAAAATGGGATTTGATGTCACTCTTTTCTTATATATGCATCTTCAGCAATAAAAAAAATCATTAAGTAAATGCTATCATGATAGTGAACTTGAAAAATACTTAGGGTTCAGAGGAAATTACTTAATGATATAATTGTCTACCTTCATTGTTCAACTTGAGTTCAACTTTCTGCTAAAAATAGTGAAAAAAATGTATTATACCTTGTTGATACAAATCTAAAGCACAACTTGAAGCTTCGCGACTATGCTCAGGTGGTATGAGAAATACTCCAAAATAGCGGTAAAGAACGAAAAAATACCTTATATGATAGTGAAAAATAGTATTAACATAGGTCAAATAATGGGAAATGCATTTCTAATTAACATATTCACCAATATTAAGTCATAAGGCACTTTTTATTTAATTTGAATGTTAGTTATTATAATCAAAATTATTTTATCCAATCTCAAGAATAATTCTACTAAAAAAAGCTCTACAATTATTAAAATCAATATAGTAACACAAAGTATTCATTAAGTACTTCATATAGTTCTTTTTTTCTTATTATTACTATTATTTTTATTATTCTTATTAATCTTGAAGTTATTCAAATATTGTTTGAGTCATTTAAGTAATTGAGTTCCACTGCGGTCTACATGATGATGATGATGAAGTAACAATTCAAACGATCAAAGTTATGATTTTGACGTCACCTTGTATGGAAACCCTTCAATATTTCAACTACAATGCATTTTTCATAACATAACCACATATATACATATTTTTTCTATTGGAAAACACAAAAAATGATTTGAGAATTTTATATTTCAAATAAGTTTTCCACCAATCAGGGCCAAGTACATGAAGTATTCCAACCAATCGTTTCCTATCACCACCACAAGGTTTTTTATCTAGTTATCTGCCATTCAACTTTTGATTGATAATTATCCAGTCATTTATTGTTACTGTTATTTTTATCTACTCTTTGCTTATTTTTCTTTCTTATTCAATAAATTATCGGCACTCGATATTTGTGTCATTATCAGCTACTTGTCTATTTTTTCACACTTGTTTTAAACTTCACTCCAACTACCAAATCGTTCAGCTGTTTTTCTTTTTATCTTTTGTCCATAACTTTCCATACTTCATATTGGACATAGATATCTTTCACTGATTAATAGATTTGGCAGATAAATAAAAAAATTTATAAATAAATAAACAGACAAATAACTTCAAATTTTTCGTATCTGCATCAAACCCATGAACAAGCGGTCACAACACAAATGCACACACCACAGATTTCTGAGGAAGGTTCTGGACGAATCTCCTGACTACCTGATGGACACGGATAACATCGTACATTGCAAGAAGGAAAGTATTGATGGTTGGTTGGAGGGAAGAAGGGGGAGGTTCTTGGGGTTGTTCCATCTTATTGTTGAGTTTTATGGCGGGTTTCAAGGGCTTTTATGTTGTCTTATTAAGGTAGTTATTCTATAATTTTAATTTATCATATATAAAAATAGTAAATCTCTATTTCATTAAAATTTATAATATCGATTTTCAGTACATCCGATTCATGCTCCGCCCAATCATGAAAAGCCTTTCGACTTACCCATTCCTGCTCCTTTGAACCACAAGCTAAAAATAGTCAATGGGGTTTTCCAAGTGCTGAAGAACAACGATAACAGAAATGACGATATAAAGACCAGAAGTCTGGAAGATGTCTCTAATGGTCTCAATGGGTTTGATGACGTGAGGAGAAAAGTGAATGGAAATGAGAATCTTTTGTACAGTCTTCCTTTTACTTTTGAAGAGTTTCTTCACGACCAGAATATTCTCCTTGCTCTGGTCTCTGATGGGCCCATGTGAGTTTTCTTATTATTTTTTACTAATAGTTCCAAAAATAATTTTTATTTTTATTGTGATACTTCAACTATAAGCAATTAATTTACACTCATATATTACACTACAATCTCATATCCTACATCACTCTCGAGCAAATACACTCCTCATATATCTCATATCTGAAACACACTCAACCTCAAACCTCCACCAACAACGAAACCCATTTCATCTCACATTACACCTCGCCCTTAAACACCACCTATACCGAGTGGCTATCTTTACCCATATACATTTTAACCATACCACATCACCCAAAAATCCACTGGTAATACCGCACAATTTACATAATCAATGGTCCTTCCATCCCCCATTAACCACGCAGCAAATCCTTCTGCTATCGGAGACTGACCTACTTATCATCAAAACATGAGCTGCATGCCCTTCTCAATGAATTGAAGGAAGCTGCTATACAGAAACAGCTGCCCCATCGAGATTTCTATAACGTCAGAAAGGTGAGAAGTGGTGTGGGTAAGGGGTGAATGGATAGATAGATAGGAAGATTACAGGTCCAGCCAGAAAAAAGAAAAATCCGAAAAAGAGTGGTCGAAAGGAAAAGCATCCTTCAAGAAAAATTGCCACACAGTTAATGAAAGTCCTTTTCGAGTCGGATCTTTAAATGTTGGTTCGATGAGGAGGAAGACTTCTGAAGTGGTGGAAACCATATCAAGGAGGAGAGTCAATCTGTGTTGTTTACAAGAGACTCGTTGGAAAACCAACCTTAAACTTATTGCAGGCAGAGTCTCTCAATATAAGTATTTTGGTTGTGGGAATGATGAGGGCACTTGTGGTTTAGGAATTCTACTGGCTGAGAAGTAGTGGGAAAAAAGTGTTTGAAGTGATTAGAGTCTCAGATAGAATCATTCTCATTTGAATGGTGGTTGGATCAGTTGTGTTTGTTTTTGTGAGTGTCTATGCACCTCAAGCTAACCTTAGTGAGAGTGTAAAAGATCAATTATATTATGCGCTTCAATCCACCATAGCTAGAGTTTCATCTTCAGAACAGCTAATCATAAGTGGAGACTGGAATGGCCATATAGGATCACACTCTACTGCTTTTGAGGATGTGCATGGTGGACAGGCTTTGGGAAAAAGAAACCATGAAGGTGAAAGACTGCAGGAATTTGCTTTTGCCAATGAGCTGGTTGTTGGTAAGTCCTGGTTCAAGAAGAAATTTGAACATCTGGTTACATACCATTCAGGAGAATGTAAAACCCAAATTGACTACATATTGTATAAGGGAAGTTTTAGAAAAATGGTCTCTAATGTGAAAATCATTGTTGGGGAGAAGTGTGCAGCACAGCATAGACTAGTGGTCGGTGACTTCAAGGTTTGCTTTCATGCTCACCCCAAAAGAAGGTTTGTTCCTCGTATAAAAGTATAGAAACTAAGAGACTTTGGAAATCAAGTTGAATTTTGTAATTTCTTCAATGCATCAATTCAAGGAAATGAAACTGGTAAAACTTTGGATGAACGTTGGAAGTACCTGAAAAACAATTTGATTAATGCTACAAAACAGGTTTGTGGAGTCTCTGCAAAACATACCTGGAAGAGGCAGACTTGGTGGTGGAATGACAAGATGCAGCAAGCTGTGTCCCACAAACGCAAATGTTTCAAAGTATGGAAAGCAGGAGGAGACAGAGATGCTTATCAGGCGGCTAAACGTACATCCAACCTTGCTGTGCACATAGCCAAAACTGATGTTGAGAAGATTGCCCTCAAACAAATCAATTCCAGATCTGTTGAGATATATCGACTGGCTAAGCAAATGCGACGAGAGAACCAGGACCTCATTGGGGATAAACGGGTGAGAACTAATAATAGCCAAATGTCCCTGGACGTTGATTCCAAAAAAGAAGCATGGAGAGAGCATTATATGCACCTTCTCAATGTGGAGTTTTCATGGAACCCAGGTGGTTTGTCCGAAGTCTATCCTGTGAAAGGTCTCAGTGAGCCTATGACAATAGCAATGGTTGGAAAGGCCATTAATAAGATGAGCCTTGGGAAAGCAGCGGGTCCTTCAGGCATTGTTGCTGAGATGCTCAAGGCCGCAGGTTCAAGTGGTGCTAGTATGATTCGAGATCTCATTGAAGACATCATCTTTGAGAACCGTATAACGTCTGAGTGGCAGAAAAGTCACATAGTCAGCGTATATAAGGGTAAAGGTGATGCTTTAAACAGGTCTAACTATAGAGGTTTGAAGTTAATTGATCAGGTTATGAAGGTTTTGGAGCGCGTAGTAGAAGGTTTTATCAGACAGAGGGTGGTGATTAATGATATGCAATGTGGTTTTATGCAAGGTCGAGGTACAAATGATGCCATATTTATCCTTCATCATTCACAGGAAAAGCATCTAGTTGCTGGAAAGCCCCTCTACTTAGCATTCATTGATCTGGAGAAAGCCTTTAACAGAGTGCCACGAGAAGTGATTTGGTGGGGTATGGGAAAACTGAAAATTGATGAATGGCTTGTGAGAATTGTACAATCAATGTACAAAGAAGTGAGAAGTAGGGTGAGAGTTGGTGATGAATATAGCAACTCGTTTGATGTTCGGGTAGGTGCCCATCAAGGTTCTGTTCTTAGTCCATTATTTTTTTTTATTGTGCTGGAAGCTTTATCTATGGAGTTTCGTACAGGTTGCCCTTGGGAGATCTTGTATGCTGACGACTTAATGGTAAGTGCTCCTATGGAGATCGAAGATGGAGAAAAGGGGTTGAGGGTGAATATGGGTAAGACAAAGCTAATGGTTTCTGGTTCGAATCTTGATGTGTTGAGAAAATCTGGGAAGTATCCTTGTGGTGTATGCCAAGCAGGTGTGGGTAGAAATGATGTTCAGTGTGGAGGCTCCAGGCAATTGGTACACAAGAAATGCAGCGGCATAAAAGGCTCTCTAACTTCGGATCTTAACTTCCGATGCGCTCATTGCCTTGGTACAGCACGGTCTGTTGATGGGAGATTAGTAAAAGAAGTGATGATTGGTAATGAAAAACTAGAAGTTGTCCCAGAGTTCTGCTATCTTGGAGATATTTTGTCTGCAGGTGGTGGATGTGAGCTTGCTTCAATATCACGTTGTAAGTGTGTCTGGGCTAAAATTCAGCAACTTCTTCCACTGCTTGCTAATAGTCATTTATCATTATTGACCAGAGGCCGTGTCTATTCAACCTGCGTCAGAAGAGCTATGTTACATGCTGCTGAAACATGGCCCGTAACAGTTTCCACATTGAACCGCCTTAGACAAAACGACCTTGCCATGATTCACTGGATGTGCAACATCGAAATAAAGGATAACGTTTGCTCCCACTCACTTCTTTTAAAAATTGGCATTCGGGATGTTAAGGTAGTTCTTCGTACAAGCAGGATGAGGTGGTTTGGAAATGTAGAGCGCAGCGTGTGTTGGATTTCTCAGTTGCGAAAGTTGGATTTAGATATTTGCAAGAAACCTGGTAGGCCCAAAAAGACTTGGAATGAGCTCATACTGAATGATAAAAGAAAGCTAGACATGGTTTGTGCGGATCCACTTGATCGCTCTGAATGGAAAGGCCGACTTTGAGATAGAACTTTCAAAAGCCCAACCCTTGGTAAAGGAAAACGGGCTATAAAAAGGATTTGATTGCTTGATTGATAGATATATATGGTCACATCCAGGTGGACACTCACGTGCACGCATCATCCTGCATGAGTCAAAAGCACATGCTGAGGTGGGACGTTCATTTAATAATTATTATTATTACAGTATTAATAATAAAATTAATATTATAAATAATAAACGATAACAGTTTGAACAACAAAAAATTTCATAAAAAGCAAGAGAATAATAATAATAAAGATATCAACAGTCTTCAACGTCAATTCATGGGAACAATTTAGCACATTCATTGAGCAAAAGTAGCTAAAATTTTCGCTAAGTATAGCCTTGCCATAATACGTTTATTCTAATGTAACCGAAAATTTTAGCTACTTTTGTTTAAAAAATGTACTAAATTCTTCCCATGAATTGACGTTGAAGACTGTTGATATTTTTTATAAGTACATTAAGATGTCTCTAAAAAATTATTAATAAGCATAATAATAATAATAAAAATAAAGATAATAATGAGCATAATAATAATAATAGTAAATAATAAACATAATAATAATGATGGTGGCAGATTCATGAAGAAGAAGTTGAAGACAGAGGCCTCGAGCGTGGTGGGCAAGAATGCTGAGGGTAAAAGTATGACTCTTGAAGAGGTTATAGCAATAATAATAAGAATATTGTTAGTAATAATAATAATACTAATAATAGTAATAATAATATTTTTAGTAAACCATATAGCTTATACTGTTGTAGATGCCCCAGTAAGTGGGGATGACAGCAGTTGTTATTATTATGACAATGAAGATACAAATGATTATTATCATTTTGATAAATACTTCTACTCTAAATGCAACCATTGAGACAGTAGATACAAATATTACAACAATTGCACTTCAGGTCTTCAAAAGCCTCAACTTGTCTGCTTATGAGTTGAGTGTTGACATGCTGGATGTGCATTGCGTATGTCATTAAAATTTATAAACTAAGAAAGCATAAGAATAGATAAAGCAAAAAAATTTTAATTAATGAGCTTTTAACCACATAACACACGCGCGCGCGCACACACACACACACACACAAACACACACACACACCAGGACAGAAACACGTTCCACAGGTTCGACAAGTTCAATGCCAAATACAACCCAGTAGGAGAGAGCAGACTGAGGGAGATCTTCATTAAGACTGACAACCATCTCGAAGGCAGATATTTTGCTGAGTTGCTCAAGGTTGGTGGGTGGTGTGGGGTTGGGAAAAGGGGAGGTTGAAAGGTGGTATGAGAATGGTAGTAATTGAAGGAATGGAAGAAAGGAGAGATCGTTTTGGTGTTGGAACCATCATTCCATCAGCACCGTCATTATCTTATCATAAGTACAGTAAAGTCACACACATGTTGATTATGACAGTGGACAGTTGAGATGATGATAAAGATGTTGATGGCAAAAATATAGTCATGATAATGATGATGATATTCTGATAAAAAATAATAACTACCATAAACAACCTCCAAAGGAAGTGATGTCAGACCTGGAGGAGTCAAAGTACCAGAATGCAGAGTACCGCTTGTCGATCTATGGCAGGCGCAGTGATGAGTGGGATAAGTTGGCAGACTGGGGCATCGCATTCAACATGTACTCTGACAACGTGCGCTGGCTGGTGCAAGTGCCCAGACTATAGTGGGTAGTGGTGTGGCGTGATAGGAGTACCCAGGTTATAGTGGGTGGTGGTGTGGTGGAAGTTTTCAGATTATGGGAGTGGTGCGGTAAATTTTCAAGTTTCTAGCTTATAGGGGTGTTTTGTGATGGAGTGCTTTTAGGTTTGTTAGTATTTACGAAAGGTTTTGCGTTAAAGAGCAATTTCATTATGCGCTCTCGATAAGAAAAGTTAGGCGCAATGTTCGTTCCTTGTAGTACAAGGCTTGTCAAAAGCTTAGAAGCATCAAGTGATGTTGAAAAGCTTCGTACTTGTTTGAGTTGTGTGTTTGTTCATCTTTTAAGGCTCTGTTCATTACATCATTAAGTACGCTTGGTTTTTACTTCTATATTCTTTTATCAATGTATATTTTTATGTTCTATCATTTTGAATCGCTTATAAATTTTCATATTTTTTATTGTAAATATTAGAAAATATTAATATATGGTTTAAATGTTGAAATATTCGGCATGCTTATGTTCACACAGTTGTGGAATGATACTTTTAATAATATTGTTTTTTTTCTATACTCAGTCACCCACTTCCACCAAAAACTACCACAGTGACGTGTACAAGGCAAACGGGCTGGTGGAAAACTTTGAGGAGATCATCAGCAACATTTTTCTGCCTCTCTTTGAAGTCACCAACGACCCTTCCTCACATCCCAACCTCCATAAGTTCCTGCACTATGTATGTATGTAGTAGTAGTAGTAGTAGTAGTAGTAGTAGTAGTAGTAGTAGTAGTAGTAGTAGTAGTAGTAGTAGTAGTAGTAGTAGTAGTAGTAGTAGTAGTAGTAGTAGTAGTAGTAGTAGTAGTAGTAGTAGTAGTAGTAGTAGTAGTAGTAGTAGTAGTAGTAGTAGTAGTAGTAGTAGTAGTAGTAGTAGTAGTAGTAGTAGTAGTAGTAGTAGTAGTAGTAGTAGTAGTAGTAGTAGTAGTAGCAGTAGCAGTAGCAGTAGCAGTAGCAGTAGCAGTAGCAGTAGCAGTAGCAGTAGTAGTAGTAGCAGTAGCAGTAGCAGTAGTAGTAGTAGTGATGATATTAAAAAGCCTTGTAATATTAATCAATAAAAAAAGTTTTTACATACTGTAATTTTTCTAAGCCGAATTTTTTCAGAGAAATTTATGTATTTTTGCTCTTAAAAAGCTACAATTTCTGTTAAATGAGAAAAAATTTAATTCCTCATTTTTATAAACTGCTCATCTTTAACTATATGCTAGGACAGATCAATAAATTTCGATAACGGAAAGAAATTCATTTTCATATATCAGGTTTATCCATCATCGTATTAACCTACACAAACACCTCCAGGTGACAGGCCTGGACTCTGTGGACGACGAATCGAAGCCTGAGAGGGGCTTGTTTGATGTTGACAGCCTGCCTCCGAAGTATTGGAACTCCAGACACAACCCATCTTACGCCTACTACCTCTTCTACATGTTCGCCAACCTCACTGTTCTCAACCAATTCAGAATGTTGGTGTTGTCTCATTGTTTTGTAGCGTACGTATAAAATTTAAATCATATTTTCTTATCCAACACAAGCCTATATGGCAAATCTTTATTATTTGGAAATAGTTTGATCATCTTTATCATTGGGGTTTTATTTTTAAAGTTTATTTATCATTATGTCAATGTAATGTACGTCATATCCCATCTTACTGATCCACAACATCTTCTTATACTACCACCTACCCATTTTCACCACCCATCTACACCATACCACACCACTTACCCACAACCCATACAGAGCAAGGGACCTACCCCCTCTAGTACTGAGACCTCATTGTGGGGAGGCTGGAGCCATCCACCACCTCATCACAGGGTACATGGTCTCCCAAAACATCTCCCATGGGTTGCTTCTCAGAAAGGTGCATCTTTCGTTGTTGTGTTTGGTTGTAGGAGACTATCATTTTTGTTTTTGATCATTTGGAATTATTTAATTATTTTTTTCCACATACATAATTTATACCTTTTAAAAATAAAAAAAATTCAAACAATCGTAATATTAATCATTTTCACAACTTCATTCTTTTCCCACACCCATTCCCCCATCAGACTCCAGTGTTGCAGTACCTGTATTACCTCTCTCAAATTGGCATCGCCATGTCTCCCCTCTCCAACAACTCTCTTTTCCTGCACTATCAGAAGAACCCTATCAATGACTTCCTTTCCAGGGGCCTCCTTGTCTCCCTCAGCACTGATGATCCCCTGCAGTTCCATTTCACCAAGGTAGGGGGTGGTGGATTGGAGTGTGGTGTGCTTTAATGAGGATGGTGGGGCTTGATTTGGGTGGCTGGTTAGGAAATCTAGCAAAATATAATGGGTTAGAATGTAATGTGGAATGAGATAGAATGTGATGTGATGGTGTATCAAGTTTGCTAAATCTTGGTTCAATGCGCTAGGGTGTGGTTCAATGTATTTGGGGGGATGAAATTGAAGCTAGGGTGTATGATGAGTTGGTAGTTGAGGAAGTTTGGATTTTATGGCGGAATAACGAATGTTGGGATGGTTATGTTGAAGTTCAGTTGTATGACGGATAAGATAAGAGATGTCATTTCTTCACATTAGTATGTCACTTTATTAGACTGTGAATATTTCGAGATTATTTCACATCATAATTGATAGATTAGACTATAACACCCCCCTTCAAACACTGACACACCACCATCACCACAGGAGCCCCTGATGGAGGAGTACAGCATAGCAGCTCAGGTGTGGAAGCTCACCTCGGTGGAGATGTGTGAGTTGGCCAGAAACTCTGTGCTCATGAGTGGCTTTCCTCATGAGGTTCTGGGGATGATGATGATAATAATGATGAATACAAACATAATCAGGATAATTATAATGGGAGTCAGGATAATACAAACATTAATTTAAAAGAGCAAAAGCCAACAAAGTTTGGAAGAAAGTCAAATGTTTCACTGAAATCATCATACCTTTAAGCCTCATGACTTGAAAGAAATTATATATAATGATGTACTTTTTTAACAAAAAACTAAAATATTAATAATAAATTAAAATTTTAAAATAATCTTTATCGACAAACTCAACTGCACCAGGTGAAGAAGTTCTGGCTGGGGCCAAACTACACAAAGGAGGGTGTTGCAGGCAACGACATGTCCCGCACCAACGTGCCTGACATCAGGGTAGCCTACCGGCATGAAACATTCCTTGAGGAGCTTTCCACCCTCTTCCACACTGCCAAAGACCTGGATTGAATTGGCGTGGTGGTGCGGTAGTTTTGTGGTGTTTGGTGGATTGTGTGTGTTGGTTTGTGTATATATATGTGTGTCGTGGTATTGAGAAACGTGAGTGTGTATACGGTGGATGTGAATTGATGGGTCTGTGGTTCGTGTATGTGGTGATGGGTAGGAGGTGCATGTGAAATGGATGTGAAGTGGTAGGTATGTGTGGGTTGAAGACTGAGTGGTGTTCTTTCTTAATGATTGTCTTTTGAAATTATTTATGAAGCCTGACTTCTTAGATGTAAGTGGCATAATGGCGTGAGGATGGTTTGAAGAGTGCTCTTAAAGAAGCATAATTTTTGAAATCATATTGAGTTATAGTGAAGCTTTGATGTTTTTCAGTTTTTCTATTTAAGCGTTCAAATAGTTAAGTTGAATGCAACTTTTCATTAGTTTAGCTTTAAATATTTCTTCAACCTCATATTTCCCAGTGTAGTAGAGACCAATTTTGTTTTATAGCGCTTTACTTTTGAAGTCTTTTTAGAATTTTTTGAAGTTTAAACTCTTGAAAATTTACCTCTTCCTTCGTTCCCCTGATTGACCATTAAAAAGTAACTTTGAGGATTGTGGATAACTTAAAACTGGTGCTAAGACGAAACATTCGTTTAAAACCATAATTTTGAACCAAGTAGCCTGATGAGAGTTGATCTCTCTAAAAAAGTGACTTGATGCACTTTTAACATCTTGATCACACTGTTTCACTACATCCGCGATAGCTTGCCTCTGAACACCAAATTTTTTGACCCCGTTGTTGATATTGCCTCGAAGTCTCAAATTATTATCGTCTGCGGGTTTAATTTAATGTTAGATACTTCGTGTTGTGTTCTAGTTTTGAAATAATGCTACATTCGCTAAGATCACTTGATTTAAACTTTTGATCATATGGGTTCGAGTCCTTCGACCATGAATGTTGATTACTATTAAACCCTTGATGACTTTATGATTATTCTAAACTTGTCGTTGCATAATTCTGTGGCATATAAAATCAAAACTACATTTTCGTGTTGGTTAAATATAGATTGGTATCTACTAGTGGTATTTTCAATGGTTTTTTGAGTATTTGTTTCGATACAGTAGTTTGAGAATGAACTTAAATTATCACATAGAGCTTCTTGCTGCAAATTCTGAAAAGTATGTTTCGAAAAAATTATGAAATTAGCATTATCATCATCAGAGCAATCAACGTTCTAGTTGGATATGTTTAGAGAGATTTAGACTGTTATTTTAAGTACCTGTGAAATACTGAAGATTAATGAAATGTTTTTGAAAAGTTATAACTAGCCTTCTTTATAATTGCGTTTTATGTTTTCTTTTATACCCACAGTTTTGATGGGGATTATGGTGGGGGTGGTGGTGAGAATGGTAATGATGGTGGTGAGGAAGAGGATAATGATGGTGGTGATGAGGATGATGATGGTGGTGAGGTTGATAATGATGCTGATGATGGGGATACAATTTTGAGATCTGATATAAATGCTTTCAGTTAAATTTTTTTGAGAACTTTTTGTTGGTTTTTGCTATCAAATTAGATTTTGAATCAAGACATTCTCTGTTTAGATTTCATAAAATCAAAAGAAACTATTTTCTTTTATTTTTATCGTTTACGACGGCGATAGTGATAAGAAAAAAGATGATGATGATGATAATGAAGAAGGTGATGATGATGATGATGATGATGCAGTAAAAAATGTTGATGTTGAATATAAAAGTGAAAATGAAGCAAATAGTGAGGAACTAACTTATTTATTTCATCACCTCAACAACGATTTTTATTAAACCGTCAAAAAGTTTTTTAATCTTTTAAACTGTTTTTAAAAGTTTCAAAAAAATATTTTTTGGAGTTTTTTGATGTAAATAAGTTATACAAGCATAAAGGCTCAATCGATTAGTAAGCCACGCCTTTAACATCTTGGCGACTGCTGATTGGCTGAGAAAAGATTTTTTGGATCGATACCAATCGATAACGTTAACTTTAAATTGATGAGCAAAGCTGCGCACACTTGTTGCTTTTGTATTGTCAAATTATTTGTAACTAATTGTAAATACATTTTAATAATCTACTAAACAAACTGCATTCGATTCTGTTCTTTTAGGAAATATTTGTAGTTGATGACATTTATATCGAACAATTATAATCGAAATTAGCTTAAATTTGTATAAATCGTTTTAATTTTGTACGGCTTATTTTACCAACTTTAAAGCACTTATAACGTCTTCCCAACCGCCCCAACATAACAACTCTTTCAAACAAACCTTACAAAACTTCTGAAGAAATACAACGTCAGTGAAATTAGCAATGCAGCAGCCTCCAGTGTTGGCGTGCTTGTTTTGTGTGACTGCAGGCCAAAATGGAGAGAACTTAGGGTCAGACGAAGAGCAAATCGTCCTCATTTGTTACATCGCATATGACTCTGTGAACAAAAAGGTGAGGGGCTAGGTTGGAGGACACGTTGTGTGTGGAAAAGTTTTAAAATCTTTTGTGCGTGTGTGTGGTTGAGTTGTGTTTCATTATGTTTCATCAAATGCACCAAGATGTTTTAAAGCCATGATAAATTAAAACAATGCAGCGAGCATGAAGTATGCAAAATAGTGAGCTAAATGTTTTTGTTTACAACTGAGCTTTCAAGATTTATTTATTTTTTTGAATTTGAGTTGAAATATTTTAAAAAAAATTGAATTCATTTGAAAAACTAAAATTTTTTATAAGTATAACTTTAATATATTAATATTAAATGCAATTCCATCTTTTGGAGAAAAATCCTTATTGAAGCTAATAGTGTATATCTTTTTTTTTATTATAGCTAAGATAACTTAAATATTCTTTTTCAAAGTTCAGTATAACCATGAAAGTTCATAACTTTATTCAGTGATTGAATTACATGCAACCAAATCGCTTAGCTAAACATATTTTACAAAGCACAAAACAAAATAATTCTCTTAATTAGTTTCAAGTTGAACTCTATCTGCACGGTTGATACATAAACTCGACCACGTAATATTTAAAAACAACGCAAAAATCGATGAAACGAGTACATCGACAGTACGGGCAATGTTTCAACAGGTGTTGGCAGTGAAACACCGCTATGTCAAGCCAATGAGTCCTCAAGAGATAGAGCTGCTGCAGCAACAGAAGGACCAGCAAATGCAAGCGCCCCAGCAACCGACTCTTCAGCCCATATTACATCCTCCTCAAATGGGCTCTGACTGCATCCTTACTGAAGAGTGCAGGATCCAGACTGCCATCAATGAAGAGGCTATCAAGTCTGCACCTCCTCTTGACGTTGTGTTACATGAGGTTTGCGGGGGGGTGTGGTGTGTAAGAGATGTGGTGTGGTGTGGTGTGTAGGGGATGTGTGTGGGGTATTTTTATATGGAGTGTGGTAACGTATGTGGTGTTTAGAAGTGTAAAACGGGGTTATATGCAGGTAGGTGGAGTGCATAAGACTTGAGTTTTTTGTTTCAAGATGTTGTTCTCGAATAAGAATTGAATAAAAGACAAACTAAACTAATTTTATGTTTAAATACGGTTTGAATCAAACACTTTATAACTGAAGACTAATACAAAGTTTTCGTAAGTTGAACTCACATTATCAAGTAACTTAAAGACGTGGTTCACTGCCATGGCAACATCATTTAATGTATGTATAAATACGCTTTTTAATCCTTGTACATTTTTTTATAGAAAAAGATAAAGTTTATATGTGATTAGATGTTAAGCTGTAGATCCATGCATTAACATTGATATCATTATCATAGTTTTACTGCAATTGAAAAGCTCTTCTGCTACATATTGCAACTAACTCATGATGGTTTTGTGAACTCTTTTTGTGTCATACAATGGTTAACAGTTGTTGTTAGCTTTGGGATGCTTGTCTTTATTCTTTTGGTATCACATCCATACCTTCTTAGCTTACACACGTGCAAAATTATAATCAAGCGTGCACACACTCGCACGCACACAAACACACACACACAAACACACACACAAATACACACACACAAATACACACACACACACACACACACACACACACACACACACACACACACACACACACACACACACACACACACACACACACACACACACACACACACACACACACACACACACACACACACACACACACACACACACACACACACACACACACACACACACACACACACACACACACACACACACACACACACACACACACACACACACACACACACACACACACACACACACACACACACACACACACACACACACACACACACACACACACACACACACACACACACACACACACACACACACACACACACACACACACACACACACACACACACACACACACACACACACACACACACACACACACACACACACACACACACACACACACACACACACACACACACACACACACACACACACACACACACACACACACACACACACATACACACACAAACACACACCCAGATGGAGACAGACTTGAAGAACTTATCGAATGACAATTTCATCTTTGTAACGGATGGCCCTCTGCATTTGAGGATGTGTCTCATCCCTGAAGCAACCACCAAAGATATCCCTCTGTCGACCTTTTACTTCAAGTACTTTGACCTGCGCAAAGAGGTCAAAAAGTTCGCTAAGGTCATTGAACCTATCAATTGTCTCAGTGATGTGTTGGAAAGTAAGCTGGGTGGAGTAAGGTGTGGGGTGGAGTGAGGTGTAGGTGGGGGTGTTGAGGTGTGGGGTGGAGTGAGATGTGGGTAGAGGGTTTGAGGTGTGAGGTAGAGTGAGATGTTGATGGAGGGTGAGGTAGTTTGTAAGTGTGATGGTGTGCTGTGTTATAGTAGGGTTGGAAGGGTGCTGAAGGTGTAAGCAAAGTGTATTTAAAAATGGTTAGTGTAATGTAGTAATTTACTATGTAGTTAAGTGAAAGATGTTTTTTGTTTCAAGAAGCATGGTGAAATGGAGTATGTAATAATTAAAGTTGAACTGGAAAAAAAAATTCATAAATTTCCTACAATGACCACCATCATCATCATCACCATCACCATCACTGTCACCCTTACCACTGCCTTCACCTTTATCATCCCAATATCGACAGTGTTAGAAATGAAGAAAGAGGAAGAAGATGAGTATGGAGTGAAACATTGCAAGAGTATTGTCATGGTGCTTGATAAGATCATTGTGGCTGGTAACTATGATGATGGGGTGGTGATGGTGGTGGTGGTGATGATGGTGGGGGTGGTGGTGATGGTGATGGTGATAGCTGGTAATTATGATGATGGGGTGGTGATGGTGGTGGTGGTGATGGTGGTTGTGATGGTGATGGTGGTGGTGGTTGTAATGATTTTGTATGAAAATGCTCTTAGACTGGTTATGATGAGAATAAGACTGCTTGAAAGTTGTTGAAAAACTTGGTGGAATATTTATTCAAAGTTCCCATAGCTCCATGCTACTTCATTGAATACAAAGTTTAGGAAAAATTAATTTCTATGAAAAAATATTCAGTAACAAAGAATTAGTAACACCACAGAAATAATAAGGATAATATAATTTCAAGAATTCATAAATATAAAACAAGGATACAAATACAGGTATAAAAAAATAAAATCTCAGCCAATAGTTTTGAAAATGACATCAAAATTCGTACAAAATCTTTGAAAACCTAAAAATAACTCAATAGTATTTTAAATATGGCAGTAAATTCAGCTGAAAATGGCACTTTGTCTAAATATAGCACTCAAAATGTCTAAATATAGCTTATGCACCATTCCAGGTCACACATTGGGGGAAGCTGAAATGGTGAAAGACAAGCTGGAGCCCGGAGTGTGGTAGGTGTTTGATGTTGTTATTGTTGTTGTTTATTATTATTTTTGTTATTTTTGTTGTTTTTATTGTTGTTGTTTTGAGTATTATTTTTGTTGTATTATTGTTGTTTTTGTTCTAAATATTATTGTTGTTGTTGTAAGTATTATTGTTGCTGTTAGGAGTATTATTGTTGTTGTTGTTGCAAATATTATTGTTGTTGTTAGAAATATTATTGTTGTTGTTGCAACTATTATTGTTGTTGTCAAGAGTATTATTATTGTTGTGGTTGCGAGTATTATTGTTTTTGTTGTGAGTATTATTGTTGTTGTTGTGAGTATTATTGTTGTTTATTTGAGTATTATTGTTTTGGTTGCGAGTATTATTGTTGTGGTTGCGAGTATTATTGTTGTTGTTGTGAGTATTATTGTTGTTTATTTGAGTATTATTGTTTTGGTTGCGAGTATTATTGTTTTTGTTGTGAGTATTATTGTTGTTGTTGTGAGTATTATTTTTTTTGTTGTGAGTATTATTGTTGTTGTTGTAAGTGTTATTGTTGTTGTTAAGAGTATGATTGTTGTTGTTAGGAGTATTATTTTTGTTGTTTTGTTGTTTTTTTATTGTTCTTGTTTTTTCAAAATTTTTTTTATTCATTAAATTTTTCTAGTTATTATTATTCTTCTTGCTGTTATTGTTTTTGTTTTTGTTTTCATTTTTCTTATTAGTAGTACTAGTTTTTTCCATTCTGTTGACATCATCATCATCACTATCATTATTATTATATTATTAATTTCCTTTTTATTAGTCCACCACAAAATTATCAAAAACTCAATGTTTTTTTTGTTTAAAAAAGCTTCTGGTCAACAAAACAAAGGTCTCAAAAACTTGGAAATGCTACATTTTTGTGTGTGACATTATTTTTAGAATTGATTTTCTTAGTGTGATGTTTGTTATTATCGTTGTTATGACCCATGATGTTTCCAACCGTATCGTTTGTTTTGTTGCTTTTCGTTATTTTTTCTCGTTTTTATAACGATCTTGTATTGTTTTTTTCTTTTATACATTCAATAATTTTTAAACTGTTTCCATTACTTTTCCAATTGATCAATTCCATCAATTTTCAACAAACAAATGTTTGGATTCTAAATAAATAAACTACTAAATTAATATAGTTTTATTATTCTATCTATATAATTTTTTAAAAAGTCCTTATAACTTTAAGATGAGCTTTAATCTCACTCCCAATTTCACACACGTTATCATAATACTGAAACCTGAATCGATGAGACAATCTCCAAACTGGCTTGTACGAATCTCGAAAATTCGAAAGCTCAAACCGTTTTTATCATAATTCAAAAGCTTATAAATATAATTTTCAAATTCATTATTTTTTAATATAATATTAAGATCAAAGCGCTTGCTACAAATTTAATGTAGCGAAAACACTGTGGGACAGTGTCTAATTGTCGGCCCACGCGGGATCGAACCCGGTAACTTTTAGATAATTAGTCTAATACTCAACCATTGAGCTATAGGGGCCGACATGGATGGAGGAAATGTTGGAAGATGGAATGAGTGAGATGTCAATATTGATTGCGTTTGATGTTGTTCGTAGCGGCAGGTGTTTCTTTGGTGATGTAATTACAAATAAATATTATTAACTTCCGTTGTTATTGTTATTGGCAATCATAACGTTGGTGTATCGATGGATGATTTGACAGTGTTGTATTGATTGTTGCTTCCTTCTATGAGGTCTTTGAGTTTGAGTTTTGTGGTGGTGATGTGATGGTGTGGTGTGGTGATGTGATGGTGTGGTGTGGTGATGTGATGTGATGGTGTGGTGTGGTGTGGTGTGGTGATGTGATGGTGTGGTGTGGTGATGTGATGGTGTGGTGATGTGATGGTGTGGTGGTGATGGATGATGATGTTGATGTTTTTAGTAAAAAAAATGAGAGTGATTTTGTTGCTGTTGTAGTTGTTGTTGTTGTTGACCGCCAACTTCCAAAGACTCTTTCGACACTCTTTGGAGCGAGTACCGAAAGAAACTTGTAGCTTCGAGTTGTTTGTGTTTTTTGGTGAAAATTCAAAACATGAGAAATAGATTCTCGAAATGCTTTGTGGTTGGAGCTGACGTGGTTTAGAACCTCTTCGACACTAACGTTGGAGTGCACACATGGAACCACGAGAAGGTGGGTTCTTTCACCGGGCTGGTGCTGTTGCGTTTTTGAGCACCAGATTCTAAAGTCTCTTTTAAGCGGTGCCAAAAAAGACTTACAGCTTTAGGTTTTTGTGGTTTGGAAAGCAATGGTTTATGGCCGATAGATTCATGGCAGTCAACCAGCTCTGAATTTATTACTCTGTCGTTACTTTTTCCAATTTTTAAATTATTGAGCTAATTTTTGCCAGTTGAACATTTTATTTATAGTTATTTTGAATTATTATTTAATTTTTTTTTATTAGTTTTTTTTCTATAATTTATTTTCCCTTTTTTTATTAAACTACTATTTAATCATCATCATCAATTTATCTTTACGTTATATATCTTGTTTATTTATTATCATAATTATTTTTACTAATATTTCTTATGATATTATTTCGTCCTCGATATTCTTATATAATTAACAGACTCATCGTCATCTTCATCATCCTTATCATCATCTTCATCCTCCTCATCATCATCTTAATTATAACTTGTTATGTTAGCTTATCATAACTTCCTCACGTTAATTTTTATAATTATTCTAATATTAAAGTTATAATTATTATTAAATTATTCAATTATGACCTCATTACCATTATTATAATTTTTATTATGATATTATTTTATTATAACCTCACCCCCTTCACCTCCCTTTATTGTCTCATTAACAATAACTTCCACGTGTACTGGCGATCGATAACCTGGGCAAATAAAATCATCTTTCATAATAACAAAAATAATCCATTTATTATTTTTATTATTATTATTATGTCCTTTTTTTTTGTGAATTTTTCACAAAAAAGTGATAATCATAAGATTTGTTTGCAAATTTTTTCTATTTAAAAAAATAATATTTATAATATTTTTTTTTCTATTATTATCAGCAACGACTGAAAACTAGATATTTTCATAATTGGTTACTCAAAAAAATTGAACAACACCGGAATCTTCAAAGATTAAAAACTCTCAACGTATGTCAACAAAACATATCAATGGGGAGCTTATCATTGAAAACTACAACAATCATAATCATCTATACATACGAATGTATTTTCAATTATATATATATATATATATATATTTATATATTTTTTTTTATATTTATAATAACAATAAACTATATATATCTACTTCCACAATGACATCCGCCTAAGGTGGAAACAATCCAACACCTTCAAACGTTTGATTCACTCGAAATCAATATTTACCAATAATAATTATTATTTACCAATAATAATAATAATAATAATAATAATAATAATAATAATAATAATAATAATAATAATAATAATAATAATACAAATAATAATAATAATAATGAATTCTCAGAATAAACAATAATAATAACTTATCATTTCTCTTTTTATTTGTTATTTTTTTTTATAGTTTTTGCTACTTTTTATTATTTTTATTTCAGTTAATATGTGTCTTAACATTAATTATTAGTGTCTTCAAATACTTTCATTTCATTGGAGCTGATAAAAAACCATAAATCCCCAACTGATTAAAACCAACGAAAACAGTCAAAACTTGACCCCATATATTGAAACCTCTGTCCTCGAAGCCAACAAAACATTTTCACCATTGAAGTTCTCAACCTCATTCAACTCAAAAGCACATATATTAAAGTTAAACAGCGGTTATCATATTAATTACAAAGGGCTAAGTTTTTCAATGTGTACTTAGTGCATATATTGGGTTGTGTTTTGAAAGCTTATAAACCGGGCAGTAATAAAAGGCTTCTGTACAACTATTGTTACTTTGTCATAATGATTTATGGGGTTTGTTGTATTATTGATTTCAGAGTTAACTTTGTATCTTTAATAAAAATATACTTGATTTTATTTTATTCTTTAAACTTTAAAAATAACTATAGTTATTACCACCACCACTATCATCATATTCACCACCACCACCACTATCATCATCACAATCATCACCACCATCATCATCATCATTACCACTACCAACATCATCGCCATCATCTTACTCATCATTAACACCACCCCTATCAACAGCATCATTACCATCATCATCTCTGGCAGATGTTAAAAATTCAAATTGAGAGTATATTTTAATTTTTATAAGCACTCGATCCTTTTTTGTTCTCTTTTCTCTATCAATTCTCTTTATTTTTAAGTATATATTGTTATATTTTTGACATAATAGTCATAAATTCATGTGGAAGCTATTTAAAGGTCTATTGGCCTTCCAATCTACTAGGGTTCAAAACATTTTATAACTTCAAGTGTTGTATTTGTTATCCACCACTTTTAAGTGAATTAATTTTTTTTATTTGAAACACGAAGTGTTTAAAGTTTTGCATCCCTCAATGACCTTGCTTGACTTTTATCATGAGCAACATGGTCGAATTTTTTTTCTCTTGCAAATGGGTTGCTTTTCGATCATTTATTTTCACTCGTTGATGGTTGCTGACGTATGTGGCAAGCTTTCAACAAATTTATTTTGGTTTTTCTATTTTTATTGGTTCATTTGTAGCATTTTTATTTCCAATTTATCTTGTTTTTGAATTAATAATAGGTTATGACAGTTTGGTAGGGGAAGTGAAAAACATTTTGAGAGTTTGATTGTTTGGTATTGAAAACTTGTCTAAAATGAAATATCTTGATTTTTGCTGAACAAAATTGTTGGAGATATTAACATATAATTTATGAGCAATAAAATAACATGTGTTCAACATAAAAAAGAAAATCTGAAATATAAGAATTCAATTATTTATAAAAAATTTTTCAACAATTAAAATGAGTGGTGCCCATCTTTTCAACAGCAAGAAAAACTTAGAAAATAAAATTCAAAAAAATGTATAAAACTCAAATCCAACATTTATGTTATTCAATTTGATAATATGAGTTAAGCTCACAAAAACCCCTTGTTGTTCACTTAATGGAAGTGTTTGATTTGAATAATTTTCATACTAGACTAATTGGTTAACACATACTTTAACACAAAAAAATGACAAAAACAAAGAAAAATACTAATAATGATTAAAAACACAACCAACAAACGACACCCACAGTGACAAGCAAGAGAAAGTAGACGAACACACAGTGGTACGGGCAAGGGGACTCCCTTGGCAGTCTTCAGACCAGGATATTGCACGCTTTTTCAGGGGACTCAATGTCCAAAAGTTGGTGTCTTCTATCGTTTGTGACAACATTTGTATTAAAAGTAAATTTCATTATTATTGTTATTTCATTCTTTTTTCTATTCTCATCATCATCGTCTTTGTTAGTATTATTAACATCTATAAGCTTTCAACCAAACAGAATAAAATCAGACAGAATAAATTCAGTCTAATAACCCTAATCACACTTATAACTTTCATATATTTTTCATTAAAAACATGAAATTTTATATAACTAATCTGATGACCTTGAATGACTTCAGAGGTGGTGTAGCGCTATGCCTGAGTGCTCAAGGCCGCAGGAATGGGGAAGCTCTCATTAGGTAGGCTATAATATTATTATTTCTGTTTTTTTAGAGACATCGTAAGTATTTCATAATTTCAGTTTTTAGTCTTCAAAAAATGAGAATTTCAAAGATACTTTATTTTAATGAAACTAATCTTAACTCACTAATGATTTATGATAAGATTGTACTTATCGAAAATTTTAGTTTCCTTGAAACGAAGTATCTTTGAAATCCTCATTTTTCGAAGAATAAAAACTGTTATTATTTTTGTTGTTTTATGAGTATAGTTATATTGTTATTATTATTGATTTTTTCATATTCTTTTAACAACTATAATTAAATTTATTTAAATTCAATAAATATTTATTCCTTATATATGCTGTTAATGCTATGAAATTCTTCCACACCACACCTTGAGTATCTTCTGAACCCCTAAAACTACCCAACCAACTCACCAACCAAGCTACTAAATGCGTGCAACATCATCCACATAATATAATCTACACAAGCATACAACAGCTTAACAAACACGTGGCAGTGTCATTCTTTGTCCATGCATCTCATTTTTTTTTGCCCCTATAATGATAAAGATTATTATGCTGCACCCAGGTTCGAGTTAAAGGAGCACCGAGACCTGGCTCTGAGGAAACATAAGCACCACATTGGACAAAGGTACATCGAGGTTTATAAGGCCTCTGGAGAAGATTTCATCGCTGTTGCTGGAGGTGGGAGTTTGGAGGAAGGGGGGAAAGAGATGGATGTGATGTCAAGTTGGGGGATGTAATTTGGTGGATGCTTAGTGAGTGTGGTAGGCTGTGGTGATCATAGTATAGCGGTGGGTTAGTGGATGGGTAGTTGAGGTTAGGTTGGCAAGAAGGATGTAGTGTTGAGGTGATAGATGGATAGATGTGAGGTGTGGAGATGTATGAGTGAACAGCTATGATGCATATGAAATAACAAGTACTTGTATGTGAATAAAAAAGTGGTGTTGATGAAAGGTCCTGGTAACATCTTTTGGGAAACTTCTTGTGGAGCCAGTTTTTGAACACCTCATGAGTGAAACATGAATAATTCTAACCCAGCACATTCACTCACACGTATACATACACACAAACAGGAAACAATACAGAGGCACATGAGTTTCTGTCTAGACAGAGTGAGGGTGGGTGTCAGATCATTATCAGGATGAGGGGACTGCCTTATGTCTGCAGTGCCCAACAAGTGGTAAGTCATCCCGTGATGATGAAGTTGATATTGATAATGTTTAGACGCTTTTGATTTAGTTTTTGTTATTGTTTTTATTTTATAAATTTCTATTCTCAAATGATTTTCACTTGTTTCATTATTTTAATATTACGCAATAAAAATACTAATTGATATCTGTTAAGATTTTATGTTTTAAACTCTTATTGGCAACCTTGATTCATGTTGCAACTCAGCCCAACTACACCACACTGTCTGCTTCTTCTTCTCTCAACAAAGCAACCTTTCTTGTTTTGTGGACATCAATTCAAAATTTTTCAATTATTTTTATTCGCTTTTCTTCAAAACTGCTAGAAATAATTCCAGTATTGTAACTGTTATAACTTGAAGTCAGATTCACCCAAACTTGCCGTTGTCAGCTAGGATCATCTGCTGAGCCAAATGACAACGATACCAAAACATCAGTTTGTCAATACTCACTACCGAAGTCTACTGTTCTCCAGATATAAGAGCAAAACAGCCTTCAACTTACACGAGTGAGAACCTACCTTATGTGCTTCTAGTTTTTGAGAATGCTACCTCACAAAGGCTTCCTAAGTAAAAACATCTGTCTGCCACCTCCTCATCATCGATTATTTTTTCGATTTCGTCGTTAAACACTTGTCTATAGCTTGCAACGATGGGATCTGATTTCTTCTCAGCTTGACCTTATATTGTATTGCGTAAGTTTCAGCTTGGTGGAGAAAAGCAATCTGAGGATTATGCTTTTCTTTTCAACCAATATTGATTTTTTGAATTTTATTTTTGTTCACATTGTATGCTCATAAAGTTTCTTTTTCTTTTTTAAATATGGATTTTTTCATTCAATTGCAAACAAATTTCTTCCTTTTCAACCTGTGTTTGATTTCACCGTGAGCTTTTCATACTTCTAACAAAAGTTTTTAACAAATAAAGGAAGGTAAAGGACAAAGTTGAAGAAATTAAACACTATTTAAATCGTTGCGTATAAGAGTTTTACTCACGCGTACCTTGTGTTTCCCACTCGTGAGTAGTTGTCTAAATCTTCATGATCTTTTGGATGGATCTTGTATGTCTTATAATTAATGATATTTGCATATGTGATGAGTCATAAAATATTATATTTTTAAATTATATTCCCATATGTGATGGCTCACAAAATAGTATTTTTATCCAATACACCTTACGTTCAAATAATATCTATAAAAAATCGGATTAAAAAATAAAAATGAAGTTGAGATATAATTTTTAAAATCATGAAAAATAAAAACCTATATTATTTATAAAACTCTCGATTTATTGTGGAAGTAATAAAAAAATTATTAGAAATAATGAAAAAACAAAAAAAATATAGAGAAATAATAAAGAGAAATTTATTGAAACAGAAGAAGGAAGAGATGACGTCAGGTTGGATATTTGATGGTTGCATTTAAATGAAAATTCCTTAAATAGTTTTTGATGTGGTTGATTTTTTTTCATGGCACAGTCGTTTATATCAGTTTCACAAAAGTGGTTTCGGGTGTGGATGTATTTATTTGAAGTTTCCTTACAGCTTCTAGCATTTTAAACTTGGGATATTGGAGATTAAGAACGACCATGTGATGAATATTGTTTTTGTGAGGAAAAAGGTCGAATTTTTATAATTATGCAAATAAGAACGGGCAGCTGGTTGCAACACGTGATTTTTTAAAAATTGATGCATTTGATCACTAAATATCGTTTTTCATTTTGTATAATTAATTCATTATTCCTAATTTTGATTTTATATAAATTAATTTTTTTTAACTAAATGGATTTATTTTAATTGAAATCACTCATTGGTTTTATTGCGGTTTTGAAGCGATACTTCCAAATTGTTTATCGAATTATTGACTCACAAGTAATTGTTATGTTGAGAACATTAGTTAAGAACCCAACCTAAGATGCACAAACATCTCACGTTTTCATATCATCATCGTAACCTTCACCATCGTTACCATTGCAAATCCGTTATGACATCAGCATCACCATCAGCCCGGCGGAAGAACCCACCTTCTCTTGGTGCCGGGTGTGCACTCCAAAAGGAGTGTCCTAGAGGTTCTAAACCACGTCAGCTTCCAACCACAAAGCATTTTGAGAATTCATCCATCATTTTTATCACTGTTCACCAAAAGTCACAAACAACTCGAAGCTGCAAGTTTCTTTCGGTACTCGTTCCAAAGAGTGTCGGAAGAGTCTTTAGAAGCTGGCGCTCAACAACAACAACAACAACAAGCATCACCAACACCACCACATCATTACCAACACCACCACATCATTACCATCACCACCACATCATCATCATCATTATCATCATCATCATCATTATCATCATCATCATCATTATTGTCACTATATTATCATTATCATTATCATCATCATCATCATCATCATCATCATCATCATTATTGTCACTATATAATTATCATCATCATCATTATTGTCACTATATTATCATCATCATTATCATCGTCATTGTTACCATCATTTTCATATCATTATATAACAATACCTTCATCGTACCTCCATCTCCAAAACCACAAATCTTCACACCCCTCACATCCACAAGCCAAAATATCTCACGCACAAAGCCCAAACAACCTCAGCTGGACTTTTTCGATCAAGAACCTGGTCAAGTGAGAGTGTTGGATGGCGAAGAAGGGGTGCTGTTTGTGCACCAAGCTGATGGCAAAGCTACTGGTGATGCCTTTGTTCTCTTTGCTACAGAAGAAGAAGCTACCACAGCTCTTACCAAGCACCGACAATCCATTGGCAGTCGTTACATTGAGTTGTTTAAAAGTACTACCGCTGAAGTTCAGCAGGTTTGTGGTGGAGTAGTGTGGAATGGTGTGGGGTGGTGTGGGATGGTGTGGAATGGTGTGGGGTAGTGTGGCGAGGTTAGAGGTGGTGAGTTTCAGGATATTAGGGAAGTGGTCTTGTGTGGATTTTGAAGTTTTATTGAGTTGTATTAATTGCTTATATAAATTTTTCAGTTGATTGTCGTGCATGTTTTTTTAGACTTTATTTGTTAGCAATGATAATTAAATATCTCTATTCAGGTGTTAAACCGCAGTTTGGATCCTCGAGCCAACCTAGCGAACGGGACATCGGGCAGTGAAATGAAGTTGAGTCCTAATATGATCTCTTCAGTGATTACACTGCCCTTCCTCCAAACCACTTCTCCTACACCCAACCTCGTCATCTCTCCACAACAGCAACAATTGATCGCCTCTGGAGTGAAAAAAGATTGCATCAGAATTCGAAACTTACCTTTTGAAGCCCAAGTAAGATATGATGAAAATGCTTCAAAGCAAACGAATTTTATTATATTTACATGCAGGCACTTTTGATTGTTCTTGCATCAAGATGCAGGCTATGAGAATAACTTTTATTTGTTTAAAAACAAAGAGATATTCGGCAAATACAATTAGTATTACCTAACACCCAAAACATTTCAATGAACCTTCATAGTTATTTCAATAAACAAACAGACCAATTTAAAACATATAACAAGGCATGCTTCGCGGCAAACCACAAACCCCTTCATCTCATCATTCCACCCAGGTGAGGGAAATCTTGTCCTTCCTCGGAGACCACAGCAAGCATATCGTTTACAAAGGAGTCCATCTGGTCTTCAACTCAAGAGTGAGGCTTTGTTGTGGGTCTTATGGCTAAAGCTACGGTCTCACATCACTACTCAACTCTCACCATTATATCACTGTTACCTCACAATATCTTTTTTTCACCGCTACCACCAGCACTACACTAATCACACCACACCTAACCCCACACTCCCACCACCAAAACACCACCGTCCTACCACAGGGAGTCCCTTCCGGAGAAGCATTCATACAGATGGATACAGAATTTTCTGCACAGGTGACAGCAGGTGCTCGTAACAACAAAGTGATGTACACTAGTGGAAACAAAAAACATTTGATTGAGGTCTCTTGTTGTTCCATTGTTTTATGAAACTTTCATATATCAATTAGTATCGTTGGGCTGCCTGGTTGATTTAATGTTAGACTAATAGTCATAATTTGTATTTTTTTGTTTTTTATGAAGTTCATTTTTAGAGCTTCACCGTTTCCAACCCTGAAGAAGCTTGAATTCCTTTTGAGCCAAACTCCATGACTCCCAGGTGCTGCAATGTTCTGGAGATGAAATGAATCTTCTACTCAGTAACGGGTTACAGTCGGTGCGTTACCAAAACAACCAACCGACCATTACAGTTCTGGGTGCGACTAATGGCCACAACATCCCCATCTTGATTCCAACTCACTTCAACCCCTCCAGCATTCCACCCATCTTTCAATCCTCCTTCAACAGGCCTATGATAACCAATGCTACTTCTGAAAGCCAGGGTTGGTAGTGGAGGGGAAGGTGGTGTGATCGGGTGGGTGGTGTGATGGTGTGGTGGGTGATGTGATATGGTGGGTGGTGTGATGTGGTGGGTGGTGTGATGGTGTGGTGGGTGATGTGATGTGGTGGGTGGTGTGATGTGGTGGGTGGTGTGATGGGGTGGATGGTGTGATTGGGGGGATGGTGTGATGAGATGTGTGGAAAACTTTATGTTGTAATACAGAATTTCAAAAAAATAAAAATAGCGAGGAACAAAAGTGCAAAAAAAGTAGAAATTTGACAAAATACAGTCTGTTTAAGGAGTCGATCGATGGATGGTTGAGGGATATGGCAACTTTTTTATGCTTAATGTTTATTGTTGACCTGTTATTGATAAGTTCCCATCAACATTTTAGCGTTTTGATGAAGAAAAAAGTTATAAATGAGGAGCTGAACTTTTATTGATTCAAGTTGACTTGTATTTCATTTTAAGTTGAATTTAAACTGGAGTCAATGCTCAATAATTAGGTTTTGATTCCAAGTATTGTTTGAAACAAGTTGAATTGATTTCAGAATTTATTATAGTTTCAAGTTATAAGTGCGATTTATATGGTTTTATATAGAATTTTAAATCTAGTGTCTCCTACAGGTTACACTGGGCGTTGATGAGTTAAGGGAATGATTGGAAATTATATAATAAAAATAACAAACTACAAAAGGCTATGGGATTGCTTATAATTTTATTTATTAGGTGAAACTTATAATTTATATAGATTAATAGATGCTGAATTAAGATATGAACTACCATTTGAAATGTATTTTGGGAAACAAATTATTATGAAAATAGCAAAAACTGCGTTTTATTACAAAATCTTTAATTTTATTAATATTTATTAAATAAATTAAAAAAGACTTCACTAATCTTATTATCTATTAAAAATTCAACAAGGCTTTCAATATTATCAAGTCTTGAAAATAAAAAAAAATATCTGAAAAACTAAGTACATAAAGAAAGAACAAAAATGAAATACAAAAAGTTTTAAAACAAACAACAACACACCGACACAGAAATGGGGCTTGTAATCAACAACAGCATGGCACCAAACATGGCTACCTACCAATCCATCCCTCACAACACAGCAACGCCCAATCTGCCCTTCTCCCAACCTCCTCCCCCTTTTGTGCCGGTGGTTGATAACGCCCCCAACCAGCAGATCGTCCAAGCTCCTCCCACCATCCTCCCTTCTTTTCAGCCTGTTGTCTACTGGTATTTGATGTTGTTTTTTGTGTGTGAGGTGGGGTGTGAAGGTTTGGTTGGTTTTGTGTGATGTATTTTTACTTTTTTGGTTGGACAAAAATAGTGAAATTTAAATAAAATCAAATGTAAATAATAACCATTTATTAATGCATTAATAAATTCACTATAAAACGTGAAAAATGTTTGAAAAATTTTCAATGTGGTGAAGATGTCTCTAAAAAGTTTGAACACCACAAAAATATTGATTTTTTGTTGAACTTCTAAATTAAATTTGTATTTCAACAATGCAACATAAGTTGAATACAAAAACCCGTGTTTGAATCTAATTTAAATAGAAAGCTGATTATTCGAACATCCATCAATACAAACCAACTGACATGGACTCAAAGCATGAGAACAAGGGTGCTCTTGTTTCAGCTGCTTCCAACCGTGGAGGATTAACCCATCACTTCCCGTACTAATTTAAATATGTATTAATCAATATATAAGCATTTATGAAAAAAAAATTCAAAAAAGTAAATTTAAAATATTATTTTCACTGCTTCACATCATTTGTCTTTAAAATATAAAAATTTTTTAAACAAATATAAACATTTTTAGTATATTTTATACATTTTTGACAAACCATCTAAATCCTTTCATTACCCTAGCATCAGCTTTCAGCACACCTCTGATGGCAGCATTTGAAGCATTCCATGTAATAAGATATAGATGGAGAATCGAAATTTGTTAACGTTTTATACAACGAAATAATTTAGCTTAAATATTTTGTTAAGAAAAAATAATTGCAAATAATTTTTTTTATATAAAATTTTCTTTTACTCAGAATAAAAACGAAGTGAAAGGAAATAATGGAACGAAAATACTAGTTGTTTTTTAAGTCATTGGTGAATCAAAAGTTCACTGTTACTATCATTCAATGATATTCCTATGTTAATTTATCATAGATAGTTTATTTTAGAATTTTTAAAATATTCTCTGTGATTTGAGCAAGTCAACTGACTTGAGGATGATTACTTTCTCATCGAATTTCAATGTTAGTGTTTGAGAACTCCTTTATAAGTCATAGTTTTCACTGACTTTGATGCATTTTTTCATGGTTTTAACGGTAAAATGGATAAATAATATTGCAAAATGTTCGAGCACAAACAGTTTTTGCACTAGCACTCCAAGAAAAGATTGGCCAACACCACCACTTTTTGGATCTTTTTTGAATTCTATAAGAAAATATGCTCTGGTTGAAAAGGTCTAAACCTCCCATGTAATTTTTAATTCAATCTTAATTAGTTTTATTCCACCTTGGTACAAGCGTTTGAGGACTATTTTTGTAGAGATTAGAAGCAAGCGACAGGCTTGCTTTTTCTCCACTTGACAACCGAAATGTTTTTGCTGAAAACTTCTTTTACATACCCTTCTTGCGAGCATGATGCGCACAATTTGTAACTCAACCTTATTGGAATTTCTTTAATGAATTGTTTGTCATTCTGCTTACTGTAATATGGCATCATTATCTCATCAATACGGCAATGTTTCGAGACATCGTTTTGTAAGCACACCTTGTTCAGGTGATCAAAAAGAGGACGTACTTTGTAAAATCTGTCATTTTCTATATTTGAATTGTCGGCAAAATGCATTAGCCGCATAATCTGATCAAACGTGTTTCTTCTCATGACTTCAGCCACCAGTGTGCCAAGGCAATCTCTTTTTTCCCAGTACATATGTTTATACAAAGCTTAAAGTATTTTGAATATAGTAAATTAGCGAGAAACAGTCGGATATTTTTGGGTGAAATGCATTCCGAAGCAAGAAACTCTTGAGAAACATATAAGCTACTTTGACAACAAATATCTTCTTTCCATTCATCAGTCCAAAACAGATTTAAACATTGTTCAGAAGTTTCTAACTTTTGTAAGTTTGAGTTTGATTGTTCAATGAAGGCATTTCAGACGAAAGTTTTACAACGTGTTTTGTGCTCCAAGGAAGCTTTTTTCTGCTTTTTTTTCGGCTTAAACTCTTTAGCTTCTTCATCGTCAGTCAAATCAATTTCGCAGCATAAAAGACTTTAAGGAAATTTTTTGAAATTATAGGTAACTTCATTGTCGTTTTCTGCATCACAAATTGTTTCATCCTTGCTTATTCTATAAGTGGTAAAATTTCAAAGTTTTTTCTTCTCAGCATTATTTTTTAATATTTATTTTTTAATTTTATATTCATTATATTTATATTTATTATATTTATATTTATATTCATTATTTTTATATTTATTATATTTATATGTATATTCAATATATATATATTATATTTATATATATTATATTTATATTTATATGTATTATATTCATATTTATATATATTATATTTATATTTATATATAATATATTTATATTTATATATAATATATTTATATTAATATATATATTATATTTATATATAATATATTTATATTTATATATATATTACATTTATATTTATATATATTATATTTATATTTATATATATATTATATTTATATTTATATATATTATATTTATATTTATATATATTATATTTATATTTAAATATATTATATTTATATTTATTATAATTATATATACTAAATTTATATTTATATTCATTATATTTATATATATTACATTTATATTTATATTCATTATTTATATATATATTATATTTATACTTATATATATTATATTTATATTTATATATACTATATTTATATTTATATATATTATATTAATATTTACATATATTAGATTTATATTTATATATATTGTATTTATATTTATATATATTATATTTATATTTATTATATTTATATATATTACATTTATATTTATATTCATAATTTTTATATTTATCATATTTATATTTATATTCATTATTTTTATATTTATTATATTTATATTAATATTCATTATTTTTATATTTATTATATTTATATTTATATTTATTATTTTTATATAAATTATATTTATATTTGTATATATTATATTTATATTCATATATATTATATTTATATTTATATATATTATATTTATATTTATATATATTATATTTGTATTTATATATATTATATTTATATTCATTATATTTATATATATTATATTTATATTCATTATATTTATATATATTATATTTATATTTATATTCATTATATTTCTATTTATTATATTTATATTCATTATATTTATATTTATATTTATTATATTTATATATATTATATTTATATTTACGTTCATTATTTTATTATTATTATTATTATTATTATTATTATTATTATTATTATTATTATTATTATTATTATTATTATTATTTTTAGAGTGCACAGTTTGCAAGCTAGGTTTGCTGTAGAGGCGCTGTTCTAATCAGAAGGGCTATGAGAGAGAAATTTGGCTATAAAGATGCGTTTTTAAACGCTTGCGAAAAATTTTATGAGAAGGTGAAAGACGGACATTAAGTGGAAGAGAGTTCCATAAGTGAGGAGCGATATGCGAGAAGGAGCGATGTAAGAAAGGTTTAGAAGAGACAGGCTGATGTAGGCATAAACCAGAGTTGGAAGACCTGAGAGACTCAGGAGTCTGTCTAATGGAAAGACGGTCATATAAATAAGCCGGCTGATTAAAATATAAGATGTTAGCCGTGAGCCATAGCAACTTGAACTGGGCTCTTAGTACGACCGGCAGCCAATGGAGGCGATCGAGACAAGTGTGAGATGAAGAATAGTAGTCGGATTGAAAAGCGGTTTTAGCAGCGCGATTTTGGAGAGATTGCATTTTCGAAATAAGACAGTTCGGGAGTCGACAAAGAAGAGAGTTACAGTAATCAATCCTTGAAAGAACTAAAGAGATGATCAGAGCAACAGCAGTGTCAAAGGGTAGTAACTTGCGTGCCTGTCTGATCGCATGGAGATGAAAGTTGGATGCTTGTATGATCTGAAAGACAAAGTGTGTAAAGTTGAGTCTAGAATCAAGAGTTACACCTAGTATCTTCAGTTTGGACGTTACGGAAAGAGTAATGCCGTCAAAGATTACTTCAGTGGGAAGATTGGATTTGGAAAGGAGTATGGGACTGCCGACAAACATCACTTCGCTTTTGTTAGGATTCAACATGAGGTGATTGTTAGAAAACCAAAGATTGAGCTCAGTGATGCATTCAGATATCTTAGTGAGGCTGGGATGAGGATCAAGGTAAGAGGCAACTGTAAAGAGAGTAATATCATCAGCAAACTGATGATATAGAACGTTTATATTTATTATATTTATATATATTATATTTATATTTATATTCATTATTTTTATATTTATTATATTTGTATTCATTATATTTATATTTATTATAGTTATATATTATATTTATATTCATTATTTTTATATTTTTTTATAGTTATATATATTATATTTATATTTATATTCATTATTTTTATATTTATTATACTTATATACATTATATTTATATTTATATTTATATTTATTATTTTTATATTTATTATATTTATACATATTATATTTATATTTATATTCATTATTTTTATATTTTTTTTATTTATATAAATTATATTTATATTTATATTTATTATATTTATACATATTATATTTATATTTATATTCATTATTTTTATATTTATTATATTTATATAAATTATATATATATTTATATTTATTATATTTATATTTTTTATACTTATATTCAGTATATTTATATTTATTATATTTATATAAATTTTTATATTTCTATTTATTTTATTTATATATATTATACTTATATATATTATATTTATATTTATTATATTTATATCTATATTCATTATATTTATATTTATTATATTTGTATTATATTTATTTATATTTAAATTTATTTATATTTATTTCATTTATATTATATTTTGTCAATATTATTCAATGTTTTTATTTATTTTTTTGTACACATTTTTCATTTATTTTTTATATTATCTTATTATTTTGTCTATCATTGTTGTCTAACTAAAATTGCCTGAACTTTCTTCAATGCCCACGGAAAAAGATCTTTTTATTACTAAAAACTTAATTGTAAAACATTGTGAACCCTCTTTTATTATAAATAAAATTTGGAATTTTTTAAAACTCAATAGAAAACTTTACATATAATTTTCATCATGGTTCATTACAAAAATATAATATATATGATAAATATGAACTCTCAATAGTTCGTTTTCTATTATATATTACTGTGTTGAAACAATAATTATACTAAAAATATAAATATTTTGGCGTTTAAAAATTTTTTCAAATTGAGTTTAAAGCGAAAAAACGTTTTTTATATAGTAGTTGATTTCAAATGTGCACTGTGAAATTTTGAAAAATATAGCTGAAACTTTGTTTTTAATACCAGTGATGTTTGTAAAATGTATGTTCAAATTTTCAAAAAGACTCGACCAATAAGAACAACGCTATCGTATTTTGAAAATGTTACACTTAATAGACGATCGGGAAGTAATGGGTTAAGGAGATTAGAACCCTGCAATCATTTGGGAAACAATCAAATCTGTTTTTGCCGTTTAATGTATTTTTTTTTTTTTTTCACTTCTCAATTTTTAAAGTTTAATTGAATTTTTTCTGAGAAAGACTCATAGCAGCTCTACTAGCTAGAGGGCTTGAGCGCTAGAGAGCTGAGTTGGGTTTTTTAAACGTCATGCCCAAAATGCTTTGACAAGTTTTTTTGTGAACAGTATTAAGCTTTTCAGCATTTTTGCTTTCTTGAAGAGCCTATTAACGGTTCAAGCTTTCCATTTGTGTCTTTTAAACCTGTTTGAGGAACGTTGTTTATTATTAATTTATAAAAAAAACATTTAAAAATGGGAAAGAACAATCATAAAACAACACCAATTCTACTAATATTTGATAATCCCACTCATACACTAAAAGCATTTGTGTTTTTGACTCATATATCACTTTTATTTGTCAATACCTTTTAATGAACTAATATTGTCAAATCTTAGCCCTAAAAACTACTACTACCTAATACCACTCCATATTAATTCTATATTCTTCTATTACTACTTATTAGCCATTATTATCAATTCAATGTGTCTCTCCCCCTTCTCCAATCAGATCTATACGCCCAAACAACCCACGCCAGGTACCACACTCCACCCATATCACCCCAAGACGCCCTCTACATTCCAGTCTACCAAACCACAGTTCTCATCAAGGGCCTTCCACCCAACACTCATCCTCAAGATATCCTATCGTTCCTTGAAGGCCAGTTCGAGGTGGTGTGTTAGACCATTCTGTTGCTTCATTGCTGTTATATAACTTACAAATTTTTTTAAAATTCTTATTATTTTTGTTGTTATTTTTATTATTGTTGGAGATCAACTCTTTCATTTAAGTTTTTACTTTTCAAATGCTTGTTTCTGTATTGGAAATCTATTTAGTGATCAATTTTTTCATGAAAAATTCGAAAATTCTCCCAAAACATTCATAAGTAAATATTCCTAAAATGACTGAATCTTGAAAGACCAGAGTCTCAAACAGAATTGAATTTATCCAAACGAAAAACTGCTTGTGTTGGAAACGCATTTTTACTTATTACTCATGGTATTCGCATGCATATTTATTCCATTTGTGATTTGAAGGGGTACTCTATAGAACTTCTCCGTACAGAGCTTGTTACGAATTTGATGCAGCAAAAACAGGTGTTAATTGTTGGTCCGATAGGGAGTTAAACTCGGTGACTTTAATGTTCCAGCCTCTGATCTATAGACACTGGCATGCTATATGCTACTACCGGCTAATGCTTTTTTTAAATATATTGATTCATCGTGACTTCTTGATAAGGAAGTAAAATTTGTTTCGATAAACACGGGTTGAAACTAAATTATATATGAGATCGATCGTTTAAACTAAAACATACGTTTTCTGTTTAATTAATCGATTAAATAATTTTTTCGCAAGATGGCGCCAGACGTGCAAATGATGACAAATGCTGATGGAAGACTGACTGGAGAAGCCTACGTGACATTTTCCAACAGAACTGAAGCTGAAAGAGTTATCAACAAGCATGCAGGGAAATCGGTAGGTGGCAGAGTAGTGGAGATGTTCATTGTACAGGGATGATACGGTTGATTTGGGTGTTGTGTGGCTGTTGGAAAAGTGGCGTGATTAGAGAGTAGTGTGGTTGTGAATACGAAGTGTGTTTTTAGAAGGGATTTTGGAGTGTGGTTGGTGATGAAATGTGTTTGGTGATGGAGTGTGGTTGTTGATGAAATGTGTTTGGTGATGGAGTGTGGTTGTTGATGGAGTGTGGTTGTTGATGGAGTGTGGTTGGTGATGAAGTGTGGTTATTTAAATAGGGTATGAAATGTTGCGGTTGTAAGAGGAGATGATAAAAAAATCTTGAAAATTAAAAACCACCACTGATGAGGTTGGGCACGATTCGAATGGATTTGATTATACATTAAATATGCACATAAAGATGTGACATTTTGTAAGTGCTTAAAAAAATTCAAATGATTTTATATTTTTCGGAGTTATTTAAAAAAACACACGCTATAAAATTTTTGTTTATCGGAATCTATAAAACTTTCATGACGGAAATATTGTATAAGTATTAAGCATGTCAAGAGAGGTAGTATTAGCGATACAAAATGGCTGTTTAGCTTTGGAGAGATTACAAAATAAAATTTTTATATCAACATTTGTGAGTTTGTGCGGTTGTTAGTGCTGTTATTTTTTTATCCATCAATCAATAGGCCCGCCTTTTTATTTAAATGTGGTTTTTTTTCACTGATTAGTTTTGTGCGTTCACACTGCGCCTTAAGGATTGAAAACAAATGAATTTTAAAAGTTAATTTTTATTAAATTAAGCTTTTTTTAAGTTTATTCTTTTTTTTTTAATTTGTTTATTCTCAAATTTTTTTTTCAAATTACTTTTTTTAGTTTTTTTTAAAGTATATATTTATTTTTTCCATTATTCTTTATGCTTCAGTTTTCTAAATCTATTTTTTTTTATTTTCACGAATTTTTCATGGATTTTCATACTTCGTTTATTAGCGTTTTTATTTCAAAATTTTTTCGCAAATTTTCCTTTTGGGCGGCTCATATCCTTATAATAATCTAATATAATATATTTATTTAACGTTTTCTAAATAATTTTTTCAAAAATCTTCGTTATTGATTACAATTGAAAAACTAATTTTCACCAAGAAAACATTGCAAACAGCAAAATATTTTTCACAAAATAATTCATGATTTAAATGTTTGGCCCCAATAGAATTCTCAAAAATTTTTGGTTATATGAAAATTAATAGAATTTTTGCTATTTTCACATCAGTACAAGGCGTTCAACAATGTAAATCTCACGTTTTCATGTAGCTTTCAGTGTTAACATTGTCATTGTTATAGTTAAAATTGTTATATTTATTGCAATTATTGTTATAGTTAAAATTGTTATATTTATTGCTATTATTGTTATAGTTAAAATTGTTATATTTATTGCTATTATTGTTATAGTTAACATCATTATTGTTATCACTAACATTATCATTGTTATATTATTGTTATAGTTAACCTTTTTTTGTTATATCATTGTTATAGTTAGCATTATTGTTTATTTTATATTTTTTAAATCATTAACACTTTTGTTATATTCTTGCTATCATAAACATTCATGTCATTATAAATCGTTATCATTAACTTTATTTTTGTTATATTGTTCTTATCATCAACATTATCGTGTTATATTATTGATACCCTTAATAATATTGTTTAAATGTTATCATTAACACGAATTTTATTGTTTTTCTGCTAACAGCATTTTTACAATTGTTTTCACCACAGTCCTTCTTTTCTAATTATCCAAATAATATGTGTTTCATTGTGCATCACTCGTCACCTATTAATAAGTTATAAGCTCAAAAAGCCATACGCTGCCTTATTTTATCTGAATGAACTTCAACTTTGGAGATGTTTTTAACACCTTTATTGAAAAAAACAATGGAAGAAGCCAGCCTTATTCCCTCTTCAGTGTGTTTGAACATATTTTCATGAATTGTATCGACCAAGCCACATAACCTTTGATATGCTTAATTTTGAGCGTTTCAAATAATTTTTTTATTTAATAAATTATGAATTTTCATTTTTTTCGGCATTGATTAGTATGAGCGTGTACAAGCATTTTGTTGACGTGGTAAATATTGGCAGCAAAATGTCATGAAAAATTGAGTTTAGGTAATTATTTATGTCTTAAAATTTTGAAAAAACTTATTACGTGATTTAGTGATATAATGATATAAAAAGCTGAAAAATAAAAAAAAAAAATAATTTTTAAAAAATGAGAATAATAAATGAATAAAAGACTTTTAATGAGCAAAAAATATATTTTAAAAAATTAATAAAGATAATGAAAGAATAATAAAAAAAATAGAAACAATAAAAAGAATAAAAACAATAAAAAAATAAAAACAATTAAAAAAATAGAAATAATAAGCTGGCGCAAGTATTAAAGGCGAGCGACGAGCGTGTTTGGTAGGGTTTGTTAAGGATGAGAAATCTTCAGTGTGGGCATCTGGAGAGTATAGATGAATGAGTGGCTTCTAATGTTTGTGAAGTTGAAAAATTTTGCTGGAATTTTTGAAGTTTTTTCTGTTTCAAATTGGTGAAAATTGTTTGATGGAAAAGACAAGGTTTCAACACGACCAGATATTGGTGGAGGTTTGATGGAGTTGTTTGGAGATTGTGTCATGAAAAAACATTACAAAACACCATTCATAGTGCCAACATTTCCCTCCATGTAACGCACAAACCATCAAAAAAATAAATAATGAAGTGTTACATTCAAAATGGGAGTATCGGGCCTTAAAAAACCGCAGCTTAACGCCCCTTGAACGGAACAAGCTGGCATACGCAAGTTTATACTCCAAACAACCGCCTTAACATCCATCTTTGAGCAATTTGATTAATTAGCATTTGCATACAAAGTCAGGTTGTTCAAAGCATTCATCGCTGATATTTTTAGTTTTGAGAAAAATACTTTCCGAAATGAATTTAAAAAAAAAAGTTTGAATTTGCTCAATGTTTCTATTAAGTTTTAAAAATTTATTAAAAAAAACCAAAATGGAAGCAGAAACTCAAGGAAAAGCAACGAAACAGTTCAATACACATTCTTCCACCAACCCCCCAAACACACAAGACGATACATATCAAGGTGAAGAAACACCTCGAAACACCAAGTTTATCTTCAACACCAACCCTCACATCCTACTCACCATCACTCTACCCTTCAACCCCACTTGTGTCTTCAAGCCTGGAGATCTCATAAAGGGACAGGTACAAGCAGAAGCACACGACGAATCTTCTAAACATTCATGCAAGAAAAAGATCAGAAAGAAGACAATGGATATCAGAGGTTGACTTTTTATGATTCCCAATAAGGTCATTCCAAGCATAAAACAACCTGAATTACACTAACATTCAATTTTAATTGAATGCGTAATTGGCATTGGCCACATTTTCATGGCACCACTCCCCAATGGCACGAAGCTTTCTATGGCATCGTACACAACAAGCATTCTTTTATTCTGATTACTTTATCACTGTTATTTGTGTATAAAAAAGTTTTTTCTACTTTTGGGAGAGTTTCGGAGGTTTCAATGTTGTTGCATCGGAGTGCCATGTCGGTTAACCCCGCTTAAAATTATGACATTTGGACCTCTATTTAGGTCGATTTAGAAAATTAATTCGAATTCAGCAAATCACCTTGACAACTGAAAATTTTAAATTTCCAAAAAATTGAGTAAATTCAATTTTATAAAAATTTTTTTTACAAAAGTGGGAACAAACATTAAATATAATAATCTTCTTCAGCCAAAGTAAATACTGAAAATTATTTGAACACTAAAGGTGATTTATAAACAAAGGTGTCTTTGAATTTTAACGTACTTGATAATGTTACTTTGTTAACGAAAAGCTTTGCACTTAATAAAATTACCTTTAGTGGTCAAATAATTTGCAGCAAATATTAAAAAAGCTTTGGTGGCATCTGTCCTGTGAAGATATAAATTCAAGTCAAACTTTTATGAATTCATCTTTCCAAGTCAGTGCTATATAATTATTTTTGTTTTCCATGAAGCACCAAAAATGTTTCTTTTTTGTTTGATTTATTTTGCGATTCATCACTATTCCAGTCTCCTTTCTCATTTCAAAGTCACTCATAGCCCGCCAAAATAAACCTTCCCGTTTATGTGAATTTAATATTGAAAGTAATAAAGAATAATTTTGAGTAACAACTCCAAAGTGTTGTAGCAACAGGAAGTTAATTGAAAAAGGAAACGTGAAGAATAATAATGAGATCATAACCATTTGAAATACCTTGCGAAAGTTGTTTCCAACTCTCAAGTAATTTTTGGGCGGGAACCTTGGTATTTACGATCGCCAATAAAATTACTCCAGGTTTATAGAGGAGTGCTTTTAATCAAGAATATTCAAGGTAGGTCTACTCACAAGCATGGCTTTTTAAATATTGTATGAAGGAATATGTTATAATGCCTACATGTGGCTTGGCATACGTGCTGTTAAAGAAAGGCCACCAGGTATCCGGAGGAGGAGGTGAGTGGACGAAGGATTAAAAACTTAGTGATGTGAGAGTTGAGCAAAAAAGAGTTTGATAAAAATGTAAAAAAGGAAGCGATAAAATTAAATTTCAAGTTGAAAATATTTCCAAAATTTTGTGGAGCTTTTTTATTAAAAACAACAAGCAACCAAATAGTCCACCTACTGACCATGAGGTTTTCAACACTTTCAGATCACCGCTGGTTTTAATTTGAAAATATTTTTTGCTAGAAGCTTCTTTATTTCTTCAAATCTTCATCATCACCATCATCATCATCTTCTTCTTCTTCTTTTTCCTCCTACTCCTTCTATTTTTTTCACCCTCCTTCATCTTTTTCTTCTCAAAACACCATTTTTAGCGCCGAGTCCACCATTTTTGACAAGGTTTCTAGACTCGGGTGCCAACTTCTCTGCAGCTGCACAAAAACTGTTTATTAAAAAATTTTCTTTTATTTGAGCCATTCCCAACTTTTAAATATTCAAAATGATGGAAATAATTTTTTAAAACTTCAAAATCATCAATATAAACTTTTAATATTCACTTAATAAATCATAACATAACAATTGAAAACTCCATGCTATTATGTGTCAATCAAAAGAATTCTCAAAGCATGTAACTTCCAAAAACTATATTGCAGTTTCAAAAATCCCATTCTCTTATTAATGGTTTTACTGCCAATTTACAAATTGAATTTTTTTATTCTCTCCACGGTTTGACAAACTTTTAGGATTCAACGTTATATAAATATTTCGAACAAATAAACGTTGGGAACAATGATGTAATTTTGTTATACAACTGCAAACGAATAGAAACGCATCAAAATATATTCTCTTGCAAACGTCAGAAAGCATAGGAAATGATCCTAAGATGATTACCAAGATATTAATTTTATAACTTTTTTTATAAGGAATAATGCGGAGAAAGGAATGAACTAAATATAGGTTTTATTTAAAGTCACCCAAGCCAATCACTGGTTGTTTGTACTGCATTTGTCTTTGAGTTTGTCTCAATCAATAAAAACTCAATAATTTTTCATTTCTTTCAAATTCATCTTTCGAGCTTTTATTAGAAACTTGTTTAAGTCATTTTACCATAAAGGATTAAAACGTAGATATAAAAAAGTTTTATAAGCACTGCCAACATGAAACTGTCTGGAAGCCATTTTGAAAAATATCTGAACTAAAAATTGTTGGAAATTTGTATGAAGCCAGGCTTCCACGCCGAGATGAACAAATGCAAAAATATTCACTCAATTTCAGTGCAACGTCTCATTATAATTTTTTACTTCGTTATCATTATCACCATCATCATCATCATCATCATCCTCATCACCCTCACTACCACCACCACTCTCACTACCACCACCACCCTCACTACCACCACCACCATTACCAACGTCATCAACATCATCACCATCATAATCACTGTCAACGTATTCACCTTTTTTCTTCGTTTCTTTTTTGTTTTTTACTTCTCATTTCGTTAATTTTTTTTTTTCATTTTTTTTTTTTTTCTAATTTTTTTTTGGTTGTTTTTCCTTCATGAATTTCCATAAAAGAATGGAAGATACAAGTTCTTTTGGTAAATATGTAATTTTTTCATTAGAAAATACCAAAATAAATTTTTCTGGGTCAAAAATAATGAAAAATTCCAAAAAATTCCAACATTGTTGCATAACAGCTAGACAAACACAACAAAGCAATATTGGCAAAAACCAACAAACTCATAGTTGGTAGTTCAAAATGACTTTAAAGCTTTGAATGCGATAATAAATAAAATTATACCATTCAAATAATTTTAAAAAATAACTATAATAAAATAAAAAACTGAGAATAATTTTTTTACATATTGAAAAAACCCGGCATTTTAAAATGGAACTCGAGGGATGTTTCTGCGTTTAAAAATTTTTTTATTGTCTGTTTGCCCACGTGGGCAGCAAGTAACCTAATAACAAAATAGATAAATCTTCTTTTAGCAAGCCATGCCATCCGTTGAACTTTTCAGGTTCGAAAAAAAATGTATCTAGACAATTTGTGGTATTTTTGGGTCTATAAGAGAATAAATAAAAATTCAGTTATTTTATTTGTTTTTAAATTGAAATTTTTCCAATTTTTTGTTATAATTTTTTTAATTGAATAATTTCCATATTAAATGAAATTAATTTGAATCATGTTGTATCAAGAGAGAAGTTTTCTATCTAAAGTCTTTAAGTTTGTATACTTGATAATGTGAGTTCAACTTACGAAAAAAATTATTATTCAGTTAATAAAAGTGTTTGATTCAAATCGTTTTTGTTAATAGGCTAGTTCAGTTAATCTTTTTAATTATTATTGTAAAACAATGACAGAATTGCTTGAACATCGTCACCCTAACCACCACACATCACACCCTCCCCCACATCACACCACCTACCACGTCACATCACACATCCCATCATATTATCCACCACGTCACACTCCCCCCTCCCAACCCCCCTTCACACCTCCACCACACCATTACACCAAGAAAAAAAAACACTACACCACGCAACATCATCACACTCTACACTCCATCACCTTAACACACAGCTCACTACCACAAAACATTTCGCTGTGCCCCAACACCACACTCCACACCACCACCACACCACTTCACTACATCATTCACTATCACACCACCACACTACACACCTTCCACCAAACAAACCACACCACACTACCACACCACTTTTTAACACCCTACTCACTATAGCAGCTTGCCAAACCTCCCCACCACCTCACCACACCCCCAGCATCTTAACATACCCTTCTCTTTCTTACCACATTCTCCACCTCCTCACTCCAACCCCACCATCTCACCACACCCTCCCCATCATCTCACCACTAGACCATCCACCACAGGAATGGAAGTGAGTCTAAATGGAGACTTGATGGCAAGATGGAAACAAAACCTTCTTTCCACACATCAGACCCACCATAAAGCAATATTTAAAGAGCAGAATAAACTCATCGGTTGGTTCCCAATGGGGATTAACTTTTTGTCTATATACCCTTGAATATCTCTGATAAAAGAATCTTTATGTAAATTATTCTGTAATTGTGAGTCATTTTGTACATTTTAATTATTTTGTGAGTGTAAATTGTCTTGTAAATTTAAATATAAATATGTTTTTTGTAAATATGAATATTTTTGCAAATAATAAACATTTAATAAATATTTTTGGTAATATAAACAGGAAACAGAAAGCACATAAGCTTCAAGAAGATAATTGAAATACATTAGAGTTATTTGAGCTTAATACGACTGCATACAGTTTTGCTTTTAATTTTTCAATAGATTGAGATTAGAATTTGTTTGAAGTTTGAGGCAGCTTATCAGTCTGTGATTTAAAAGGTTTCTCTCGATTAAATGCTGAAGTTAGAGGTTCATTACAGGATTTTTTAACGGGGAAAACTCTTTTACGTTAGATAATCTGGATGTTAATTTGGGTCTTATCGGTAAGTTTAGGAAATTATAGTCTGAATCTAAAAAATTATTTCCAGCCTAGTTTCATTTAAATTTGGAATCTCTTCTCTTTGAAAAGATTTTTAAATCAATTGTTAAGAAAAATTTTGAAAAATTGTTGCTTTAATTAAATGGAGCTTTAAAAATTTTCATGAAATTATTCAACAAAAATTAAATTATAAGAAATTTACAAACAACTAAATACCCAACCAATTTTCTTCCACCCCTGAGCGGGATTCAAATCAGGTGCACCAAGTTTAAGCACTCAAATTCAGGTTTTCGATAATTTCTAGGTATTAGCATGAGGTTATGAGGCATTTGAAATTCAAGAAAAGGTTTATTTGATGAAGGTAGTCGGATGGAAGTCATTTAAATTTACAAAGTTGAATCCAGATGAAAAAAAATTTTGTGAAAGCAATCAGTCATACTCTTTCCTGTTCTGAAATGTTGCTTTTTCAGGGAATAAATTTAAAATTGGAACATAAAAATTGGAAACAACCGTAGTGGCTTTGCACTATTATTTTTAATATTTGATAAGTTCCACTCGAAATAGCACAATGCATAATAGACAAATATGTAAGATAGACCATACAAGTTCATTTTACAGGATGATATTTTTTCGTTGTACAGTTTTTCAGTTTCTGCTTAAGAGTTGACATTTTTAAATGTCAAAATTTGATTTTGGAATTTCTCTTTTGAAATCAAAAATAATGAATATTTTGAAAACAAAGTAATATTTTAAAGATAATGATTTAAAAAGAATACTCTTTTTTGAAAATATATAATAATAAATTAAACGAAGAAATAAATATTTTTGAGAAACAAGACAAATATAATTAAAAATGAATTGTTTCATAATAAAGAAGTCCAAAAACTCTTTTCCATTCCTCCAACTGACTGTGATGCAAAACTGCAATCCAAATGGAGTCTATAAGAACAATAGTGGAAGCTGTTAGTTTTGCAGTGACAAATCCAAAAGCTCAATTTATTTTCAATGGGTTTTTGAAGAATTTTTTTTTGATTATTCTTTCGTTTTTTTTTGTTATTTTCGTTTTTAAATTATTTTTTGTTTTATTTTTATATTTTTGGTTTTACAATTTATTTATTTTTTTTATTTTTTTATTTTTTTTTATCCACCCTTTTTTGTTTTTTTTCAATTCTTTTTTTAATTTGTTGAGTTTTATTTTTTCATTATTTTTTCTTAAAATTTTCAAGCTTCCAGTGCTTTTGAAGATAATTTTTTGCTTCAAAGTTTACTTTTACTCTCAAAATTGTTTTCTTATATTTTTTTAGTATCATTCAATCTAGTGATTTGAAATTGAATCTTTCGAAAAATTCAGAATTGCTTTCGCCTTCAACTCCAAAGTTGAAATGTCTTAATCCAATTTTAAGATTATTTCTGTTTAAGTTTTTCTTGTTAAATAACACGGAAAAAAATGGTAAAAAACAATATTTCAGGAATTTCTTCAAATATGATTTTTTTTAATAAATATTTTGTCATTTTTAATTGAAATTATATCAAGTTTTTGTTAAAAATTGAATGATACTCCATCTTTAAAATTCAACCAACATGAAGAATTTAATCCTTAATTTGATACTTTCTCAATTTATAGCTATTTATATCATGAGGATTCTATTTTTGTGTACTTTTCAGAACTCGACTTCATCTTGTGTTTTCCTTGCTGAATCTTTTTAAACCACTTTCTTAACATAATAAAAACCCCAAAACTACTAACTTCATCGATAATATATCAAGATTCAAACTTTGTTCACATTATAATTATGACCTGCTGTAAATGTTCCAGTAACTGGAGTTGACAGCAGTCAGCCTAAATCCTCGATACTACTATAACGTAGTTTATAAAATAAGCCATTCAACTAGGTTAAGTTTTTTTAGAATGCAAAATTAAGTTAAAATCTGAATTAAAATTATTTGAACTCAAAATCTCCTGCTTCCACACTTGAAGAGTCAACTAGAGTCATCTACCAAATGGCAACCAAACAGAATATCAGTTTTTCGATACCTGCTAACGGAGTTTTTTGTTATTCTGGTTATAACAGGAAAGCAGAAAAAGTATGGGCACTGAGATTGAAGTGCATGCTGAAATAAAATGAGTTGTTGTTATATTTATAGTTTTTTCTGTGTCGCTATGTACAGGAGTATTTGATTCATAATTAATTCATACTTATTTATATTTTTCACATTAATTATTTCTTCATTATCATCTATATTTTTTTGAATAAATTTATCAGAAATATCAATAAATTAATGATAATATTCCCGCTTTCAGCAAAAGTTTTATTTCCCTGATTCCATCATAGTACTCAGTTTTCTTTATTCTTTCATACGTGCATTATTATCGCAGCAATATATTCAAAGTGAAAATAATAATGAGCTTCGTAAAGCTGGTTATGCAGTAAAATTAATGTCATCTGCAAAGCCATAAAGTATTTTGGCGTTAGCATGTTTGCGGCAGTCTTTCTGCAGATTTTTGTTGTTTTTGTTACTGCATTGACCCTTATTGTTTCATTTTTATTCATTTTTATTGTTTTTTTTTAATTTTTTTATTGTTTTTTTTCTGTTTATTGTTTGTCATTATTGGTTTTATCATTTATTTTTGTTATTCATTTCTCATTTTTTTGTTTTTTCTCCATCATTCCTGTTGTCATTTTTTTGTGTTATCAATTTTTTCTTCCATTATTTCTTATCACCGATAATTTCTCTTTGTTCTACATCATTTTAACACTATGATTTACCTTCATTATATTTTTTTATACTTATTGTTTTTTTTTCTTATTTTTTATTATTAGACTATTATTTTTTTTTCGAATTGTTTATTATTATTGATATTGTTTTTGCAAATAATATATAATTATAGATATTGCTAGTATTCTTATATTTTTATTGCTTTATCGTTTGTGTTGTTATTTATTGTTAATTCAATTGTTTCTTTATTCATTTTTTTCATTTACATATTTTTTTTGTTTTTCGTTTTTTTTTGCATAACCATAATTATTCTTATTTATATTATCATATAGTTTTAATAAAAAATGAGAATAGATTATAGAAAAATTATTTTTACTAAGCCTAATCTAGAGGTTAAACATTAAAATGATTTTCAAAAAACTAAATAATTTTCTGAAACTTCAGAAAAACCATTTTAAAATTTGTAAAAACAAAAAAAATCACATAATTTTGAAATCACTTAATTCAAACAGTAAAAAATCTTGAAGCTGTTTTGTCCAAGTTATAAGTATAAGAAAAGTGAAGGTAAATCTAGGAAATAAAAAAATATAAGTTAAGTTTTATAAATATAAAGTGAGTTATTTGGTTCAAAATTTGATGTCACTAAGTATTGACACCGGGCAAGCAGGGAAACAAGCATGCATTGAAGTCTGTAAATTTGGACAGATTTGGGCTTTTATATCATTGCAAGATTAAACTAAAAACGTTCAACTTGTTCACATTATTCAAAATAATTTACATTATTTAGAAATGCATTTTTATGAATTTTTCAGAAGTGAATTCGAAAGATCAAAGAATCATACATGGTTGAATGCATTAATTTTATGATTTTATTGGGAGTATTCTTTAGGAAAATTATATTCTAAATTGGAGTGTTTAAAAATGAAAGTGGGAAATTGCAAATATAATTTTAAAGGTTAAAAATACGTTTATAGACCTGCTGCATATAAAGGCAAAACTTCTTCTAATGACAAATACTATTAACTGTTTGCACACTTCTCGTTTCAAAAAATTTTGAATAAGACTCGAGTAAAATATATAACGATCAGTCAATGATGCCCTATTATGGCAAGCATGGGTGCAAGAAACACATCAAAGGGAAACCAATAGACTTTGGGTACAAGATCTAATCAATGCTTTCATTTAAGAGGTGAACCGATTCAATCGATATTTCACTCTCAGAGTTCTTCTAATGAGGAAATAGTGGTTATTATTTGCACTTGGTCTCAATGCTTCATGCCCAAATGCTTGGCAAATATATAAAAGAGGAAACAACATGTATGCTAAAGTGATTATACTTCTGCCCAGTGTCACTCTAGTGACACTTCCATAACGTTAAATTTTTCACGTAAAAAAATATTTTTCTAAATCTTCGATTAAAATTTTATTTTTTATTTCATTTAAAAATTTTATAAAAATTGAGCCGTGGATAACGTTTTGGGCGTTTTTTAACTTTTTTACATTCAAAAATTGATGGCACCAAAAATGTTAATACTTGAGTCGTAAACTAAAAATCGTGTTTCAAAATAATTATTTAAGTTCAATTTCAAATTTTTTTATGTTTAAAAGAGAATTTTGAATCTTTGATTCCGTGAGCACCATAAAAAATATGAAAGGCAAAAAAGGGATAAGAAAGGGGAGATAAGTGCAATGAACGGGATTTTTCACAAAAATCTGTCAATTGAATTTTGTTTTTTTTCTTTTAAAAACTTTGGACAATAATTAAATTTGAGGCTTATCTTAACAAGGATTTTTTTCCAACATAAAAACTCTGAACAATCATTCTCTTCATTGCTGCAACAAAAACAATAAAACTGAACTCAAAGCAATTCTCATTGTGATGTTTTTGTTTTTTATCATAATAATCTCATTCTTTATAATATTTTTAAGTCTTGAAAAAATATTTTATTCATATCAGTTTTATTTTAACAGTTTTTGTATTTTTTTATAGAGTTCTTATTATTTAACTTATTTTTTTGGTATATAATAACTTTATTAGCTAGCAAGGTTTTATTTATTTTTTATTATAATATCGTTTCATTTTCATAATATTTGCTTTGAAACAACACTAACCCCAAACCAAACAAAAGTCATAAAAGCCTTTGTAATGGAGGCAAAACAATAAAATAGAAACTGGCAAGCCAGTGTTGGGACATTATAACCAACAATCAGGTCTTCTGAAGTTGTAATACTACGAGGAAAAGGGTGGAGAAGATGATGGGGTGATGGTGATGAAGAAAAAAAAGAGGAAGAGATGATGATGATGAAAGAGTATCGTCGTGATGATGATGAAGAGGAAGATGTGCTGATGATGAAGAAGAGAAGAGAATAGTGGTGGTAGAAATGGTTAAAAAAGAGGGATAACATGAGAAATACAAAATTATTAATGATGAGTAAAAATAATAAAACAAGTCGTTATATATTTTCAAGGCTTCCCTTCGAGCACTCAATATCAACACTCTGGTTTGTTGATTGAGAGTTGTTTTGAACTCAATTGAGTCTTAAGAAATTATGAATACAAATAATTTGCAAAATTTTGATGTTGATAAAACAAACAAAAAATTAGTCATTCTTTTGTCACTTTGTATGGATTTTTCATCCAGCAATCATTAATATAAAATTCATTTAATACATTTCATGCGATATTAGTTTTTGTCGTTAGTGTTAAGGCTATTATAAGCAATTTTAAAATTTTATAACTACTGTGGAAATAGCGGAAACTTGTTAAAACAGTGCCAAAAACAAATCTATAACTATCGGAGACTCACATGTGAAAGTCTGCTCAAAATTAATAGCCACTCCATTGGAAAGTAATTAGAATCCCAATTAAATGAAACTAGAAACTAAACAAAGATTCCATGGATAATGAATAGTTTGAGATGAAAATCCTTCAAAACATGAGTGAAGATGAAGAAATATTAAAAAGTTCAAAGAAAAGAAGTTTGGAAAAATTAATTGGAATTTTAAAGCAAGAATGGTACGATAGGTTAGTGGAAGGATGGATAATAACTATCTTTTTATGGGATAGCATGAGAGATTATGAGCAGACGACAAAATTCCTCAAGGATGATGCTGGATAATTCAGTAAATGAGTGGCAAGAGTGTTCAGTGAACACAAATATGGAGGGATGAACACAAATATGGAGGGATGGACACAAATATGGATGGATGGACAGAAATATGGATAGATGGACATAAATATGGATGGATGGACACAAATATGGATTGATGGACAAAAATATGGATGGATGGACGCAAATATGGATGGACTAATCAAGTGAAAGATAGATTGGGGGCTGAATGATTGAATGGATAGAAAGATAAATGAGTTAATGGATACTGGATGAATGGATTGATGGATGAGTGGATAAGATTGAAATGGTTGGATGGATAAGTGGATGAGATTGAAATGGGTGGAAAGTAGTGATGGATGAGACGGAAATTTCATGGCTATTTGCTCAGACAGAATACAAGGCGCACTTTTTAACATAAGGAGAATATAATTAGAGAATGGAAGATTGGAGTGATATTGCCTAGTGAGAAGTTCTGTTGAGAATTGAATTTTTACACTAGAAATAAAAAACAAACTTGGCTTAAAGTAGCTCAAAAAATTGTACAAAAGTGTTTTGAATTTGAAAAAACTTAAAAAAACTTTGGAGTTTGATAGAAAAAAATTTCAAACTCGTGAAAGGTGCAAAATAATACAAACACTTTAAAAAGTAAAACACAGAAAAAATTGAATACTTTAAGTGAGTTACAAAAAAACAATAAAAAATGTACTATAAAGTAAATTATTTTCATTTCTTTTTTCATTAATAATTAAACTTTTTACCAGTAACTTTCTTAAAATAACCTGCATTTTGCAGTTATTAGTGAAGAAAAATGTTAAAATAAATTAAAATTTTTCAACTCAGAAATACTTGAAGATGGCGGGGCAAAAAAGATGAACTTTTCTTTCCTTCTGCCCCACCACACCCCATCCACCTTCTCCACCCAACACCAGGCTCACTCCTTCAATATCTCATACAAACTTGTCGTCAAAGTGTTCTACTCCTTACAAGCAGATTCTAAAGAAGCCATCGTTTCACACCACTCTCTGTCAACTCTCATTCACAAACAGCACACTTGCAAGCGACCCTCGAAACGACACCAATGGGATCAAACCACACAAGAAAGCAAAAAAAGAGATGAAATTAAAAAACTGTGTGAACTCACAAACGAACACACGAACCAATATAAACTTGCAAACAAACAAAAACATTTAGACATACATACAAATAAACTTACAAATCATCACAAGCGCACAAACGAACACAAAGACGAGGGCATATTACACTTCCTCCTCCCAGTCATCGTACTCAGAGTCCTGGATCTCAACAACATACCGCATCTACAAGTGAGCACTAATGATTAGCACTTGACTCAAATTTTCATGATATGAAAACAGAAACGTGCTATCCATGAAGCATAGGGAATTTATTTATGTTATTAAAGAAAAGATCAATATAGAATTAAGATGACGAATGTTTCACATGAGCAATGAGTGATGAAGGGGAAAAAGCAATTTCATGCAAAAATATACAAATTTTGAGGATTATCATCTTTTGTTGTACTAGTTGTTGTTATTGGTTTTGTTGTTTTCAAAGCACCTTTGGTGTCAAAGGAAGGATAAGCTTCAGAAGCACTGACTGTGATTGAAGGCTGGCAAGTCTTGGGAGTACTCTTCTGGGATAAATTTATGATCTTATGGGAATGTTTGGCATTGAGAAGCTTGATCTTTTGAGTCGTCAAGATTGAATTTCTGGATGTGGAATTTGGCTTTCAAATAGTCACACTGCTCATATAGTTGGTTCCGAAGTGTTGTCGACTTTTGCATGGAATTGAACCTGGGGTCTTTGGATTTGATGTCTAACGTTGTTAACTACTACTCTAATTAAGTATTAGTAGTAGTAGTAGTAGTAGTAGTAGTAGTAGTAGTAGTAGTAGTAGTAGTAGTAGTAGTAGTAGTAGTAGTAGTAGTAGTAGTAGTAGTAGTAGTAGTAGTAGTAGTAGTAGTAGTAGTAGTAGTAGTAGTAGTAGTAGTAGTAGTAGTAGTAGTAGTAGTAGTAGTAGTAGTAGTAGTAGTAGTAGTAGTAGTAGTAGTAGTAGTAGTAGTAGTAGTAGTAGTAGTAGTAGTAGTAGTAGTAGTAGTAGTAGTAGTAGTAGTAGTAGTAGTAGTAGTAGTAGTAGTAGTAGTAGTAGTAGTAGTAGTAGTAGTAGTAGTAGTAGTAGTAGTAGTAGTAGTAGTAGTAGTAGTAGTAGTAGTAGTAGTAGTAGTAGTAGTAGTAGTAGTAGTAGTAGTAGTAGTAGTAGTAGTAGTAGTAGTAGTAGTAGTAGTAGTAGTAGTAGTAGTAGTAGTAGTAGTAGTAGTAGTAGTAGTAGTAGTAGTAGTAGTAGTAGTAGTAGTAGTAGTAGTAGTAGTAGTAGTAGTAGTAGTAGTAGTAGTAGTAGTAGTAGTAGTAGTAGTAGTAGTAGTAGTAGTAGTAGTAGTAGTAGTAGTAGTAGTAGTAGTAGTAGTAGCAGCAAGCTTTCGATTTGAAAATAATGAACACTCAAACACACTTGGTTTTAGGTAGCGTGTATTGTTTTACTAACGTGACCTGCTCAAGTGTTTGGTGTCGAAGTCCCTTTATCTTAAGCAAATAAAATGACAGTTCCAAGTGGTAATTAGTTTGAATTATTGATTATGATATATGTAAACATAAAAGCAATTACATCAACTGGAGCTTTAATATTTAATGATGCTTTGATAGGCAAGTTATGTTCCTATATTACCTTTATAATGTATTATATTTTCTGACCACTAAAAAAATTGACGTTTCCAAAACTTTCTATTCTTAATGAGTGATTTTACTCATTCATTCATTCATTCATTCATTCATTCATTCATTCATTCATTCATTCATTCATTCATTCATTCATTCATTCATTCATTCATTCATTCATTCATTCATTCATTCATTCATTCATTCATTCATTCATTCATTCATTCATTCATTCATTCATTCATTCATTCATTCATTCATTCATTCATTCATTCATTCATTCATTCATTCATTCATTCATTCATTCATTCATTCATTCATTCATTCATTCATTCATTCATTCATTCATTCATTCATTCATTCATTCATTCATTCATTCATTCATTCATTCATTCATTCATTCATTCATTCATTCATTCATTCATTCATTCATGAAACATTCTATCAAAATCATTCATGAAGTTTACACTCACTCATTTGATTTCATTTTTATAAAGTCTAAGTTCAGCTTTAAGACCATTCTCAAACCTCCATAGTGGTTAAATGCAAATTTCAGCTTGAAAATGCATACCAATCATAATTGAAGAGCGGAATGGAAGAAGGGGTTCAAGTAATTTGTTATGTCTGGCCTTGATTGATTTCTGCACTCTTTTGATAACCATTTTCAAATATTAAAATCAAATAAAAAAAACATGAAAGCTTAAAAAATTTAAAGAAATACATCCTAAGACTGATTTATGCCTTTTTTGTGCTGATAAAATGGCTGCTCAGTCATCCAGCTCTCAGCCATCCAGCTCTCAGCCATCCAGCTCTCAGCCATCCAGCTCTCAGCCATCCAGCTCTCAGCCATCCAGCTCTCAGCCATCCAGCTCTCAGCCATCCAGCTCTCTGCCATTTAATCACCGCATCAGAACCTCTTCATAAATACCTTTAAAAGCCTCAAAAACAATAAAAAATATTTTCGTTTGATGGGAATAAACGACGTTTCTTCACCACAGCTATTTCGAAAACTTTGCGCTATATAAATCAAATGATGATAAGAACGATGAATCATAGTCTAATGGCCGTCCTCTTTAGCTTTGCATTAATTTTAAAACATGATTAAATATGCCAATCAATTGTTAACATGGAAATATGTTTTGGTCATTAATAAAAGCTCATTTCGGAACTCATATTTATCAATTTGCGACCAGGTCACTTGGGGTTCGCATCTCAAATAGAAAACTTTTTTTCAAACGAGTTTTAATTTGTGACATAGACCTAACAAGCCTGGGGAATATTAACGTTAAAGAGATTAGTGCTTTGTGTCGTTTAATTGCTGCAGGGGCGAGAGTCCTTATGGACTGTATGATGATTGGTACAGTTCATATGAATGAGTCATTTGGAAAGTGGTTCACATATATCATTATTTTTTTTTTTTGTTTTATTATGAAATTTTTAATTTTTAAATTAGATTTTTTTTTCGTGATCAATTCTACCACCAGGGACGACGTAAAAAATGATGGGGTCAAAATCATCATCATCATCGTTGTCGTCATCACTATCATCATCACCATCATCGTCATCATCATCACCATCATCGTCATCATCAGCATCATTATCGTTTTTATTTAAAATTCACCAGTAATATTTGATTGACGCAGCCATTTTTTTCTCGTTAATGCATTCCTCGAGGGGCGTTGTTGATTTTAAAGTATTTTTATTCAAAATTTTAAAACGTTATTTATTTTGTGTTAATTAACTTTTTCCAACTATTGATTTTCCAAGTGAAAAAGTATGAATTGTTGTGAAAATGAGTATTCATGAAAGCAGCTTATATTATTTGATGATTGAATTGCGAAATTTATAAACTTTTCATTGAAAAATTTTTTTTCCACTTTTCAATTTTGGAAGAACAATACAAAGAAATTCAAAAAACTGAAAAATATTCAAATTGAAAGTTTCTCAATAAAAACTACAATAAATTTTCCAATTTAATAGAGAATATTAACGGAGTTCTAGTTTCAAATAGCATCAAATCCATTAAAACCCACCCTTTTTTCACTTTCCACTTTCCGCCACCTACCTAACATCCACCCACCAACCACTTTTCACCACTCACCTACTTTCCACTACCCACCCGACCACTCACCCACCTTCCACTACCCACCCAACCACTTTCCACCACTTACTCAACTTCCACTACTTACCCATTTTCCACCCTCCAACCTTCCACCCTCAGAAAGAAGTGCACTTAGTGAAACTCCACCAAGAACATTCGTGCAGTTTAAGCGAACAGTGTCGCCAAGTTGTCGGTCGGCTCTTCAGTTTTTGTTTCTGTTGCTCTAGAACCCACAAAAAAGCTGCCAACATTTGCCGACTGAGTTGTGAGTGGTGCTGGGGGTCTTCCACGAACAGTATGGAGGTGATGAAGAGCATGTCTAAGCAAGATATTTTGTGGGCAGAGTCAAAAAGTTTGAAAGTTTTGAAGCATGAAACCCACGCAACAAGTACTGATCGAACCAAACCACCCTCCCAAAACACCCATACAGCTTCTAAAAAGCCCCATAAAAACCCTTTTCAAACCTATAACACTAAGTCAAATCTTAATCACTCTGATGCGAGCAAATCTGAAGATGAATTCGCGAGCAAATCTGAAGATGAATTCGAGGAGAAAAAAGTCATCAATTTTGGTTTCCAACAAGTAGTATCTTCCTCCAACAAGAAGTTGCCACTTGATTTATCGACGGAGGCCTTTCTCGCCCATGACTCCACACATCCACCCCCACTTTTCATTTCTTCTCCCAAAATATTATTTCCTTATTCGAGAAGTTTCACACCGAATACAACTCAGACCGAAGTTAATTCCAGCCTTTCTCCACATTCATTTATTTTGCAGCTTCCATTACGTTGCAATGTTGATCAAATAAACACAACAAGCAGTCAGTTGAGCTGCAGTCAAGCAGAACCTTTCAGCATTCCATGCACTCTTCCTTCTCACGAAACGATCCATGCGAGAGAAGAAAACATTGCGAAGAATAATTCCCACTTCGATAAAAACTTTAAAATGAAAAGTAGCTCGCAAACAGTGGATGCTGAGGGAGTGAGGAGATCCAGCACACACAACGTGACAAGGGATATGACTCAAACACGTGATACTCTCAGCTTTCACCTACCACATGGTATAAAATATCCATCAAACATAGAAGCCACAAACCAGTCATCTTCGAGGAAATCTATCTGCACATTGGAGCCTTCGGAGATGGCGAGTGGGGGCATCGGATGTGTGGTGAGATTGGATAAAGGAGGGTTCGTGGCAGGTGAAGATATGAGTGTTGTTGTGGAGGTGTGCAACAACAGCACTTCCAACATTCACACGTCATTCGTCTCTCTGCAACAGGTGAGTTGTGGTGTGCTTTGAGAAGTCAAAGTTAAATTGATAGTGTGTCAGACGCCTTAGAGATTAGCAAGGAATGTCCTCACTAGGCAAAATATTTCCAAATTGATTATCACGTCAATAATTTGATATAATGTTTGGAATTTTTTTCAAAAATTTTTTTTTGTTTTGGATAAAGTTGTAACAAATGGTCAAAATGTTGTGGTGGGACGGAGGAATTAACTCGGTGGAATTATCGGCCGGAAGCTGGAAGCATGTGTTATTGCAGCGAAATCAAAAAATTTCATATTACTAGAATTAATTTTAAAAATAGAAATTTCAAAATTGAGAAAATCAATTAGTGGAAAGGGTGCCATCTTGAGTAACACCAGGGCGTAGAGAGCACCATGTACACTTTTAAATTCTGAGTAATAAAAGATCTTTTGATTTATGAAGAATAAAATGTTTGAAAATTACGAGAAAAATACTATGCAGGCAACAAAAAAAAATGAAAGATCGTAAATTAAAACATTTGTCAATAGCGTGTAGGATAGAATATGATTTAGGAAAGTTTATGAAAAGTTTCAGAAAATTGCCAAATAAATCGAAGCTTGTTTTTTTTTCTTGTTTTTACAACGTCTCTGAACCCCCTCGAACCCCGCTCCACATTTTTTTCTTCAAAAAATACTCGTGACTTTTTTGAGAAGTGCGCGTGAAATGGCCACCGATAACAAGATGTCACCATCAACTTCATTGAAAAATTATTGTTTTAATCAAAATTTTTCCCAAACATTTTTTTTTAAATTTGAAAAAAAAACTTAAACTAAAATTTAGAAAAATTCAAATTGAATTTTTAGTTTGGGTTTGTAGTTTTGTTTCTTTATTAAATTCCATGGCGACCATGAAGAATTTGAATGAATTTTGAATATAGGCAGTAAGAAATAATTTAAAGATTCCCTATGTTGTGATTGCTTATAAAAAATATAATTTCCGTTATTATTCATCATGTATTAACAACAACAACAAATTTTAAATATTTTTCATTTATAATTCACGCGTTTCAAAATCTCCTGAAAAAGTCTTCGTTTTATTCCAAGTTTCACAACATGCGCAACCATGTTCGCAACCAGCGGATTATGCAGTCCATATAATCACTTTAAAAATAAGAAATTCAGGAATTCTACTTTTGCAGATTATTTCTTTCTCTCAAAAAGACTTTTTTGAAAATAGTATAGAAGATGAAGATAACCAAAGAAACAGTGATGAGTATAGTGAGGAAGAAGAGGAAGATGAGGAATGCACTAAAAACCAAAAAGTAAGAAATATTAGCTTTTAAATTTCAAATTTATGCTTTACAACTTTTTCAATTTGTTGAAAATTAGTTTCCTTGATACAACTAAACATCATACGTTTGGTTTAAAAAACGAGCATAAAAACCAACAGGAAAGTGTGACGCTACGCAAGGATATTTTCAGAGTGGCGGGAAGCTCAGTGAAAGGGTCTGAAATGGCGTATTTCCATGACATCATCCACCTTCCTCCCCTTCCTCCCACCCACACTTGGTCCCCTCTCAGCATCAAATATGCTTTATGTGTGAGTCAAGCATCTCTTTCCTTCTCACAGCACATAAATCTAACCTAATCATACAAATGTTGCAGTAGGCCAGGGTCTTCCGTCCCTCAAATGTATTGAGTTACTGGGTTTTTATTTAAAATTATTGGGTTGTAGCATTTTCTTATGTTTAAAAGCGTTGATGTTTGACTCATTGAGAGATTTTTATGTTGCATTGAACAACTTTGAATTTTTTTTGCCTACAGTTTCTTGAAGCTCTTTTGGTTCCAGCCATGTTAATATAATTTGTACCTCTGAGGACATTTTCCAAATTCAGAATTTTTGCGCCAAAAAAAAACCTTTTTCCTCTATCCCATAAATCTTTTTGTTGAAAAGTAAATTTGAATCAACATAATCTCACAGTAGATAAATTAATTGCGTAATAAGGAAACAAGCTGTAAACAATGAAGCTTTGAAATATAATGAGAAAAACATGCCGCAACTATAAATTATTTAGTTTAGGCTGCGTAATTAAACTAATATGCAGATAAAAACAATATAACATTCTAAGACGCTCATAGCTTCAAGAATCTTCAGCAACTTTTTCTAAGGTCTTTTGTTTCTCGCATTGATACGATTTTAAAAGAGATGGAAGCATTATGCCTCATAAAACCTCACTTATGACACATAGGCAAGCTAATAAAGAAAAATAAAAATTTCCATTCAACCCTGTAAACTCCAGTCGACAATATCTCAGAGTCGAAATTTTACACCTGAAATAGTGCTATAAAATATTCCTCAAAAAGATTTTCATTTTGTCGTTAGAGCAGTAAAATTGAATTAAAGTCCAACTAGAAACACTTGCAGGTGACTTACTCAGCTTTTATAAATTGCATTAAAACTGCATGCGTGCTTTTTTGTTTATTAGCTACCTGGAGAATCTAATAAACATTCACAAGGTGGAACTAGTGACAACCAGGGAGACCTTCTACGTCATCAAAAAGATTGTCATCGGGACTGTACCCTTCCACTCTTTCACTTCGCCATTCGCCGCACGTGAGTTGGGTTGGAGGGGGAGGAGAGAGGGGTATTTGGTGGGTGGGTTTAATAAAAGGGTAATGTTTGATTGATGGGGGAAAGGTGTAGTTTTGGGTAGGTGGAAGTGGTGAGGTGGGTGAAACTGGTCGCTTAATGGAGTGGTTTGTTTGGTGGATGGGTGGGTGATCAGTAAATTGTGAGCTGAGTAAAGTCCTTTTGATGGTTCATTTTAAGGTTTCAGTGTTTTTTGGAAGCTTGCTTGTTTGTTTAGTTAATTGTTTTTCCAAATTGAATATTTGATTTTAATTATCGAAGCCCTCAATAAAAAAACTCCTAATGTTTTTTATTCACTTTAAAATCAGATTTGCATCTTTTATAAAACAATTTCAAGAGCATATGCCGCCTCAGAACTCATCAAAAACGCCTTAAAAAGTATTCAAAAAGAAATTGCTCCTAAAGCCAAACAGCCAAACTTTTTATGGGCGAGTTAAGCTCATCAAGGGCTATAGCTCCTTGCTTAAATAAAGATCTAGCATCTCAGATCGACATAAAAACATTAATTTGATAAACAGTCATACCACGTTACCTTGTGTAATAGTTCTCAACTGTACATCTCACTCATAAACTTTCTCTCCACATCTTTTTATTGCACGCATATCCTTTCAAAACAGCTACATTGTGTTTTCTTCACTGCCATTTCTACCACCTTTGTTGCCCGTATAATCTTCTTTAAATATTTCTTTTTTATTTCAATTTCAAATTTATCATCTCTTGAATGTTAATTTTTTTGCGATATAAAAAATTGCGCTATACAAATATAAATTATTATTAATGTCTGAATTTTTGATTTTCCAATTTTCTCTGCTTTTGCATCAATCAATGTTTATTTTCAATTAATTCATTTTGATGCAATAACCACGGGGGTGTTGGGCGTCATTTTTTATTGATTGGAGTAGATCATGTGATTTGATGAAGGTATTCGATTGGTTCTCGAGCTCTAATGGCATATGGGCATTTGAAATATTTTTACTCTGAGTTTAATGATGGTAAATGTTATGACGAAGGAATGAGAAATAAAATTTTAAAGTCGTAATAGAATGCTACTAAAGTCGTTTCTGCTTTCGGAAGATGAATGCTACTTGAGAAATAGTAGATATACTGACGTGTATAAAATACAAAAATATTTAAATCATAAAAAACGAAGACGAGTGAAAAAGAGGTTGGTGGAAATTACTAAAAAAATGATGTAAATGACTTGATCAAAAAACTGAAAGGAGAGAGATGGAAGGTTATAAAGAGGACGAGGAGGAAAAACTGAAAGGAGAGAGATGGAAGGTTATAAAGAGGACGAGGAGGAAAAACTGAAAGGAGAGAGATGGAAGGTTATAAAGAGGACGAGGAGGAAAAAGAAGAAAAATGATAAAAAGAAGATGAAAATGATTACTCATCTCGTGAAGTCTAAAGAAAATTGTCGGAAAAATGTTGATTTGAACAAAAAGCACCATTAAAGTTTTGAGATAATTGTTGTCAATCACAAGATCTGCATGGAAACATAACGGACAACTAGTAAGATAGGTAAAAAAAGTTATTTAAGCGAGACAACAAATTTTAAATATGAATCAGTAATTTTGTGAAAGTGAAAATAATTTTTATGGTTGAACTTTTTCCGGTTTGAACCACCAGTGTTTTTATTAAAAGCATTGTTGTTTTGACGTGTTTCAATCCGCCATCATCTCTCCTTACAAATTTGCTCTTCTAAGTACTTCCGCATATTTTTTTGTTCTCTTTATAGTCTCAGTAAAGCTTGTTTTTTGTCAAATCTGGATATTTTCTACGATAAAACTTCAATTTTTTCTTCTTCAAGCCTTTTGTAAAACTTTAAGATTCCTCGTCTCCAACTCTCTTCCATACACCTCATGCTTAAGATGTTGAACTCTGTTCTTATCTCGGCAGTCTACCACACATCTTCTTTCAAATATAACTTATTAATACAAAAAGACCTTGAAAAAATAGAAGTTTGAATATTTAATGGAAAATTTTGAAAATATTTTCAAAGTTTGATGTTTAGTTCCACCCATTTTTTTCAATTCTTTGGTAGGTTTTTGGAAATGTTGTGTTCGTGTGCTTTCTCAACATTTCAATAAATTTACTCAAACGCCTTACTTACTAATTCTTCATTTACTTTTATTACTTTGTTTTTCGATCCATAGCTCTCTTCTAACTCATTCTTAGAGCAGATCATGTGAGAGATTTCGTAGCTTTTATGCCATTTTAAAAATAGTTTTATTAAAAAATATTTCAAATTGGAAGCCATTTTGAGATCATTTGAAGTAAATTAACTCTTTCTGCGCACAAAATGATTTTAAATACACACAAAAGACAAAGATAAATTCAAGTAATAACTTTTGCACACATTCCCATGCTTATTTCATCATTGACTTCATTTTTCTTTCAAAGTCATTTTTTTCAAAAAGATGATTTATACGTGATTCGGCAGCAATTTTTAAAATGGCAATTTTTTTCAACGTCATCATATTCTCGCAAATAACATAATAAAATAATTCTCTGCAATTACGTATGGTGAAAAGCCGAACACAAAAGGAATATGTTTTCAACTCAGTTCGAATGCATTAGGAGAAGCGTCAGAAGTTTTTGCTGCACAAGTTTCGTCTAATTCTCGCCAGCAAAAAATAAAACTTTTTCAGCATTAGGAGCAACCCGCTTGGACCCACAAAGGCATTATAAAAAGAATTTAAAATTGCTATTTGGAATAACTATCATCATTAGTTCTAAAACCGTTTACATGAGAATTTTTATTTGCAAAATGCCTGCATTCGATTATGCATGTTTGGCATGGTAGTTATTGCATTTTTTGCTCGGTCCTCTGAAAAATCTCAACAATATTTGCACAAATAAATTCACACCCTCGCTAAACTCTGCTCGGAGATGCATTTAAAAGAAGTGGTGAAAGTTGCTTGAGAAATTGTATTTAAGCACATGGCTGGCCTCCTTTTCATTTGATTTGCTGAGCGCTTGAGTCTCGTGCAAACACAAAAATATTAATGGATAAATTACGAAATATCTGATGAAAAACATAGGAAATAAGCGAAGAAACAAAAATAGAAAATTGTAAAGAATGGCTAGTAGGTGTGTGAGGATGTGTGTGTTGGGGAGAGTGTGGGTGAATGTGGTGATGTGTTGTGGAGGTGTGTGGTGATGTGTTGGGAATGTGTGTGTCGTGGTTTATGTTGTGATTTGTAGGAATATGTTGTGTCGTGTGCTATTGTGAGTGGTGTGTTTGACTTGAAATTGCCAGGGTTATTACACGTCTAAACACTCTTATATCTGTTATATAATGCCAATAAACATTTTAATTCACCTCGTTATTTTGGTCTTCATAACTAGTTTTTTTCGTCGTACAATTTGTATTCTCTGAATCTCCAATCCTTTTGTACCCACACCGTTCAAAATGATTTAATAAGCATTATTGTGGCTCAGATTTAATGGCGGTCTTACAAATAGCCTGGTCAGAACATACCTCAGCAGGGTATTAAATGGGTTTCCATGCTGCTAATCCTTTCAAAAGCTTTTAAAATATGCCTCTTATGGCACTCGTTTGAAAAGTAATTAAACATGGTTTAGGGCTTCAATTGTTTTAGGGACAATACTAGTGGCTTATGTTTGGAGGGAGTTTACATCATTAGTGTTTATGGAGGTTTTATTGTTCTTTGAGGTTTTTTAGCTGTATTGACGCTTTGTTCAAGTGAAAAATGCTCAAAATAACTAGTGAGTTGTTTATTGAGTGTGTGAAAGAGTGGCGAATGGCGTGGGGTTGTGTTGGTTGCTTCCACGAAGACTAGCGAATAATATATGGAAGCGCTTATGAAGTTTATAAGGAGTGTTTCAAATTTTTGTTTTTTTAAATATTTAAAATGTCATTAGTTTTAATAAAAACTTTGGATTTGAGTCTTAATGAAATTTAGAGGAAACATAGCGTGTCACTTTTTGAAGTACCATTTCCAGCTTGTTAAAAATTTTAAAAACCAATTTTTATTCATCACATTCAACTAAACCTTAAAAGCGGAAAATCCCAAGAAAGCATTAGTGTAAGAAAAGTTGATAATATCTGGTCTGGGAGTTGAACCGAGGGCTTTTGACCACTCAGGTTGAGAGCACCTCGCTGTCAAACTCTCAATCACACCACCCTATGGGTTTATTCAATGTCTTTTCGAACCTTGAAATTTTTAAAATCAACAAAGCGTGACAGGCTTTTTAATTACGCCTTTCAAGCGAGGTAGTGTGGTGGTCGGCTTTTGGATGACGGTGTTGTGCTTTTTTGGGTGCCATTAAAGAAATTATTCATGAATTTCACTTTTCAAATCTAAATGATTCAAAATTCGGAGCTAAAAAAATTATTTGTAAAGATCAGTTGAAGGTTATTCAGCAAATGTGTGCAAGAGTGTTGATGTTGTAAGGATATCTTAGCTGATGATTTCTTGAGGAATCAAAAGCTTCGTAATAAACTTTCGAAGCATTGTTCTTGTATCCTGTCATATTATTGGTAGGCTCACTTTTTAATAATACTCGTCTGGCAGCTTATGATTACAACACCTCGGCAAACGCTGTAGTAGTTCAATAAGCTGGACTGCTTCGAAAGCCCATCACACGTCTCTTTCTACAAGCATCGGCTTCATTTTAAAAGCAGAACATGATGATTTTAGTGAACTAGTTTTTAAAAGTGATTCCTTCAATGGATTTATTATCATAAGACGTCAAAAAAAGTTATCATCTGAGATAAACACCGATGCAACGAAGTTTTGGCACAATTAATATATTTTTGCAAACCCAGGCTCTTATATTTCAAGTCATGAGACATTGATAATTTTTGATTTTTATTCATAATTTTCCGTTTTTTTTTCAATAGAAATTTTATTTCCACTTTGAATAAATCAAACGACATTCATGGGAGCAGAAAAAAAAGTTCTTAAAAACTGTTATAGATAAGATATGAGCATAAAATATTAGTCTTGAAATAGTGAGGGAATTTAATGTTTTTGAACTTCAGTGAACTGTTAAACGAGATGCCAGGCTCTCTTCGACACCAATCCTCAATCAAGCCTTAAAATCTCTTTAACGCTTGCCATGCCACGTTGTTCCCCTGAAATATATCTAAATTTATGCCAAACTACCTTCATTCGATGTACAGAGTGGTGTGAATGTTATATTTCAAAAAACTAATTCGTATTCAAAATCAAAAAACGAATTAAATGTCAAAAACCGAGAATAAACTTGAATTACTGAACACAGAGCTCCTTAATCTACCCTCCGAAAAAACTCACCCGAATGATTAGTATCCAGCCAAAGTCTGCATGTGATTGATGCATCTAGTTCTGTTTGCAAGCCCAGTGGTCCAATCTTAATAAATTTTTCTCTCGTGTCTAACAATCGAATCTTCAAACAATCACACATGGTCGGAGGTGCCACCCACATCAGCACAAACTCCAGAAAAGGAAATACACCACATTAGAACCTCCTTTTTAATTAAATCACTTTTTTATTTTTACAATTTTCAAAATTTACCATTGTTTCAAAAACTTGTCACCATTGAGTAATATATAATCTGAAAGCCCCAATCGGGTGCTTTGCTGCCACACAACAATCGCATGCCGCTTGTTACCCGCCTCATTCGATTGCTCGGTGCTATACAATTGTTATTGTCATTGTTCGATTTTTTGGTTTCAAGCATTATTAATAATATTATTTATAGTACCGTTTTTATTATTCTCGACTTCACCCGCAGTGGTTCCCTCGGTGAGCTGCTACAGCACTTCCAGTGCAGAGATCGAAGACTTCACTGAGGACCACTACAGGGCTGGAAAGGTGGTTCATGTCTTCCAGTACTACAAGACCATCTACAATTCGCAGCCTGTCTCATCTTTCGAAGGCCTCTAAGTTGAACGATCTCTGAATAGTGCTATTTGAAGGTTGATTTTGGATGGCTCGGTGGAGATTACGAAAGAAAGAAGGGCGCACGTCAGCTTCGATGATTTATATGACTTTTGCTGTTTCAAATTCTTCTTCAGTGATATATGAATAGATTGAAAATCATTTTTGTTGCACACGTGATTCGGATGTACAGTCATAAATGTTGCATAATTTAATCTCAAATGTTGAAGATGTGTGGGTAAGAAGTAGAAGTTAACTAATATTGAAACATGAAATAAGTAATTGAAGTTAAAACGTTTGAAAATAAAACTGGCTATTCTTCATTTTCGAGAGGATTTATCACGGGGGGTGAGCGTTGGGCTTGTTTTGGAAATTAAGAAGCCAACGAAAAATTGCTATTTTGATTCTAAATGAGATTTTTAAAATTGTACAAAATTCAATTTAGTAGGAAATTTTTTAGTAATGATTATAACGCGGGCGATTTTAAATCTCTTGAGCCAAAAGAAGATTAACATGAGTATGAAAGCATTTACAAAAGCGAAGTTGAATCTCAAGGATCTTTGCACTACGATGATTTATGTAAGCATGACTTATGGCTGCGACGTAAAAGCTATTAATGCCTGTTAACAAGAATAAAGATTTATCAAAGCTGATACCGCCATCTTTTGAGGTTTTGACTGATGTGTGAGAAAGATTTTGTATGGTTGTGAGCCTTTGTAAATTACTCTCCTCGTGGCTCGTATCAAAATATAAGCTTTGGTAATAGTCATGCATTCTTTTTGAGCTGCGTAGAATATACGTTTAAAAATCTCTATTATATGTTTTATTGAATTTGTTTTGGAAAAAGTGAACTTTGTTAATTTTCAAATAGGAACAGTAGATCAAGTGGCTAAAACAATTGAGACTTTATTCAAGAATCTTCAATCTCGCAGTAAGGCATAAAGAGATTGAAAGCATGCATAATTTCAATAATAAATTCATGATTTGGATTTAAATTTGATTTCACACAAGCCTCAACTGCGAGTGATGGCAACTACGCATGATGTGAGGCACATCAGTCAAACGAAAGTCAACTTCTGCAAGGACACACGGTCAGTTTATGAAGGACAGGCGCACGATAAAAAAAATAGCTTTAAATAGATGCCAAAATTTTGACATGAGATGTCTTTAATTATTTGTGAATAAATTTATGAACACAGTTCCCACGACGATTCTTTTCAAAACTATATAAAATTCACACCAAACTTCATATGCAGTCCTCTTCTATACAAGCGTTGACACCCTGTTTGCGGCCATTCAAGTACTCGATGTTTGCTCGCTATCCCACCACCCTCTCAAAGGAAGTGTCCTTGAAGGAGGCATGAGCATAAAAATTCTACACGAGAATTTCTCTCAAACGATCAAAACGATATTCCTTCACTAATGACGTTAAGTCAAAAAACGCTTAAAAGCCAACTGAAGCTTAAATAAAACGTTGAAAATAGTCTATTAAAGCGATATAACTCAAATACATCGAGCTGTTCGAATCAGTTTTTGAATGTATTGAGCTTTTTTGGGTCATTGCTTGAAGAAGGCGAGTGACTGTTGACTGAGCCAAATGGCGTTCTGTTGTTGCTCGTCTATGGCACCCTTCACCTTGAAGCACACACTCGCCAAGTTGTCCTCTCCTGTTATGACGTCTGCACGGGTTTGAATAGATTTCATTTGTCTCTAATACCCAATGACTTGTATAAGAAATTATTTTTATAATTGTACAAAACATATCGTTATAATAACTCTTTTTCATGATCACTCTCAACTATGGTGTAAAAATTTTTTAAAGTTAACAGAACAATGTTTGAGACAATCGTAGAGACCAGAAAAGAGGTGCTTGTATTGTTTCTCCAGCTCAGCTGCTTGCTCGAACATCAACCTCGCCTGCTTTCCGGACGTCTTGTCGGGCTGGTACATCGACTGTCGAACCTGCCTTCAATGCAAGTTAATTGAGATTTTATTTAAAATGCTTCAAAGAAGGCTCGGTTGAAAGTTAAGCTAATGAAAGCAAATTGGAGAAAGAAACGAGGCATTCGAATTGAAAATGTGGTTAGCACGTAAGAATTCTTGCAAAACTATTTCGCCCTTGAAGCCGTGTCTAAATAATGCATGAAACTACAGTCTTGCCTGAATATTAAAAAGCCCAATATGATTACAATTTGGAGAAACCAAATTATAAAATTAAAGTGTAAAAGTAAAATTCATGAAGTTATTTTGAGACCTTATTTGCTTGTAGCTCTTGAACTTGACGAAAAGAACGATGGGGTAGATGCGGTGGGTGTGGAGGCAGGCTACCAGACGTAAGGGTGCACTCAGTAGACAGTGGTAGTTCTATATGTATGGTTGTGTAGATAATTTTTAATTTGTATGCAACATCATAAAGCCTGCGTCGAAAAGTTTGAGTTACATAAATATATGTATTTGATGTTTTAGTTCACCAGTGTTTGTATTAGGAGTGAAACTTCAATGAACCTTAGAAGAGCATGATATGGGTGAGTATATAGATACGTACTTGTGGAACAATCTCAAAAAATATGAATTGAACTCTGAAAGCTTTGGAAAAGATCACGTGTCTACATTTATCACAAAATCAAATTTATTTCTCCAAAAAGTGATATTTAGACTTAAAAAATGCACAGTTATTGAAACATAAACTACAAAATCTTGCACCTCAATATGCTGGTAATAACACAAAACATACAGAAAACTTTTTTGTACTCATCATCATCATCATCATCATCCCCACCATCATCATCATCGTTTCACGTCCTCTTCCATGCTAGCATGGGTTGGATAAGAGCTTCTAATGATTCTCCTCCACACACTACAGTGTCAAGCAAGCTGAGTACTAAGATATCATCATCATATGCTCACTACGACATCCTACATACATAAAGCACATAGCTCTTAATGCAAGCAACCTTGCTCATGAGACGTTTGAGAGAGGGGACAGAGATGTGCTGGGAGCACCCCATGGAATCGATGAATTCTATTTTGGAATGTTCGCTGGAGTCGCATGTCTTGCTTTTTGTGAATTCTGCAGTTTAGGGTGTTGTGCGTAATCTTTAGTTTATAAAAATTGGAATCAATTTCATTTATCTATCTACCCATCTATCCATCAAACGTCTGCAGATCCACTTCCCAACATCCATCAACTATCTATTCATTTACACATCCATCCATCTATCATCAATCCATCCATCCATCTATCATCATCCATTCATCCATCTATCATCATCCATCCATCCATCTATCATTACCCATCTATCCATCTATCATCATCCATCCATCCATCAATTCTTTCAATAGTTTATTCATCTATTCATTTGTTCATCAACTGCCCATTCAGCGATAATTTATCCATCTATCTATTCATTCATGCATCTATCCATCTATCCATTCCTCCCTCCCAACCACCAATGCATTCATCCACACAACCATTCACTCATCAAAAACCACCTGGAATATACTCAGTGAACTTATCACGGGACTCGGAGACGAGCTTAGAGATGATGTGGGGGCTGAAAGGACCAACCAAGATCACAGGTCTTTTGTGATCGTCAGCTGTGAGAGGTTCCAATGAGTATTGTGGAAGTTTATGATTATTATTACCATTGTGGTTTTAATATGTATCATAAGAATTTATCACTATTGTTTTAAGCGTTGTATCCTATAAGGTTCAAGTAGAGTTGTGTCTTTTAGTTTTTATGGGGGGTGGCTAGCCACCGTCGTTCGTGTTACATTTTTTATTATTTTGTATTATTATGTTATTTAATATATTTTTCATGTTATATGTGTTAATAATGTAATATAAGATTATTATATGCTATTTATATGTTAAATTTTATACATCTTATTCATGTTTTATTCAAATGATCATGCATTCAGACTCACCATGTAATTTATAGACTTGTTCGAAGCCCAAATACTTGTGATCTGTAGCGCATTTTGTGTTTGAATGAATGGGTGAGTGGATGTGTAGAATGGACGAATGAGTGGATGTGTGAAAATAAATAGATGAGAATGATTTTGATTACAGATGATGTATGATCTTAGTTGACAACTAAACAATAACACTAACAACAACAAAAAAAAAAACAACAACACTACTAACCATAAAAAGAAAAAAAAACAACAACAAAAGTGGAACAAATGATGGATTTTGATGAATGGTGAAAACAATAAGCAATTAATACTTAAAAATCTTATCAACACCAACCATATTTCTTATTAATATTCTCATCTTCCTCCTCATCCTCTTCTTCCTCAACAGCACCATCCTTTGAAAAACTTCCGGTGCTGCGGAACCGTTGGAAAAGGCTTTTGCGGAAAGAAGAGTTTGAAGAAGATTTGGAGAGGATGGTGTTTGTTGGTTTGTTCTGCGGTGTTTTAGATCTTGATGATTTTCTGTCGTTTGTGGGTGAGGTTGTAACTTTTGAGACAGGCAGAGATGCGGTGTTTTGGTCGTCTGAACATTGTTTGCTGCGTGGAGAAGTTAGTTTGAATGTTTGTATCGATTTGTTTAAACGATAATGCGGTAAGTTAGTTAAAAAATTTCATCAAAATTTGAATGAAAAAATTCGAAAAATGAGGCCTTTATTATGAGATATGAAACTCAAATTGCAAATTACAGTTATAAATATAAAAAATAAAAAATACACATCAGTTTTTCAAAACCCCCATACTACCTGCATAAGGCAGTACAAACCAGTAATATTTGCTCAATGTTACGTAGTACATTTTGTTAGCCAGCTATGGATCTAGACATCTTAGAAGCCCTTTTATCATACTAGTACTTAAAACGTCATATGAAACATAAGGGTGACTAACTGGTAGAAGACACAGGGGTCGATGAAGCCTGAAGCCACCACAACGCTCTCTACTCTATGGGCCCACCACGAATGACTCTTCCCCTTTTCTCTTGTCTGTCCCTCTTTGTCTTGGTTGTGGTAGTTGTAGGTATTGTTGTCTTCCTGTTTGTCTTCTTGTTGGTAATAGGTGTTTTCTAGCAAGATTATGTCGCCTTTGTTGAAGGAAAGTTCTTGAGCCTTTGGGTGTTTGTGTTTTAGAAATTAATTTTTGAAAAAATTCAATAAAAATCAGACAATGGTTATATTCATTATGTCTTGTCATTCAATCGTTTTTGCATCGCATAGATAGAAACAGATTGATAGTGAACCTTGGTGCCCTGATGACAAAACATTGCCCTCAAGTAGACGCAGTCTCCAGGTTTGTTCAGCATCTGCTCGTAACCTTTAATTATGTCACCAAATTATTCATCGATCACTAATCCAGTTATGAAAAAACGATCCAAGGCTTAAGCTATTTTGTATTATGATTATATTTTGATACTAAATGTTTATAAATTCATTAATTAACTAGCTGTAAAACGTGGCCAACCAATAGGATCATAGCAAACGACAAATGAAGCGTTCTGATTGGGTCTCTGCAACTCCTCCATCGCCTCCTCCAAAGTCAAGCCTTGAAAACTCTTTCTGTTGTACTGGACAAGTTTTGAAGATTTTATTTTGGAAATCAAATGAAAAACATATTGATTATCTTCATTTGAATTAATTTCAAAGCAGAAATTTTAAAATTTTCGAACCTCAACAATCCTGTCTTTAACCTTCAACTTTTCAGCCTCCTGCCCAACTCCATCAACAAACACTCCAACCACATTCCCCCCTGCCACGTTGAAACTCAATCCCTTGCTCACCACATCATTCGATATTTTCACTACCCTCTTTTCCCTGTTAGCATGGTTTCCGATTGATAAGTTGTTCATCTCGATGAGTTTATCATTTATTTTTTATCAGTGTTGTTTTTAATCTTGAACTTTGGCAGCTCTTGATTTTCGTTTCATTATTTTTTGGTGATATTTCATATATTCATAATATTCATACTTAAATTAATTTTAAAACTCGGGAAGTTTAACTAACATATTATTGGATAACTAAAAATAGCAACTAATACTAACTCTTGATTGGTTGCTTGTGTGACGTCAGACTGGGTTTTAGTCTGCATGCTCTCAGCATATTCTGTCATCATAAAACCATCATGCAAGTTGACTACCAATAAAAGATATTTTTATCATCATAACATCATAAACTATACTTCCAATAAACCACTTTCAACCTCGAACTCTCCAGCAAAAACAACAGATACAGCGCCTAACAATTTTGCTTACACACCACCATCACACCATCAAATGAATGATACAACAGCACACACAAAGACACAAGACTTTATAATGAAAGTGTTTGATTTGAACTGCTTTCATATCAAACTAGTTTAGTTACACAAAAGACAAACTCTGTGGGTTGTATTGCACCAGCAGATTGACTGTTCCTTCGACCTAGACAGTAGTGTTACATGACGTCATCTATCTGATTCTATTCTATTTCTATCTATATACATCATTAAATATTTACAGAGGTAGAACATAGTGTAGTTAATATTGATAAAAGTCTATTCCAAAATTCATAAAAAACAACAACAATGGATATTATTTGTTTTTATTATTATTATTATTATTGATGTTATTATTGTTATTATTACCTGGTGAAGCACCTTATTGGCCACTGTTTCAGAGGCCCCCCTCATGTTTATGCCGCACACCTTCCGAATGACATTTTTAAAATTTTTTTATCCAAGTTTATTTTTATTCAAATCTATTATTTTTTATTCTCATTAAAGCATCCTTGCAAAAAGGTAGGTTTTCAGCATCCAATGAATACAAGATAGGTTTGCTGTGTGAGTTTCCATGATTCTTGTATCAATAAAATTTTATTAGATTTGTTGTAAATAAAATTCATACAAAAAATAATCTTTAATTTTTAAAATCTTAAAATCACTTCAATCATTTCTCACAAAACTTACAACTTGAAAACCTCAGTTGATTACTTAGCGCAACATAAACGGACATGATAAACGTACAATAACATAAATGCTCAACAACATAATCATCATAGCGGCCACCTCGAGCAGCTGGTCTCCGACCTCAAAGCCAGCCTGGGAAGCAGGGCTGTTTTCTCCCACATATGACACAAAGATTCCTCCCAGACTGCCTACAAACAGTCGAAAACATCAAAATATCGTAACAAACCTTAGATATATAACTAAAAGATGTATGTATATATAAAGTATGATAAAACATAATTAATAGTTATGCACACATACTTGATCTGATGCTGAAGCCCATAGCTTCAATGTTTTTCTTGAGTGTAATGTTCCTAGTCTCCCCTGGCCTGAGTCTGTGTGCCGTGTAATGTGGTGGATTTGAGTGTGGAGTGAGGTGATATGGTAAGGTGTAGTGTAGTATGATGTGACGATGTAATTTGGTGAGGCTTGATGTGGTGTGGTAAGGTGTGGTATTTAGTTGTGGTTTAAATTATTATTTATAAAACTCACCTGTTTTTGTGTATTTCGTTTGAGTTGAGTTTGTTTAAAGAAACGCTAGTGTAGTTGAAGTTGTTTTTGTTGAAAGGTGATACTAGATGAGGTGGTGATGTTGATGGTAGAATGGGTGGTGGAGATGATGGTGGAGGTGAAGATGGTGGTGAAGATAGAATCAGAGATGGTGGATAAATGATGTGAGATAATGGGGTGGATGGGAGTGATGGTGGCATTTTGAAGGGTGCGGCGGATGAGAGGAGGAAAGAGTTTGAGGAGGAGGTAAAAGAGGAGGTCAGACTTTCCACGTCAGAATCTGTGTTGTCATTCAAACTATGAGTTTTCAGGAAAAAAATTATAACTAATTTTAGAAATAATCTTGATTATAAACTTTGAGAAACTTCCGTGTAATTTTTAAAGAAAACCGGACAATTCATTAAAATTCTTGAACTTTGATTATAATTGCAACATGACAATACAGAACTAATAGCATGGCAAGAAACTCACTATTAAAATTTGAAGCATAACTAAGTGGTTTGTCAATCGATTCATCATAGTCACTGAGATTGTAATAGAAGGATGAAGTATTCTTGTCATTGTCGAGGAATGGTTGCTTATGAGAGAGTTTCAACTTTTTCATGCGATGTTTTTCCAAGCGAAAAAGATTCAGAAAGTTGCTATTCGAATCATTAACTTTGAAATTATTGTTAGCTTGATGGTTTGGAATGTTTGATGGGTAAGTGTTGGGTTGCAAGTGAGTCGAGAGGTTTTGAAACTTTGGTTGAACAAAAAATGGTTTTTGATGATTTTTTTTAAAAAGGGTTTGAGGTTGAGCTAGTTGCATCGGTAATTGTGGCCCCATTTCAGTGATGATTTGATTGTTGTGCTGAAAAGATTGACCTTGTTGTTGGCTCGACACTTGTGTGAGTTTACTTGAAGGGTCAAGTTGCCAGCCTTGCTTAAAATCATTAGTTGCAGCTTCTTGAAGAAGTTGTGGTTGGACTGGTTGTTGCGAGTGTTGAGATGAATCTTTCAAGAAATCTTTCATCAGAGTAAGAGAACTTCTGGCTCCGTTTCCTCTGTCTAAGGGAGAAGGTATCAAATCAATGACTGCACCCTCACTAAGGTTCAGGTCGAGAGGGTCTTTGTCAGGCAAGAGAGCCTTTGTTGTAACGTCATTTGACGGAGATTTACTAAGGATTTGAAGTTTTTGGTTTATTTGTTTCAAGAGAATCTCATCAAAACTATTTCTGTTTTCTTTCAAACCAAATTTTTCCGTACTAATTTTCAAACTATTATCTTCATTGTTAGTATTTCCGTCAGCTTCTTCATCTTTCCTCTCATCCTCCATCTCTTTATACATGGGTTTCATGAAATCTTTGACGGAGTCTGACAGCTGGATACGATGACATGGATGATGTTTTTGGCCATTTATGCTCGACTCCCATTGCTTTTTAGGTTTTTTATTTTTTACGTTACAATCATCTTCATCGTTGTTGTACTTACCATTCAAAACACCTTTTTTTCTCACAATACGTCGACAGTGACGACACATCTTCATCAGCCTCACACTCATATTCCTCTTGTACAACCTCCTCCAGTAATCATCCTCATCTCCCACCCCACCATCATTATCTTCAGCACCAACTTCATCACTGTACCCTTCTTCCCCATTCTTCCCCGTAGAGATGGTTCTTTTATTTTTGAACAAAAACAAACGCTTCAATTTTGAATTTTCTCTCAAACTACTTCGCACTCGTCTGGTATGCTTGTTGTTGTTTGCATCTTTTTCATTGGCATATTTTTCTGTAAGACCCATGTTTCCGCGGGTATGTGGCATAGAGAAGTCTCTCTTGAAGTAATGATTGTCATCAACACGGGCACAAACACCTCTGCTCTTGTTTCCTCTACCAATATCCACAATTTCTGGATTTTTATTGAACCGTTTGTTGCCATAGTAACAGCATTCTCGATCATCCTCGTCATTACTGCTCGACCAATCAAGTTGCGAGTGCTTGGGCCACGTGCTATGCCTCACAAAGTTTGACGAATTGTATTTCGTCTTGTTTCCTACAATATCTTTTTCAGTGCTTGGATTCTTAACACTTGTTTGCCTCATTGAATCAGAGTTATCAATATCATTGTTTTCATGATCTTTAGTGTTTATTTTGTTTGAAATGTTCATAACGATTTCATTCTTGACCTTATTGAATGTACCATACTTGCCAGAGAAATCTTTGAGGTTCAGCATGGTACTGAAGTTGTTGTCATCTTCAGCAAAGTAGTTGAAATCATCCCTTTCTTTATAATTGTTACTGCCATCTTCAAAATCCCTGTCATAGCCACAACCACTACTTTTCGTCTCATCCTTATTATCGCTATTGATATCCTTTGTACCATTATCACCGCTGGCATTATCAGAAACGTTTTTATCTGTGACATTTAATGTAACTTTTTTTTCATTCTCACTCGATGTGTCAACAATTGGATCAATTTTCCCACACTCCTCGCCACCATTCCTCTGTTGCGAGGAGAAGTTAAGAGATGATGGAGGTTGGTTGTGTGGGTGTTGTAGCTGGAAAAGGTGGTTTGATGGGAGGGTGAGTTGATGCAAGGGACTGCCATAAACTTGGTTGTCTGAGTCAATAGCGGAGTCCTTGCTGTAGAATGAGTTGTTCAAAGTGGGTGTTGTGGCCAACTTGGCTTCTGTGTTGTCTTTGGATTTAGTTTCGGTTATTTTTGTTTTGTTTTTGTAGTTTTCATTGTTGATTTCATTTTTAATGTTGCTTCGGTTGTTGTTGCTCGGAGATTTTTTAATTTTTTGTTGGTTGATTTTGTTCTGGTTTTTCAAAGCTTGCATTGCTCTGTAAAATAATTTTAAAAATACAATTTATAAATGACGAACCATTTTAAATAAAAGCTTAAAAGTTAATGGAAGTGCTAGAAGAATATAAAGTGAGAAAATAAAATACTTCAAAGAAACAAAAAAGAAAAACTATCAGTGAGATATGTAGACAGTATTGTGAAAGAATGCAATGTAAACAACAAATAGCCTTCAAATGTACGGAGATGCAAAATTAATTATTCATTAAACCCTCATATTCTTACTTCAAAATCTCCAATTCTTGCCGTATCTTCCCAATCTCCTTATCTTTGACCTTCTCCTCATCCACCATCCTCTTCAACTCATCTTTCAGCAACCTATTTTCCTCTATAAGCATCATATGCCTTCTCCCTTCTTTCTCCTTCTCCCCCCTCAACCAGCTGCACTCCTGCTTCAAAATCTTCATTTGCTCCAAAAGTCCTTCCATATAGTAGGAATTTTCAAAGATTTTATTATTGTTGTTATTATTATTGCTGTTTTTATTAATATTGTTATTCATATCATTATTTACGTTTTTATTATTCTTATTATTTTTACGATTTCTGATACGTGCGGTATCACTTTCATAAGCATTATGACTGGCATAAGACTCATCATTATCACTGGAACACACCGCCACGTCTTCATCAGCACCCCTCTCAATCATCTCATCACTTTTACTCTTCAAAGCTGCAATCTTGACCCTAGCAACATTATCATCGCTTGAAGTTGTGTCTAGAGATATTCTTGGGTTGTGTGTGTTTTTAAGGAGCTTTTCCAGCATGGAGATCCGTTGCTTTGCTTCCTCCAACAAGACGTTTTTGTGTTTCAAGGCCTGTGAGTTGGGTTGTTGCGTGCTATTATAATTTTCATGCTTATATTGACATAAACTTCATTTATTGACTGAAGTAGGACTTAAATGCCCTCAAAATCTGGTGTGAACTGAATGAACAACCAGAGAAAGAATTTATTTTTATCGTATCTTAAAATATTGTACTGTATGCGTTGTATTTTATTTCTTTATCATGTATTTTCTTGTACTTTATTGTAATGTATTTTATTTTACATTTTTAATGTAATGTTCATATCGTATTTTATTTTATCCTATTGTATTGTACTATATTGTATCACTTGAGCCTTCCAACAAACCCCATTGAGTTGCTTCATCTCTATATGAACCTCCTTCCTCTCCGACATCACCAACTCATAATCCCTCACCGCCTCATCTTTCTCTTCCTGCAAGACAACCAGTTCCTGGAATGAAGGATGTAATTGGTTGGTGGAGTTATCGACTAAGTATCGGTTGGTCTGTATTTAGATGCACAGTTTTTGATAGATCTTTGGTTCAGATTTGAATAAATTATCTATTGTTCGTATATGAAAATTTTTTGAATGGTTATTTTTGAAAATCATAATTTTTTTGTTGATTTATTAGTTTTCTTCCAAAAAAAACATTTTGTTGAACTAGTTGAGAAGTAAACACGTTGCCTCAAAATAATCACAACAATTACAAATCTATCATTGAAAATGAAACGTAATTCCCACAGGTTAAGCAAATAATTGTTGTAATTATAGCAAGAACGTGATTGTTGTTATGCACACATTCCTATCATTGAAGATTTAGCATAGCTCAGCTGGTGAACTGATTATCTAAAGTTACCGAGTTTGGCCCCGTGTTAGGCTGGGAACTAGCACCTGTTCCACAATGTTTTCACTACATTAAAGTAACAGCAAGTTCTTTGATTTATAAGGAAAAGCACTTTATGAACACCACTTTACATTACGTATAAGTTTTTTGGGCAACCATGTGGCTGAAAACCACTCCTCAAATCATCATCATCACTCATAGAGATACGTCTACAGGTGGTTGATGAGGGTAATAAACTCCCTCACAAGTTTGTGATGATTTCTGTGCGATGGAACTCCTTTGTTAAGGCTTTTGTGTGAGAGGTGCTCCAATGAGGGTCATACTGCACCATGGGACATATGAAGACTGTCGATAGCAGCTTCAACCTATGATAAGGCCGGCTTTTAGCAAATCCACAAGTTTTGGAACTATTTCCTTTACTTTTGCTACCGCTTGTTAATTGCGTCTAAAACAAAACATCAGAGACTCATTCGCTTTTGAAGGTTAGACGCTTATAAAGATCTAGTATTGTTTAGCTCTTTTCAAAAAATTTAACTCAAAATCTGAAAGAAAACTATAATTTTCGAAAAATTAAGCTTCATTATGGAACGTTTTATGATGAGATTAAACAGCAGAAATTATAAGTTTGTGTTCAATAAATGTAACAATAAATTATTTTATTTTGTAATTTGGTTCTTTGAAATACAACAAAAACGTAAAAATTTCTCAGATTTCACTAAAAATTTTAAGTTCATTAAATTCATGAACTTCAACATACACACTCAAAGCATAACATGAAAGTCACATCGAATTAAAAAGAGTGGCTTCAAACGTATGGGAAAGTTAGCTAATAAATATCAAACTTGATTACTCATAAAGCCAATGCCAAATCTATTATCAAAAATTTTTATCGCTCATTTATAATCACAAAGGATTTAACACATAACACTCTATATGCCTTTGACATTATCGCAAATAGGTTTTTACTCTGCTTTTTTACTTGATTCAAAATAAACACTACTATTATTATTATTGTTATTTTTAATGTTATTAGTATTAGAAGCAACATCTTCGTCAGTATTTATATATTTTCAATAATAATTATTCATTTTTATTTACATTATTGCATCATTTTTACTCATGGGATGGACTTATTTTGCTCTATTCAACTTCATAGCAGCATAGAACTGATGAAGTCTTCAAGAACATTATTATATGTATAATGATTTCCTTAGCCACAACAAAATAAGAAGCTTCGTAGTTTTTAAAAATTATTAGTTTTCATAAATCTTTTTATATACATAAAAAACATCAAAACATAGCTCCACCTTCCTGAGAGAATCACTCCAGAGTTGATGCTGGTGGACAGCTCTCATCATGTTCAGTTCCTGTTGCTTGTTCAAGTTTTCCAAGTGTTCGATCTGCTTCTGTAGAGCCATCTTTTCATTTCGTCCCTCCATCATCGCCATCTTTAAACTGGTGTGTTGTTTGGTTGAGTAGAATTGAAGTGAAATTTATGTAAAGGGTTTTTTGGGTTAAATAGAAACATTTTTGCAAGTGAATGACTTAATGAGCCTGGTATTAAAACAACTCAAATTAAAAATTTTTGATAATGGTGCAACTAAAATTCTATATGAATGATTTGTTGGATAACTTCCACATTATATGATAGTGGTTTCAGCATTTTTGAAACCATGCACTTTGAATTGAGAGCTTGTGGAAGCTTTTACTGATCACAGTAACCATCATCAACAAAAAAAAAACTCTACAACATAAACAAGAAGAAAATAATATAAATGATAATGAAAAATTAATGATATAAAATAATATAAAAAAAGCTCTCACATGATGTTGTTTTGCTCTGCAGCCATAAACATGTCTTGAAGATAATCTAAGCTGGTTTGCATCTTTCCATATAACTTCCCCCTGTCCATTATTGCAGGGTGTCTTGCAAGCTCATTTATTCCAAGCAATATTTTACTATCATTCTTATTGTTTTTATTTATTTTGTTATTATTATCACTGGTTTCATTATAATTATGGTAAATGGGTATAGTGGTATTATCAGTGACAGTAGTGGTATGGTAGCTCTTATTATGAATATGGTTGTTATTGTTGTTATTATTATTTTCATTATTATGATTATTGTTGAAGATATCATCTGTGTTTTCTTTGATGTTCACACCAGTATTCAAGCCATCAGAAGATTTGGTCTTATAGTCCATGTAAGGAGGACTGTTGTAAGTTAAGTTGGTGAGGTTGTTCAAGGAAGATGACTCTTTGAGCTCCAGTGTTTTTCCACAAACTTCAAATTGGTGTGACATGGTTGCTCAGTGAAGATTGGCAGTTGTTTTGGAATTTTCTTGAGTCATCCACTCAAAAAGCCGGATTCAAGTTGAATGAAAAAAAATTAATTTTTTTTCATTAACAAAGTTTTTTAAATATTCATTTTTTTGTTTTCATCCAAATTTCGTAAATTTTTCTTTGTTTTGGAGTTATAATTTATTCAATAAAAAAGCCTTGTCTTTAATGTTTCTTCATATTTTTACAAGCTTTTCAATAACGTTCAATAACCGAAATAATTTTTTATCAATGTCAATTAAACTTTCGTAAAAATTACATTTAAAAAGTTTGAGCAAAACTGCCAAGTTAAACTTTAAAACTTTCAAGAAATTTTTTCAAAAATCGAAATTTCAGTCCATTGAATAAACAATAAATTTTTTAATAAAGTATATTTCAGACTGAGTTGAAAACAAATTTATATTTCAGTCTTGAGAACTTTTAGACTTGAAAGCAATACAGGTTAACGACTGTAACTTTTAAGGGTTGGCCTATGATTAATAAAAAAAAAATTAAAACTTAAACTATTGAACAAATATTTTAAATTGAATAAAAGTGGGTAATTTCATTATTTGAAGTTCCAGGTTAAATAATGCCATGGTCACAACAATATTATCGTGCGAAGATTTAATCCCCAATTAGATATATTTATTTTCATTATTACTTGAGAACATTTTATTTATAGTATTGACAACATTTTTTCTAATTAGTGGTTTTTGAGAATAAATGAACACGTTTGAAGTATAGGACGGGAAAATAACGCAGAAATTTTACTAAAAATTCAGAATTTTTTTACTCTTGTTAAATAAATAATTCATTATTGACTATTAACAATTAATAACTATTTTGATAATAGTAAATATAACAATTCAAACATTAATAATAGAATAAGTAATAAATATATAAGTACGAAACTAGAAATAAACTCAGTCAAAGCTAAGTTCCAATACTTACGATGAATACATTGTAATCCTCAAAAGTTACTGTATCTTCTTTGATATTATACTTTTATGAAAAAATATATTTGAGTTTATCATTGAAGTATTTTGAGAATTTTTTTGAATACTTATTAAGGCAATTTTATTGATTAGTTTTTATAAAAAAAAAGCAATAATCTTGAGAAAATGGTTGTTTTTATTGAAAACTAGTCAAATGAAAGATATTCTATTAATACAGAAAATGAAAGTACATCTATAATTCAATTTTTAATATAATTAATAAGATAAATATTTACTAATACGAAATAAATAAATCTAAATAGAGTGCATCAAAGATAAGCCAAAATTTTCACACAGAGCAAGCCAGTTGTTCTTTCATAGTTCTTGCAGCCTTGTAATTCTTGACAAGTTCAAGTATTCTTTGTTGAGACTGAACTATTTGACATGATAAATTGGCAGCCTTTTCAAAGCTGGTTTGAGATTGCCTCAAGGACTGGGGAACCAGCACACCAAACCATTTAAGAGGCTCATTTAATTCTTTTACCTCTTCTTTATGGCTAGTGTTAATGTTTTCTTTGTTTTTATTTTTTTCTTCATCAGATTTGATGTTTTTTCTTTGTTTTAAATTTTCTTTATCTTTCTCAGAAACTTGCAATTTTTTCTCAAAAAGATTACCAAGAATTTCATCATCAAGATTCAATAATTTGAAAATAGTTTTTGCCTCAAGTGAAAAATTTTTTTCAGAGTTTTCTTCAACAGTGGAGACGTTCATTTTCACTTTGGCTTGAGACGTTTCAGATAAATTGTAATGAAATTTTGAAACAGAATTCGTCCCTTTTATGCACCTAGTCTGAGTTTAATATGATAGCTATTGAAAAATTTGAGTTTAGAATTTGATTAAGAAAGCATAACCTTTGCTATTAAAATGAAGCCGTTTGTTAAATGCTTTTCAAAATCATTTCTAAGTTGAAAATAATTTTCAAGTTCATCAAAAAAATTTAGTATTAGTTTATCTAAAACTTCATTAATTTCTTTTAATTCCATCCTAAAATATGTTATTAACTAATTTGACAAATTTACTTTTAAATTTCAAAATACTATTTTAGAAATATATTAATGAGTTATATTTTAAACAACGATTTTTTTAATATTTTATTATAAAATTTTTGTCATTAAATTAACTTCCGCGTTCAATGTTTACAGGTTGTAACTTGATGGATTATTCACAATGGTTAATGATTCAAAAATAAAATCTCTGGGCAAAAGTATAAAAAATATTTGTTTTTAGTTTTAGTTTTAAATACTTTTCTACATTTTTATATAGGTTTTAGAAAGAAATACAGGACATTAAGGTAATTTTTTGTACTTTTCAATAATGTATCAAATATATATTGATTCATTTATTTTAAAGCAAACAGAAAGTTGAAAAGCTACCAGATTCAATATGCAAATTGATTTTTCATAGCAATACAACATTCACGTTCCTGCTCACTCAAGTGCCTTGTCTCAACATCCCCCAAATATGCTCTATAGAATCACTCAGTTATTATCATGGTTTTTTAGAAAAATCCAAATGTGAATGTTTTTTAGAGAATGACGGAGATTTTTTATTGAGAAACAACCCTCATGACCCTCTCAAACTTATCCTATCATTAAAAGATTCTTCCTCTATCTTACATCAGAATATCTCTTTAGTCGAAGTTAAGAACAAGCACAATGATGTTATTGGTTTGTTCAGTGTTGTTTATTTCAGTATCATAATTGGTTTATTTTATAACATTTCAATTAAATTCATATATTTGAATTTTTTGCATTTTCTAGAGAAATTTTATCAGTTGGAAGAATCAAAAAAAAAGTTTGATAAAATTGCAGAGTTGGTTAATCATTTCAAAAATAAGTCTTTGTTTTCTTCCAAGCAGGTGAAAGTTGTGAACATTTATATAGCTATTTACATTTTTTTTATATTTGTATATTTTTTTTATTATTAACTATAATACACAATAGAAACCAAATAAATTAACCTAAAATATATACTCTAAATCAATTTTCTGAACCAGGTATTTCTGGGCCACCCAGTCAAATCCTCCAGCATCACGCCAATGAGTGTGCTGGCAAAACCTTCCACAGACAAGAAGTACTGGAAAGGCAGTCAGCCACTACTGGACCAACCCATGCTGAGCTCTTCTAGGTTTGTTGGGAATATATTATTTGTTATGGTAGCTTGTAATTCAAAGTTTTTCATGTAATGTTGTGTTTGTTAAGCTTGTAGAATGTAAAAATGTAACTTTTTGAACATTTTCTTTTCAATTCCAAGTTGCCTTCTTTGTTTTAGTATTGTACTCGAATCTCAAGCTAACCTTGATCATTCTCTATTCAATTTCCTTTCAGATATGGCAGCATGCCTTCAGTCCATAAAAACATGAGATCTGATAACAAAGAACACTTAGAGTCTTTTTTGAGCAACTCATTCAAGGCTGGAGCCAGTGTTGTAACTAGTTCAGCCCTTTCGACGGTAGATAGAGAGGTTAAAAGCAAAGAAATTTTAAGCAATGATGGTTTTGAGATTAGTAATAATAAGATGGAAAAACAAGATAATGAGGATGTTGTTACAAACAACGAAAGCTTTGAAGCGAATGGAAAGTTTGATGCAACACAACAAAATCCTCTGAACGATGAACTTGATAATGTTAAACTCAAACGGGATATCAACAACAACAACCACAAGCCTAGAGACGATTTAGTCAAGAAAGCGACGACTCAAAGTTAGTTTCGTGTATTATAGATGAGTATAAAAATAGAAAAAGTTATTTATAAATCCAATCAAAATGAGTAAGAGCTTTAAAATTATATGCAACTTAAAGAAACGCTGTAAGACTTTTTGTTTTGTCAGAGCTTTTCGAAGACATGTTTTCATGAACATTCTAAAAAATTTCTTCAGCGTCATAGCAACTAAAAATATCGAATAGTGTTTTATGCTTTTAAATGGATGTTGTACTTGTAGTTTTACGTTGCATGAAATGAGTGACGTTTTCAGTTTGAGGTAAATAAAGTTGATAATATTAGTTGCTATGACGCTGAAGAAATTTTTAAGTTTATGCATGAAAACGTGTTTTCAAAGAGCTTGGTTCAAAATAAAACCTTCTATAGAGTTTCTTATATAGACCTTCTATAGAGTTGAATATGAGTTAGTTAAAGTCTTTCATGGATTTTTGAAATTAAAAATCCTATAAAATTAAATTGAATGTGTACCAAAATTGAGTGTTAAATTAAAATATTATTATTTATTATTTTTAAGACGCGCAGCTTGCAAACTAGGTTTGCTGCGGAGGCGCTTGTAAAGTCAAAAAAAACTAGGGAAGAGAGATGCGGATATGAAGATGCGTTTTTAAATGCTTGTGAAAATGTTTAAGAGAAGGTGAGAAAGGCAGAGTGGAAGAGAATTCCATTAATGAGGGCGATATGCGAATAAGAGCGCTATGAAAAAGCTAGGAGAGATAGGCTGATGCAGTTGAAAATCAGAGTTAGAAGAACTGATAGAATCGTGAGTCTGTCTGATAAAAAGAAGCTCGTGAAATTGAGCCGGCTGATTGGAATATATAGTATTAGCGGTAAGCCACTGTAACTTAAACTGGGCTCAGTGCGACCGACAACCAATAATGGCGATCGAGGTAAGTGCGAGATGGAAAATAGTAATCGGCTTGAAGAACAGTTTTGGCAGCGCGATTTTGAAGGGATTGCAACTAAGAAATGAGACAGTTCGGCAGTCCACAAAAAAGAGAGTTGCAATAGTCGAGCCTAAAAAGAACTAAAGATATAGTCAAGGCAACGGCAGTGTTAAAGGGTAGAAATTTGCGTACTTGTTTGGTCGCATGGAAATGAAGTTTAGATGCTTGAATAAGCTGAGAGGCAAAGTGTTTGAAGTAGAGGCTAGGATCAAGAGTTACACTTACTATTTTCAGTTTGGACGATACTGAAAGATTAGTGGCGTCAAAGGTGACTTTTGTAGGAAGGTTGAATTTGGAAAGAAGCATAGGACTGCCTACAAACTTCATCTCGTTTTTGGTGGGATTCAACATGAGGTGAATGTTAGAAAACCAAGAATTGAGTTTGGTCATACATACAAAAACCTTTGTGAGACTGGGATGGGATCAAACTAAGAGGCACCGGTAAAGAGAATGATATCATCAACAAATTGATGACATAAAACGGCGTGCTTTTGTATGTTTTTGCTAATAAGAGATGTGTAAAAAGAAAATTGTATGAGCCCAAGAACGGACCCTTGGGAGACATTAAAACCAAAAGAAACAGAAGATATATAGGTTAAATTGATATTCATTCAACTTTTTTGTTTCAAACTGAAATATTCATAAAAAATCAAAATCAAAAATTTATTAACTGAGCAACAAAAAGCTTTTTGTAAGAAAAACACACATTATAAAGTCGAGTATTCTACAATACAAGCACTTTACGTTTATTAGAGGATGCGTAATGTTTTTTCCGCTGGCCAATAAGATTGAAGCAGAAAGAACCAATCATAGAATTTTTAATAAAACACACTGACATTTATTAAATACCATAACACATAACAACATAATAACACATAAAAATGCCATAACACATAACAACCTCACACACATATCAACATAAAAACACTGTAAATACTGTATTTTTTTCTGAAAAACCCTATAATTTGTCCTTTCTGCTTCAATCCTATTGGTCAGTGAAAAATTTCTTATGTTTTTTATAGTAAACGTGAACTTCTACTTTCTACACTTGGTAATCGTCTCTCAAAAGTCCAGTTTTTCCAGTTATAAAGTGTTGTTCACTAACTAATTTATTCCACACTATGTTTTTTATATAAAAATAGCAATTACACTTTAAAAACATCAATTGAGGATTCATACATTTAATTTTTAATAAGTATAATCTTACCATAAAACGTTAACAAAAAAAATATAAACATACTTCTTAGATTCAACCTCGAATTTCTATAGTTAGAAACTTTCATGCTAAACTCATCTGCAAAAAAATTGTAAATTTTCCTTTTAATAAATTCATGAAAAACTTCATAAAAATTTGAAGTTTAAAACTTTAAACTTTCAGTACAATGTTTTTTCAAGTTTCGCCCACATTCTCCACCCACGAACGCCTTCTTCTCCCCACAGATCCCCCTCCAAAACCTCATCGAGTGCCCACCCTTAAAGTGAATAGTAAGTTGGGCAACAAGCCAGTTGTTGAAGTGAGGAAGATTCAAGAAGATGGTGATGAGGTTGAAGGTTTGTTTAATGGCCACTCATTATCTGAGTTTTTGATGCTCTACTATTTTCACCTATTAGTGTTCTCGTAACGTTTTTGTCTTTTTTAATGGAACATAATAATTTTTTTAAAAACTTTCTATCTATCTTCTTTATTCAGATTTTTCTTTTTTTTTTTTCTATAAAATGAGGAAATTCGTGGAAACATTTATCAAAATGCATAATGAGTTATGATAAGGTTGTACTTATCGAAAATTTTATTTTCTGTTTAAAAAATCAATGTATCTGAAAATTTTCTTATATAGAAAAAGTTCGAGAAAATAATTACAATAACAATGAAATATATAAAAGATAACATAATAAAAAAAAACATAAATCATCAGTTTACATAATAAGATATTCAGTAATAACATACATAATATAATAAATAAAAAATCAATACATCAACAGATATAGAGTCATTCTTCACTCGATCACACACCTCAAAAGTGTTGGACCCCAAGCAGCAGGAAGCCATGTCTCTCGAAGCATCAAAAGCCATCATAAACCGCATCTTGGCATCCTCTCCAGCACAAATTGCCAGGTAGGGTATTTATAATGAATTGCTTTTTCATCTATTATAATTACAAACAGGATTTTAGGGACGTAAACTTCAGATGTTACCACAAATATTAGTGTGAAAATTAGTATTAGTTAAATGGTAGAAATAATAACCTGCATACTAAATAGGTAATAAAAATAAAATCTTCAATGGTTTTGTTGATACTGACTTAATTATGAATGTCGTTTTATAATATTTTAGTTGTTTACTTGAAAATTTCGAAAGTTAAAAAAATAATTAATATCTAAATAAGCAGGTACAAAAAAAAATTCCTTTTGCTTAATTTCAAATGTTCAAACTCATTCATCTTCAACAAAAAGGAAACTCATCATAAATAAGACAAGGAATATAATGTGATGCAACTAATACACCAAACCAGATGTATAACAGAGATCGACATGGAGATATTAGGCCTGAGAGACAAAGGTAAGGAGACTATATTGACAGGGGATGGTTTTGAGAACATCATTCTACCCTTGGGGAAGGTGTGCAATGAAGACTCCGTTGAGAAGTAGGCTTTGGGTGTTTCAGTAGTTGGAATTGATTCATTCATGAGACTTATTTCATTATGCTTGGCTATTCTAACGGCTAAAACCGATAAGTTTAACTTTTTTGAGATTTAATTTGAGTTACAAAATGGCAAAAGGGTTTTGTTAGTGGAGCATCTTAAGCTTGTCATTGTATGTTCCATTTGAACAATTCATTTGAACAGAAATATTATTTGAAGACTCTTATTTCTGAACTTTTCACAATTCCTCTAAAGCCACATAAACAGAACAAACTATCACCCAACAGACATTTCTCCCTGAGATTTCTCATCATCGCCACCTTTCTCAACGACCAACCTCAAGAAGACCGAGTGAAGCTCTTATGCCATTGGCTGGAAGTTGCGCAACAACTCAAAACTTGCGTCAAAAACCTCTTCTCTTTCTTCACTGTAATGGATGCTGTTTGCTCTCCTCAGGTGGTGGTGCGAATGTTAAGGATGATGGGGGTTGTGATGATAATGATGATGATGTTTGTGATGGTGTATTGCTAATGGTGTTGATGATAATAATGATGGGGGTGATGATGCTGATAATGATGGTGGCGGTGATAATGAAAATGGTCAATAGTACAATAAACTCAGGTGTTGAAACTGAAAGGGACATGGTTGAGTTTGAAGAAAGACCACTCAGACATCTTCAATGTTGGTGTCTTTGAAGATCCTTGTAGCATTTCTTATGTGACATTGTTTTTGTGTTTGACGAATCTCAACAAAGCGGATTTCATTCTATAGTTTCAATAAGTCATCAAAATTCAGTTTTTTTTTGTCAGTTTTTGAAAACAGTCTCATTGAAGTACAAATCTTCAACCCTATAATCATTTAATCAAATCAGTCATTTTGAAAGTCTACAACTTCTCAAAATTCAACATTCCACCACCAAACAGAACTTTGAGAATGTTCTTCTGGTAAGTTACAAGGGCCTGTTAGACGGATCAAGCCTAGACGAACCCTATGAACTAGGCACCATTCTACCGCACCTTCACCCCTTAACGTTCATGCTTGCTTACCAGGTCAGTACTGATCTTTTATAAGATACAACAGTATTTAATAGACACAAACAAAAAAACCTGAAAATGCTTATAATAATAAGCCGAAATTTTTTAATAAACCCTTGTGTTGTACTTCACTATATAGTTCGTAAGCTCACACAAGCTAATGCTTACAACGAAGCTTTTCGTTAAAAGAACTTACATTATCAAGTAGTGATTCTGTGAGTTCTTACGAAGTTTTGATGTTTGACAAACATTTGTTTTTGTTTTTTGTGCGTGTAGTGTTGGCTCATTGCTATTTATCATTCGGTATAGCATTTTCAAATGTAATTTCATAAAATTATATTGTACTAAGGAGTATGAAATTTTTATAAATCATTATAAATAAGCGTCTCTAAATTAAGACTGCTTTTCTGTTACAACCTGGCTAACAGTAGACTCTGGTAGCAGGTATCCACAAACTGATATTCTAATATTGTTGTCATTTGGCTTGGCGGATGATCTTTCTTTTTTTGAACGGCGGATCTTGAATTCGATAATTTCAAATTGGACGTTAGCTCAAGCTGGCAGTTTGTAAAAACTTTTCCCAAATAAAATGGTCTTTTTTATAGATCACTTTTCTAGTATCGATAATCTAGGCCGACTGCTGTCAACCCCAGTTATTGGGACATGTACAGCAGTATAATCTAATTAGATCTATAATAAAAAAATAATAAACCAAAAACAGCTGTTCATCATTGGTTCCCAATGTTTTGATAAGTCTTACAACACATTTTCATAAAAACTTACATTAACAAAAATTGTTCACAAATTTTTTAATATTTTGATATACTTCCAACCCAACAACCCTCCTTCCTGCCCAGGAGTCACACATGAGTATGTACATGGTTATGTCCCACTTGACAGCCATGAGGCAAGTCTTTCTGAACTGCAAGCTGTACAACAAGGCAGCTGAGGAGTTTTTAAGGGCAAAAGACTGTGATCAAAGCTCCGATAAAGAATTACTCTTGGATGTTTTGAACCCCATCACCCAGGTTCGTTGTTTTATGTATCATCTCGTTTGTGCCTAACGGTTAATTGCTGTTTATTATATGGATTTTGAAATATAAAACTCAGCGTAAAGTGCTTGTAGCCTTGTTTATAGGGACATGAAAGCACAAAAGGATGATGGATTGAGTTTCTATTTCAAATAATATTAATATATGCTTATCAGATTCAAGTTCATATGCGTTTGTTGTGATTGTTTAAATACACAAATAACATAAGAATTCGCATACTATTTGATTAATTATTTCTTAAAATTTTGTTTTATAGAAATTACAAGCTTCTATGTGAATAATTTCAATTAGAATGGAATTTTGAGAGTGATTAAAGATTCTTTGTTTATAAAACAAATGTTTTCAAATTTCTGGGATATTTATCAACATGATAATTTCACAAGCAGTTGAGGCTATTTATAGAAAAGAAAGTGTTTTTTTTTTCACTGACCAATAGGATTGAAGCAAATTTAAACAAGGTTTTTCAAATTTGCTATTTCTTCTGCTAAAATAGCATTTGAATGGTATCATTTATTTTTAAAAATGTGGATGAGAAATACTAACATAAGACCAAACCAAAACATTGCATTTGTGCCAGAAGAATGACAAATTTAAAAAATCTGGTTTAAACCTGCTCTAATTTTACTTTTTTTAAGCCTCAATATCTTTCTGTTGCTTCTTTTTGTTTTTATCACCTACATCGCGTCAGACAGATCTCTTCTTGTTCCGATGATGCCTCTCTTAAGATTCTTTTCTGTTCTCTTGTTCTCTTCCGACTTGATTACTGCAACTCTTTGTACTTTAATTTTCCTAAATCTATTCTCTACCCTCTAACTAAAGCTTTCAACTCTGCTGCACGCCTGGTCTCTCATACTTTTAAATTTTTTCATATCTTTCCATCTCTTATTGATCTTTACTGGCTACCACTTCACTTTCGCTCTTCCTTCAAAATCTGTTTTCTCATGCATAAAATTTCTCATTCTTCTTCACTTACCTGTCTTTTTAACCTCTTACTATTTTCTAAACGTGCTGGCCTATGGTCCTCTACTCGTTCTCAGCTCTTCATTATTTCTCTTTCTTATTCTTACGCTGAAACTGCTTTTTCTTTTTCTGGTCCACTTCTCTGAACTCTCTTTCTCCGAATTCTAAATCTTCTCCCTATCCTATTTTTTTGAGAATTTAAAAGCCTACTTCTATAAGCAGTTCATAGCAGAGCTCTTCTTAACGATGCGTAAAAGGCGCTATATAAGATTTTCACATTAATGTATTATTAATCCTACTGGTCTATACAGAAGTTGCCTCCGTTCACATACTTATTGATAACTTCCACTTGATAATTTCATAAACAGTTTTCCATTTTCCAGGCGACATATTTGTGGGGGGTGAATTGGAGGTCGGTGGGAGGGAAGGAGAGAAGAGATAAGATGGAGGCAGAGTTGAATGAAAAAAAGTCGAGAATTAAATCAGAGATTTGGTGAGAAAATAGTGAAGTGCTATAAAAATTAATGATTCATGCAGTATTATAAACAGTTTGATTTTAATTTTTCAATGATTTTATACTAGAGATAAAAAAAAACGGAAAGATTTATTGAAACAAATGTGCCAAGTTTTTTTTAAGATTAACTGCTACTATAAAACCTTCGTTAAGAAAATCTTGTTCTGCTGTTGATGAATTTAGCGTAAGGCTGATGAATATAGAAAGTATCATTAATTTTTTATTTTTTAAAAATACTCTCAACCCCTTGAAAATTATTTAATTTTATTTATTTTAGACTTTCATGAATTTATTCATTAGATAAATCATTTAACTTTTTATTTTATAGCTTATATTAATCAAACAGTATTTCAAACTCATTAAATTTTTCAATTTTACACTTATTTTTATTAATTTTTCACTAATTTCATGATTTATTTAAATAAAACAATATATTTGAATAAAAAAAAAAAAATGAAAATTCTTGAATAAAATTTAGAAATATTTATTTTCCAATCCTCTGAACAACCCAGTCATATTGACACAAGGGACATCTGTTGTTTTGTTTAACCCACAATGCCATGCAGCAGTTGTGAAAAGAATGGTTGCAATCTCCCCAGACCACTAAAAAATTGATTTTTTAAAAAATAAGTATACAATTTGAAACCACATTATATGTTATTTTATGACTTACCTACGCAATCATCTTGCTTGTTATCTGCTTGACATCTTAAACAAGCATCTGAAAAATGAAATACCATTATAAAAATACGAAGTGATGTATGATGATCAAATGAAATAGCTTTCTGCAAAACCTATCAATTGTGCAACCAGACACCTGTTAGAAATGACCTAATGGTCAACTTACTTAGTGATATAAAACGAAAGAAAAAGGAATTATTGGTGTTCACCCATGACTTGAACTCTGCAGATAGCACAAGTGTCACATTCAACGTCCCAACTCCACATTGCCACTGCATTCCACTTCTTCAAAGTAAACATCTTCCCCTCTTTTCCAGCATCAGCTTCTTCCGACATTATTAAAATTTTTGAAAAAGTTAGTTCAATTTAACCGGCATTTAAAAAATTAAAAATTCTCAAAAAGTTAATAAGATGTAGATAATTTTACTCGGTTTTAATGATATTTGAAAACATTCGAAGCATGTTTAAAAGTAATATAGTGGGTTTTAAATTGAATAAGTTTTTGAAATTCACAAGTTTTGTTAGCGAAAAAATTTTAGAAATATAGTAAATTTTGAGTTTTTAATGAAAATTTGTCATTGATACAAATATATTAGCATGAAGAGAAGATTCATCGTTTGTTGCTGGACATCTGTGTGATTATCAAACTTACTTCATGAAACATATAAAGCACTAATCACATTCATAGGAACGTTTTGCTGATTTGAAATATGGCGAAACTTTTGAAGCACTTAGGAATAGGAAACAAAAAAGCATCATCGGCATCCCCCAGAATCGAATGTGATCGAATCAGACAATCGCCCAATAATGATTCGCCAGTTGTTTCGCCTTATAAACCGCAATCTTTTCAGCAGGCAATTTCACTTTTTTATTTTTTCAATATTCCCGCTGAAATGCTCACACAACATCGCTAATGTTATCATTAATATACCACCGCAGTGCGCATCTTCTCCAAAGCAACCTGCAACTGACACCTCCATTGCAAGCACCGTGTCTTCAACTTCAAGCGGAGGAAATGCTGCGGTGGCAGATGATTTTCCATGTCCCCCATCATCGTGGTTCAACTCTGCAGAATGTTCCAGTGCAAATGACGATTTCAAATCTGCTCCCAATATTCATCCAGGTTTTGCAAATAAGGTATAGAAAGAATAAAATTATTTTTGCATATGAACTAATATATTTTTTTATAATATAGACTGAAGGACAAATTAGAACAACAAATATCTATGAAAATGAAGATGTTTCTCATAATATCAAAAGCAATGCTTTGTTTCAAGAGCAGTCTTGGGAAGACATTAAAAAGTGGCTCATTGGTTTGTCAACTTTCAGTGTATATCCATATTGTTAAAACCATTATCGTATTTTTAATCTTTATGGTTCACTTCAATTGCCATATTTGGCTTTTTATTGTTTATACTTTCTTTCACAGAAATGACTAATCCAGTAAGATCAACACCTGCAAAGCCTTCCACTCCAGTCTCAACTGATTATCAGGTTTCCCAAAGAGACAAAGAAAACGCTGCATTTTTATCAGAAATTTTAACAGCTCTGCAATATGCTCGAAGTGAAGTTTTAAAGACCAGTTATTACAATAAGAACAATGCAAAAGACCTAAAAGACATCAACCACTACATCAATGCTTCATCTGCTCACCAACAACAATCCAGTACTGACCCAATCAAGATTGGAGGAATCTTAAATGAGGTGGCTATGAAGCTGGAGTCCCAATATGAAAGTGCTCGTATGTCATTTGGAAGCAAGGACTATGAAAGGTTGAGTAATTTCATTTATCTGTTTGACTGATTAAGTTATCAATTGAGCTTAAGTTCACCTAAGGTCAACTACAGAAATTTTTTCTAATTGTTTTCTATTATGTTTATTATATTTTTAGACCACTATGATATCAACTATTTTTTGATGTTCAATTTAGTGAGAAATTGGGCGTTACATGTTGACGTTATTAAGATTATTTGAAGTAATTTGATATCAAAAAATCTATATTCAAATGAAAAAAAAACTGACTGAAACTCTTGGCATACTTTTTGTCAAATACGCTAACAACAATTGCTATGTTATTAATTTTTTAACGTTGCATATTAAATATTTTTGTGAAACTGAAAAATTCAAATTTTCCTGAGTTTGGTGAAGTTTCATTAATTTTGTACAAACATCCGAAAAAAAATAAAACCTAAATAACAATTCCAACACTATAATACCGTACATCAATACTAAAAAGAACAACCTTGAACATCAAGATCTTCAGCAGTAGTTATAAGAAATTGATATTTTCATGGCCCATTTAGCTCAACTGGATGAGCGTTAGACTAATTATCCAATGTTACCGAGTTTGATCCCGTGTTGTGCCGTCATGTAGCACTTCTTTCACAGTGTGTTTTTGCTACATTAAATTCCTCACAAGCTTTTTGATCTATATAAAAAAAGCGCTATATTATAAAACCAATTTCAATTTTTTACATATTTTCTAAACTCCACCCAGATACACACAGCTGAAGTTGTTGCTGCAGTCAGAGTTGCAAGAGCCAGTGTATGGCATCAAGAAGCAAGAAGACAGTGAGTGCCATCTTCAAAGTTTATCAAGTCTAGTGCATCTCATGTTTTTAAATGATATTCTCCAAATTATATAATTTATTCACATTTAATAAATTTATTAATTAAAAAAGAACTATTTGATAATTTTCTCAGTTCTCAAAACACTTTCCATCAGATTTCAAAGACACCTTCAACTGCTCATATTCAAACTCAGACAACGAAGGTGATGAGAACTTCCCTCAAAACCACATCATCTCTCTCAAAGTTTCACCACAGTCTGAGATAACCCCACAAATGAGATCTTCGGGGTTCTATGAAGATGCCTGGGATAAAGAACAGGCGGCAGAGGCGCTGCAGGACCAGTTTAACGACGAGGATGGCCGTAACTCCATCAATAATAGTGATCACGGTGATAAGAATGATGAGGGCGATAAAGGCAAAAAGGATGATGATGAAGGCAGCAAGGAGGGGAGCAACAAAAGGTGTGACGTCACAAAGAATGAAGAGATCGATATGAGGACGAGAGAAGGTTTGATGTGTTCATTAAATAGGTTTGTTTTGTTACAGTAATAAGTATTGTTAATGTTTTTAAGGAAATTTATTAGGGATTTTAACCCAGTGAGTTTCGGTATCATCACAACAGTAATTATAAGTTTCGATTATTTTTCAAATCGTATCAGTCAAAAATAAATTATCAAATATTTTAATTTATGTTTTCATTTAATTTATTTGAAATATTTAAAACACCTCAAACCGATCCAAAACCCTTTTATATTTCATATATTGTTTGTGTAGTCCATATTAATAATCAAGAGCTAAGTACCCACCTTCTCAAAGGGGCATGAACCCTGCAGGTTACGACGTGCCATGGGACTGGCAACCCCATAAGAAGGATGCCAGGTGTCAGGAGGGGTATGAGAAACCATGGGACCTCAAGCCCCAAGATAAAGATGACAGGTGGTGATCTGTTATAACTATACCAATGAACATTAGTAACTATTGGTAATTATGAAGAATAAATTGGTTAAATATAACACTAAGTTGTTTGAATTCATATTGTACCACTAGATTTTTGGTCTAACACGTTGCTCATGTAGAAGGTAATAAAGATTAATATTAGGGATATCAAATAATAGTGATAATCGTCATGGTCGCCTCTCAAGTGTTTCTATGCTATCATATTTTGAAAGAATAATGACATTGTATAACGCTAAAAACAATAAATAATAAAAATAAAAGAATAATAACAACAATGACGCACAGAGGCAGCAAGGACTACGAGGATCCATGGGACAAGAACAATGTACATGCAGACCTCTTTGTGGCTAAGCTGGCCAAGGATGTCAAGGTGCTTGTGGGATGGTAGTGGTGTAGGTGGTAGAGATGGTTGGGGGGGTTTGAGTGGTGGTGGTTGTTGTTTTTGTTGCTGAGAGCCAACTTCCAAAGACTCTTTTGACACTCATTGGAGCGAGTACAGAAAGAAACTTGTAGCTTCGAGTTGTTTATGACTTTTGGTGAGCAGTGAAAAATGATGGATGGATTCTCGAAATGCTTTGAGGTTGAAAGCTGACGTGGTTTAGAACCTCTTCGACACTCTTGTGGTGGTGGTGTAACAACACAATAATGGTTATATTATCAGAAATATCAATAATAATAATTATCATGGTAATAATCAGTAATACTAACAACAATACAACTGAATACAGAGCACAGGCAACATGAGGCAAGCAAAGAGGAGGGGGAAGGAGTATGAGGAGCCCTGGGACAGGAATGAGGTGCTTAAGAGAATAATAATCATAACATAATAGCATAAATAAAAAGAATAATAAGATTTTTTAAAATAAAAAGATAAATGAAATATTAATATAATAACGAAATAAAAATAATAAATAGTGATAATCATATAATGATAGAAAAAACAATAAATCTAGAATGAAGCAGGTATATACCAGTTATCTGTTTCCAAGCTTTCACGTGTAGAAGGTTCAATCAAATAATTATTTGAAACTTGGCTTATAATATTATCTTTTCAAAAAATAATATTCTAAATCTAGCTAATAATATAAGTAATTACCAATATAATTGATATTTTTAATAATAATAATAATTATTATTTGTGTTATTATTATTATTACTATTATTATAAATCCAATTAGATCATACTGCTGTAAATGTCCCAGTAAGTGGGGTTGACAGCAGTCGGCCTAGGTTATTGATACTATAATTGAGTAATTTATAAAAAAGGCCATTTTGTTTGAAACAAATTTTTATAGACTGCCAGTTCAAGCTAACATCCAATTTGAAATTATCGAATTCAAGATCCGCCGTTCCCACACTTTGGCAGTTTTTCTTGCCGTTGTCAAAAAAAGAAAGATCATCGCCAAGCCAAATGACAACGATACCAGAATATCGGTTTGTCGATACCTGTTCCCAGAGTCTTCTGTTATCCAGGTTATAACAGGAAAGCATTCTCAATTTAGAGACGCTTTTTTCGGTGCAGTTTAACGTCATGCCCAGGACAACAACAGGATAAATAATATAGTTAATACTTTTTTAAATAATATAATTAACAATTTCACAAAAATAATAATTCACCATTTTATTCCTTTCTCAACTGCCCATCAAACACCAGATGGACATGGAAGTGGTGACAGCCAAGCTGGCCAAAGAGACCCTGGTAAACAAGGCAGCCAACTTGAGCAACAACGGTTCCATGGAGAACGACAAGAAATCTGACCATGATAAGCATGCTGATGATCGATGCTATGTTAATGATAAATGTCCCGGTAGTGAGTCTGTCGCTAAGATGGCCTTCAAACAACCCTCCCCTCTCAACAAACCCATGCAACCCCTGCCTCCCATCCCCTCCTCTCTCCATGAACAACCGTTAGTGCTGGTTTTTCGCTCGATTGATTGATTGGTTGGTAGATTGATTGACTGATACTTATGTTGAACACACCCACCACTAGATGGTACCACGGTGAGATCAGCAGGAGCAGTGCAGAAGAGGTGCTAAAAAGGGCTAAAGTGGCGTCATACCTGGTGAGGAAGGCGACCAAAGCACCTAACGAATACAGCTTATCAGTCAAGTTGGTGTCTTCTTCATCACGTTCCATATCATTGGTGTTGTCAGTTTGTAGTGGTGACGGCTCAAATCGGAAACTGTTGAATCTATCTGTTCCTATTTATATTTCTTTTTTTCCAACTTCATATATTTTTTTCATTCCTTTTTATCTATGTTTTTTTTCCTATTCACGCACCTACAAAATCACCAACCTTCATTTTCTACATTCATCTTTTTTTGTCTAATACTTTTCATTTCTTTTTCTAACCACCCATCACCACCACCACACCAGAAACACAAACGGTTTTGTGCATTTAAAGATCACCACAGACCCCAACCACCACTTTATCCTAGGCCTCTTCAGCCAGCCCTTCTCTTCAATCCCACTCATGGTTCGTTTGTGTTACTGTTGTTGTTGTTGTTGTTGTTGTTGTTGTTGTTGTTGTTGTTGTTGTTGTTGTTGTTGTTGTTGTTGTTGTTGTTGTTGATGTTTGATGTTATAAGTTAAACTGTTGCTTTTGTTATCTTATGTTTTTAGTTATATTATTGCTGTTGTTGTTGTTGGTTTTGACATGATTAGTAGTGATTTTTTTTCTGCTTTTGTTTATATTATTAGTAGGGGTATATTTTGTTGTCCATTCAGACCTCGTTTTTATTGAGCGTGCAAAATGATCATATTGGGATGTAATAATCCAGGTAAGTTTAATAAATTTCCAAGTTTAATAATATAAGGATGTTACATCTTGTTGTGATCTTGACTTATGAGGTGTCTGAAATATTGTTCTACATAATTATGTTATGTCTTGTTCTACATAATAAATAACAGCTCGCACTTTTATTATTATTATTATTATTATTATTATTATTCTACATCACTCACAGGTTCAGTACTACAGGAACAACAAGCTGCCTATAAAAGGGGCTGACCATATATCTCTGCTGCATCCTCTTCATAAACTTTCATGAGGAGGAGGAGGAGGAGTGGTCGATGAGGAGAATGGTGATGATGAGGATGACAAAATTAATGCTTTTATGAGAGGAATGATGGTTGTAAGGAGGATGAGAAAATAATTATCATTCTTTATCATCCGTTTCCATGCTAGCATGGGTTGGACAATAATGAGAAAATAAAAAAGAGGTAGAAGAATGAGAAAATGATGACTTTGGTGTTAATAGAGGAAGAAGGATTGTTGCTTAAATTGTTGTTATATGGTGGGTATCAATAACGAAATTTGACCGAGAAGACTTAAGGAATGGTGAAAATTCAAGTTTTCTTGCATTAATCTCAATTCACCTATTTAAAATTTAGACAAGTTTCAATTTCAAGCATTTGATAATTTTATTTAAGTATTTTTCTTCTTATTGTTTTTTGTTATTTCCATAATTATTATTTCATTATCAATATTAATATTTTTTTAGTGCATTTTTTTTAAAAATCGGGCCCTCATTATGGTAATATCACAAAACTTGTAAGAATGTCTGCGGCATGTTTCATACTACTGCCGAATAGTCGCCTGCGTCGAAAAATTGTTTATTGTTATTTTATACCCGAAATTTTCTAGTTTTGCATTAATATTTAGTCAACACAAGTTTCAAGGACTGCTTCACTTAATTTTGTAACTAGTATAATTCCAATCAGTGTTATAGAAACGATATTTTCTTAGTGATATTGAAAGTGTATTTAAACATATATATAAACGTATCTACATATATGACCATGTTTTATTACCTTTTGTTATATTCTCATGTTATATCGCATTGTTTTATCGTATGTTCTTGCCTTTGTTAGGTCTTCTAGTCATTTAGTTCGTTTCAGTCAATTTTGAAAGTCTGCTTTTTTTTCAAGTCAACATTATCTTTTTTCACTGATTTTTATTTACCAATTGTAATCAATTTTAAACTCCGATATTGATTATCCGCATTCATTTAACAAGCCACAGAATTTCATGCGAAGAGCGTCTCCCAAATAAACTTCACTACAATCATATTATCAAAATAGTAAAAACAGATTCTTCTATAATGAAAAACTCAGATTTTGATTCGTCTTATCTTAACTAAAATCCATTACTTTGTACAAAAAAAAAAGCTCACTCAAAACTGTTACCATAAGTCATCTGTATTGTATATCATCGCCCATAATGAATATTAGTGTAAGCTTATCTAATTTTTAAAAGCTTCAACTAGCTTTGGTGATTGACATTTAACACTTGATGGTAATTTTAGTCTGCGGCAGAATAAACGACTCCAAATAAAATTGGTCCTGGGCATGACGTTAAGAAGCACCTGTCCAAGGGATGACATTAAAATGCATCTACGCCCTAGCGTTTAGGTCTGATAGTTGATGGGGCTGCTACCCTTTTAGGGTACAAATTTAAACAATCTTTCTCTGTTCCCCAGTAATCCTTTGGGCTTATTATTTTGTAACGAAAAACATCAAATAAGAGGAATTTTTAATACATTTATTGAGAATCGGAAGCTATAAGTTTAGCCTTATCATAAAACGTTAGCGAAAAAAATAAAATATATAGTGATTCAAAGACTATAATTAAGAATTAGTTAATTATTCAGAAAAACAGAAGTTGTTTTAATTTCAATGCTATTATTTCACATAATTAATTGTTCAAGAGTACTTCAAAGAAAAATAATTTTCTAAACGATGTCACTTTTTATCAAGAGAAATTAGTCCCTATGTCCCCCTTCGGTCATTGCCCCGTTCAATTTTTTTCAAATCCTTTAATATTGGATCCCAGGCATTAGTATTAACTATGAGTTGTGGGTCATCAAGCCATTGAAAACAGAATTGTGCTTTTTTATTTCAAGGCTCCCTCACCAAGAGATTTTTTTGTAGTGAAAACTTGTTTTTTTCTTTTTCAACTTGTAAAATCTCAAAAGTCTCCCAGTTAATTTTTCCATGGGTACAATAGCGAGCATGTTTGCTAATCCCCGATATTTCTGAGTCAGCCATTTTTGATTCAACATCAGACCTGTGCTGCTTCATTCGGGTTTTTATACTCACTCTTGTTTGGTCAATATACGCTTTATTCATATTACAAGAGCATGTTAATTTGTAAACTCCTTTTTGGTCTATTTTTTTATGTTTTGATTTATTAAATAAGCATAGTGTGTCTCCTAATTTGGACCCAGAGGAGCTATGGAAGGAAATATTGTGTTTTATGAAAGTTTTTTAAAGTTCTTCATTCAAATGTGGAATATGAGATAGAAACCCATGATATGTGACTTTTTCGTTGTTTTGTTTTATTTTCATTCTTCTTCAAAGCAACTTTTGTTTTTGAGCTTCTTAGTCTATCCTTATAATTTTTTTCTTTAGATATAGTGTTTTTTTGGCGTGTAGGTTCTTGTGATATTTTTAAGTATTTTTCTGCTATATCCATTGTCTTCAAAATTGTTTATGAAGTAGTTAATTTCGTTTTTTGAAAGGCTTTTATTGGAACACAATCTATGGGCACGGCATAAAGCTCCTTTGAACACTCCTATCCAAGTTTTCAGATCTTGGTTGGAGGACGGATTGATGGTGAGTCCCGTGTTAGATTGTTTTCTATAAACCGTAGTTTATAATGTTCCATTGGTTTCTTTTATTATAATTGCGTCCAGAAATGGTAAGGTGTGATCAGTTTCGGTTTCGAAGGTAAACTTTACATTTTCATCGATTTCATTGAGGATATTAATAAACTCAATGTGAGAATCGCTTTCCTTATTCTTTTTCAAAATTCCGAAAGTGTCATTCATGTATATTTTTAGTGAGCGAGGCGTTCTTAACTTTTTTTTTTTTTGCAATTTTTATGGATTCATTCAAAGTGAAGTTCATCCAAATCTGTGCTATGGGTACCATGAGGCTGAGCCCAATAGGTCCCGAGTCCTTCATGCTGTATATCGTGTTATCATATATAAAATTAGATGAAGACATGCATAAATTTATATATTTGTTCGTTTATGAAGATGTGTATCTTTTTTCAATTCTTTATCGATTAAAGCTATGCATTTTTGTAGAGGTATTGATGGGAATAGAGCTTCTGCATCAAAGCTTACCAGGTATTCGTCTTCCTTTAAAGTTATTTCTTTGAGGTTTTGAACGAATTCTATAGAGTTTTTACATGTGTAGTCACAAGCATCGACTAATGGTTGGATGAGTGGTATTAGATATGATGCCAGAGCTTCTTGGGGACAACCTCGATGTGATATAATGTTTCTTGCAGCTTACTAATTTAATTTTGTTTCAAGATAAGTTTTTTGGAGAACCCCACACAGACTGTTTCATCAGGCTAGGTTCTTGGGACAAGTTCTTAATATTCAAAGAAGCATCCTAAGAACAACACTAACAGCCTGATGATGAAGATAGGGTACGTTCCTAACCTACATGGGGGTAAAAAAAACAAAACTCCAAATAAAATCTTACAGGTACCAAACCGGGATGAATTTTCGACGCTTTTCGAGAATTTTAAAGCACACAAAACAATTTATATTTTTTATTTAAATAATCTTCAATCTTGAAAGCAAAAATCAACAAATTATGAAGTAAATGAAAGAAAAAATTGAATAAAAGTTCTAAGA
>OZ038324.1:1830822-1998322 GCA_964035795.1 Pterobdella sp. o SKG-2022 | reverse complement strand
ATAATAATAATAATAATAATAATAATAATAATAATAATAATAATAATAATAATACTAATAATAATAATAATAATAATAATAATAATAATAATAATAATAATAATAATAATAATAATAATAATAATAATAATAATACTAATAATAATAATAATAATAATACTAATAATAATAATAATAATAATAATAATAATAATAATAATAATAATAATAATAATAATAATAATAATAATAATAATAATAATAATAATAATAATAATAATAATAATAATAATAATAATAATAATAATAATAATAATAATAATAATAATAATAATAATAATTTACGAGGTTTATTATAGTGACGTTTAACCCAGAGAGTTTCAAGATCACTTGATACTTGTAAAATATTCTATTATAATAATAGGTTATAACAGCCTAATATTTTCAAAAAAACTAGTTTTTAGCCTCTTTCCAAAGTCCTTCACTTTCCTAACCCTTCTTAAGCCTTCCGGCAAGCCGTTCCACAAACTTGGACCTTCAACCTCAAACCTAGGTTTTCCAATACTAGACATTTTGGACTTGAGGACGTATAAATTGGTTGAGTCCAAAGATCTAAGCTTTCACCTTTCAGGCATTTCAGAGATGGGTATGAGTCTTTCCAATATGTATTTTGGACCATGGCAAATATGAAGTCAACAGATTTCATCTTTCCATCAACAGTGGAGCTCATCCTATTATTGATTCCTTCCTTAAGTCCTTCCAAAGTGTGTCAATTAATATTTTTAAACAACATGTTTGCTTATTTTTATAAATAAATTCATACGAATAATTTCTTAAATTTTTTAATTCGATCATAAATACTCAATATAATTTGTTTAGGTGCAGAATTTGAAGACCTCGAGAACTCTTGAGACAAAAATCATGTCTAAGCCGATTAACTATATTTGTTAGTTGCAAGTTGATAAGTCAAAAGGTTTCTGGCAACAACAAGAAGTCCGGATGTTTGTTGTTGGGTGGCAACGTGATATATTCGGAGGTTCTTTTTGGGGCAATTCTTCGAGGTTTTTGACTATTTATAAAAGCCTTTTTGAGCAAGTAGTATTGGCTGTTTCACTTGCCTTCAAGTTTCCAGTTTATTGTCGAAACAAGTTTGTCATTCATCATTCTGTGAAAATTTCCATCCAGTTTGGAGCACTCATGTTGTGGATGGCAAGGTATTTGAGATAATCGTTTTAAATGTTTGCAAGAACTTCAGTTTTGAAGGTGTCTTGATGAGGCAGAGTTTCAAGAATGTTATTCTACTCTTTAGTTATATGTATTAAATTATTAAACATTTGATATGAGTGATATGCAAGGATAAAGAATAGAAAAAGAAAAAAAAGAAGCAGAAGTGCAAAAAAAAAGCAGAAGAGGAGCTTGACTATTTTCAACTCACATGGTGGAAAGAAAAAAGCAGAGAAGGAAGAAGGAAGATGTACCATGTAGGAAGAAGAAGAGGAGGAAGAGGAGGAGGCGAGCTTGAAAGGTCTCACTTTGTCTGAACGTGCTTAAAGGAAAGGTACAAAGACGAAGAAAGAGCCGAGAAAAAGGAAAGACTGAAAGAAAAAGGAAGGTTGGAGAAGCTCTTTCCCTGTATGTCACTATTCAAATTTTTATACTTTAATACATTCCATTTTGAGTAATATTCTAGTTTTTGGGCACGCGTATTAGATTTTTAGTTTTTTAAAATTTAATACGGGTCAGTCTTTGAAACGATGTATCTTCAAGGCTTTTCTTTTCAAAACTGCTCTACAAACTCGGTTCAAAACGATTATCTCAAATATTTCTCCATGCCAACATAAATGCAACAAAATGACATGGGAGTGCTTACGTGCAGGTAGTGAAGGTGTAGGATGACAACTTGTCTGACAAAAAACTCCGGGGCTGGGTGCTTAGTGGAGCAGTTAATAATGCTTGGAAGAAGGGTTTTTATATTCAGTCGAAAATTGAGATTGGCTTTGAATTGTTCTGGAAAGGATCTCTGGGTCATCATTAACACTTGGCAGCAGGTCCAGGCCCAGTCTGCGCTGATGCTGGTTTGCTTTTAATTTTTCGTATCACTCATAATAATTTATTTTTAAATTTCCATTTATATAGTATTATGAAAGAAGTAGAATTTAATTTGGTTTCTTTCCTATAGGGAAGTTCAAGCTTGGGGTGCCAACGGTAAAGACCAACGATGAAGACCAACGGTGAGGACCAACGATGAAGACCAACGGTGAGGACCAACGATGAGAACCAACTCGGGAATGGCACTATGAATGGTGCCACTCTTCTACAAGGTTGACTAAATTTTGTTTGAGATTATGCACGTCCCATTATTTCATATCGTCTATAATGATAAACCGTATAAGAATTAGAATGACTTATATATTTTACGACAATTCTTTATCCCTTGTGTATTTTTCAAATGATATTTTTATTTTTTTAACATTGTGTTGCTCCCAGCTCACTCCGGTTGCAATCTGTCGAGTGCCGACCTCCATATTCTATTGATTTCTTTTTTTTCTCTTTCTAAAGGTTTCAAGTTATGAAGTTTTGGTTTTTTATAATAATAAAATTTGAAGACATTTCATACATGTTTTTTTGGGTTTTTAACAAAAAAAAACTAAAATTTGATCGGTTTGCTCAATCAAGTGACAGATTACAGAAAAAGTGCTTGTATGTTGAAGTGATAAAATTGTGATTAAAAGATACTCAATTATTTAAAAATATATACTAAAAGTTTACTAAATATAAATCGAAAACTTTTGATAGTTGCTAAATTTTGATTTGATGAAAGCACTTTTGTTTGATAAATAATTTAATTTAATTTATTTCTACAATCGTAGTATGAAGAAACTGTTTTTTTTATTTTTGTATTTTTTATTTTTTTTTTCATTTTATGTTTGAAATCATTCTTTAAAAAAGCACAATCGATAATACTTTTTTGCAATCAATTTTTAAATGTGATAAGGTTTTATTTGTATTAGAAATATTTAGACAAAAAAAAATTAATTTTTTTGAAATTCAATTTTTGAGTTTTTTTGTATTTGAAAGTTTTATTTTCATATAATAAAAATTCAATTCAAAATCATAAATGAAGCGCTAGATAACAAGTATCGTAATATGCGCACTTTCGTAATAAATTTGAATCATTATGGATGTACAGACGGAAGGTTTTTTTGAAAAGTTTGAACATTTGTTAAATAATCAGGATAGGTTGGCAACATATATAAAATGGCCTTTTTCCGAAAAAAATAAATGTTCCTCAAAAAAGGTATTCTTCTTTGAAGTATTTTTATTACTAACATTTGAAAGCAGATTTATTAAAATAAGTTGAAACGTACTACAAAAAGAATTCTTGTTTAATAATTAATTTCTTTGAAGAAGTTTAATAACCCAGATAACGCAATGTTTATGAAAGAACGTTAAGTTTGGTTTTAAATCGTCAAGATGTCAGAAGCAGGTTTTTTCAAAGTCTCTCCGGAGTCAGACGATGACAGTGTCATGTGTTTTTGTTGCTTCCAAGAAATAACTGATTGGGAAGTTGATGATGATCCAATGTAAGTATGCAGTACTTTTGTTAAATTTAATTATTGTTGATAATATCTTAAACATGGAAAAAAATCAAAAATACAATAGTTGTTGACCTATGTGTCAGTAACAATTAGAATATTTGGTCAAAAACTTTTTTTGTGCTTTTAAAGATTTATTTTTTCAATTTTTCATTTGTAGACTCTACTTGTGCATTTTTCAAAATATAAAGTTAAAACATTTGATCTCAAAGTTGTTTAACATTCATAATTAAATATTTATGCATCGATAATAAAAATATTCTCAGAAAATTGTTTAATTTTTGATTAATGCTATAAAACTGGTTTGTGGAGTCTGCAAAACATACCTGGAAGAGGCAAACTTGGTGGTGGAATGACAAGGTGCAGCAAGCTGTGCCCCACAAACGCAAATTTTTCAAAGTATGGAAAACAGGAGGAGGCAGAGATGCTTATCAGGCTGCTAAACGTGCATCCAACCTTGCTGTGCACATAGCCAAAACTGATGCTGAGAATATTGCGTTCAAACAAATCAATCCCAGATTTGTTGAGATATATCGACTGGCTAAGCAAATGCAACGAAAGAATGAGGATGTCATTGGGGATAAACCGGTGAGAAATAATAATGGCCAAATGTCCCTGGATGTTGATTCCAAAAAAGAAGCATGGAGAGAGCATTATAGGCACCTTCTCAATGTGGATTTTTCATGGAACCCAGGTGATTTTTCTGAAGTCTATCTCGTGGAAGGTCCCAGCAAACCTATCACTACAGCAATGGTTGGAAAGGCCATTAATAAGATGAGCCTTGGGAAAGCAGCGGGTCTTTCAGGCACTGTTGCTGAGATGCTCAAGGCCGCAGGTTCAAGTGGTGCTAGTATGATTCGAGATCTCATTGAAGACATCATCTTTGAGAACCTTATACCAATTTGAGTGGCAGGAAAGTCACATAGTCAGTGTATATAAGGGTAAAGGTGATGCTTTAAACAGGTCTAACTATAGGGGTTTGAAGTTAATTGATCAGGTTATGAAGGTTTTGGAGCATGTAGTGGAAGGTTTTATCAGACAGAGGGTGGTGATTAATGATATGCAATGTGGTTTTATGCAAGGCCGAGGTACAAATGATGCCATATTTATCCTCCATCATTTACAGGAAAAGCATCTAGTTGCTGGTAAGTCCCTCTAGTTAGCATTCATTGATCTGGAGAAAGCTTTTGACAGAGTGCCACGAGAAGTGATTTGGTGGAGTATGCGAAAATTGAAAATTGATGAATGGCTTGGGAGAATTGTCCAATCAATGTACAAGGAAGTGAGAAGTAGGGTGAGAGTTGGTGATAAGTATAGCAACTCGTTTGATGTTTGGGTAGGTGTCCATCAAGGTTCTGTTCTTAGTCCATTACTTTTTGTTATTGTGCTGGAAGCTTTATCTATGGAGTTTCGTACAGGTTGCCCTTGGGAGATCTTGTATACTGATGACTTAATGGTAAGTGCACAGTTTATGGATGAACTATTAGTGAAGTTGAGAACATGGAGATCGGAGATGGAGAAAAGGGGTTGAGGGTGAATATGGGTAAGACAAAGCTAAGGGTTTCTGATTCGAACCTTGATGTGTTGAGAAAATCTGAGAAGTAACCTTGTAGTGTATGCCAAGCAAGTGTGGGTAGAAATGCTATTCAATGTGGAGGCTGCAGGCAATGGGTACACAAGAAATGCAGCGGCATAAAAGGCCCTCTAACTTCGGATCTTAACTTCCGATGCGCTCGTTGCCTTGGTACAGCACGGCCTGTTGATGGGAGATTAGTAAAGGAAGTGATGATTGGTGATGAAAAACTGGAAGTTGTCCCAAAGTTCTGCTATCTTGAAGATATGTTATCTGCAGGTGGTGGATGTGAGCTTGTTTCAATAACACGTTGTGAGTGTGCCTGGGTTAAATTTCGCCAACTTCTTCCACTCCTTGCTAATCGTCATTTATCATTATCAACCAGAGACCGTGTCTATTCAACCTGTGTCAAAAGAGCTATGTTACATGCTGCTGAAACATGGCCCGTAACAGTTTCCACATTGAACCGCCTCAGACGAAATGACCTTACCATGATTTGCTGGATGTGCAACATCAAAACGAATGATAACGTTTGCTCCCACTCACTTTTTTCAAAACTTGGCATTCAGGATGTTGAGGTAGTTCTTCGTACAAGCAGAATGAGGTGGTTTGGACATGTAGAGTGTAGCATGGGTTGGATTTCTCAGATGCGAAAGTTGGATTTAGATATTTGCAAAAAGCCTGGTAGGCCCAAAAGGACTTGGAATGAGCTCATATTGAATGATAAAAGAAAGCTAGACATGGTTTGTACAGATCCACTCGATCGCTTCGAATGGAAAGGCTGACTTCGAGATAGAACTTTCAAAAAGCCCAACCCTTGGTAAAGGAAAACGGGCTATAAAAAGGATTTGATTGATTGAATTTAAATTATTCAAAGATATATTATTAACTTGATGAATAGGTTGCCTGGAAAAAATATGTAATTCATATCAAAAATTTTTGTTTCAATATAAGTATAAAACTGATTATATTTTTTTACTTCACTATCTAGGCTAATAAGTAAGACCATTTGATCACCACTAACAGGGAATTCAGTTGTGCAATTGATTGGTTATATATCTAGACTAATAATTCATAGAATCATCAAACTAAATAAACCCTTCACCATCAACTTTTACAAACAGCAAAGAGCACCAAAGACTGTCTCCAGAGTGCCAGTATGTGAAGTTTGTGGCAGACAAGGGCTTCAACAAACTTAAGATGGTCGACATGATTCATGTCAATGAGGATCGCTACATTGCACTCATTGTAAGTCTCATACTCTGCTTCCAAGTTTTTATTGATCTTCAAAAGTTCAGTTCTTTGCAATGGAAAGTTTTTGTATGCAAAAATTTTGATTTATTAAGTTTATGTGATTTTATCAAGTGAAAAAATTCAAATATCTCACACTAAATGTAGTTTAGTTTGTGTAAATTTATATTAGAATGATACATACACCTTGCTCTAATGGATCACAAACCTAAATGCCTTCATGAACTCCGTTTCATCACTTCTAATGTTCATGCATTTATTTAATTATCACTTATGTTTGGTTCAATTCTAGCATGGTATTCGACAAATTGGTGCATAGATTGGCTTTGAATGAATGGTTGTGAGGCAAGAAGGTTTGAGACCACATTTAAGAAAGGGAATGATGATTGCATGGACTCTGAAAAGAAAGGACGAGACTTTTTTGTATATTAATTAAAAGTTTCTCTGATAGGATTAAGAGGAGGAAGAGGGTAAGATCATTGTCAGAAGTTGTATAATTTAAAATGGAAAGATACTGACAGATGATAGGATTAAATATTCAAGTTAAAGCTTATATATCTTCTATTTCTTGAATGCCTCAAACCATGATAACGCTTTTTTGGTTCATCAATAATTTAACTTCTTTTTCAATATTTTCAAAGGACAAAGTTTATAATGAAAAAATTGACAAACTGAAAGGTCTATTGGGAGATACACTGAAAGAACTTGGCAAATTTTGAATTATTTCCACTTATATTAAACCGTTTTTACATTGTATTCAATCATCGATTTGTTTTATTTATTAAATGTCAAAAAATTTTATTTTCCATCTTCCCAGTTTTAAGATTTTAATTTATAATTTTGTGTTGGAAGTATTAAACGATCAAAATTGACCAAACAAATCAATGTGCTAGTGGTAATGATGACAATGCAGCGTGTTGGTATAATGAATTGATGTATTTCCATCTGATTTCACACCAGCCACAGTATCTAAAAAATACTTGAAAGTGTCATTTAGTTAACGAAATCTTTTTATCTTAAAGTTTGTGAAAGGGTAGCTATGTATGAGATAAGTGAAGTGTTTATTAATAAACTTACATTATCAAGATATAAAATTGAACTGAATCTAAGAATTTAATTGTTCTTTCAAATAGCTTTTTTCTTTTGTGTTCAAAAAGCTTGTAATAATTTTACTTTTGCGGAAACACTTTTTAGAAGAGGTCCTAACTGTTGGTCTAACTCGACATCTAACCCGGTTGCTTTAAATATTTACTCTACTGTTCTACCGGCAGAGCTATCGGTTCCAACAAAAATAGTTTTCCATACAAAATTAGATTTTTTCAAAACTATTTTATTCGAGCGAATTTTCATTTTTCGTGTTTATATTCTGGAGACATAGTTTATCAAACATCCATGGCCTTCCTAAGCCTAACTTACACTTTCAATCGTCCTATGGAGACTGAAAAAAATTACATCACCTCACACGATTTGGTTATGTATGGGGTGAACAATTAACACCTGTTTGACGCTATGTTGCCTATGAATTTAATCTGTTCAAGCGTTTGAATAGACGAGAAAAACATCATTTCATAAATTCAATCTGCATTTTTTAAAAGGCAATCTTACTTTGCACTTAAATAATCCATTTAGAATCAGTAAAAATCCCTAAGCTTGGGTCTCTACCGCACAATAATAATTCACTCTTGGAAAAACATTTTTCTTCTAAAACACCAACACCTAATATCTTGAAGGAAGTCACCACGTGAGTCACCTAGAAAATATTTGTTTACTGAAAAAACATGTGGCTGTTTTTTATGAGTTACTCGATTAAATGTTTTAAAGTTTCCATTAAAAAGAGATTCAAAAAAACAATTCATTTTGTGGTGCTTTTCATTTTCTCTGACATTCCCACGCCTCAAACACTGAAAATGCATCAGGTTCTTCTGTGTTACCTCTGACAAAAACCGAGTTGAAACACTGTTTGGTTTTTGGATCAGCTGGCTTAAAAGATCATATGAATAAATGTAATGAAAACCTTCATATAGGATCATACTGCTGTAGTGCCCCAGTAGCTGGAATTGACAGCTGTGGGCTGTTTGCTCCACTCAGCTCTATTGAGTAGGTGCAAATATTTTAGAGCGTAACATTCTATGTCTCTTGCTACATGTATAAAATTAGTGGCCTGGACTTCAAAAGTTTTTAGGTTTATGCTTAAGGATTTATTTTGTTGTATTGTAATGTTTGTATTGTTTTTTGTTGTATTGCATTGTATTTTATCGTATCGTATTGAATTTTATTGTTTTGTATTTTATTGTATTATATTGCATTGTATTGTATTGCATTGTATTGTATTTATTGTATTTTTTTATTGCATTGTATTGTATTTCATTGTCTTGTCTTGTATTGTGTTTTATTATATTTTATTTTTTTATCGTATTTTATTGTATTGTATTTTTTTGTATTGCATTGTCTTGTATTTTATTGTGTTGTATTGTATTATATTATATTTTATTTTATTTTATTGTTTTGTATTGTATTATATTATATTTTATTTTATTTTATTGTTTTGTGTTGTATTGTATTATATTATATTTTATTTTATTTTATTGTTTTGTATTGTATTGTATTGCTCGACTGTTTAAAAAAGCCATTGCGTTGTATTTTGCTTCGCTAAATTTTACAAACCTTTTTTTTCATTGATTTTGAATTTTCCAAACCAATTTCAAAATTAACTTTTCTTCATTAATTATACTAACTTCCACAATTTTTAATTGAACATTTTTTGAGCCCATTAAGCTTTATAAAGTCTAATTATACAAAAATCAGCACAATTTTATAGCTGATCATAGTTTTATCATACTTCACAACTTCTACCTTTCAAAATGCTAATAATGTCATCCGATTAGAAACAAAACCTAAAATGAATTTTTTCAAAATAAATATAATAAATAATCTGGATGTAAATATAGAATAAAAATGTGAATTTTTGTTCATTTGTATATAAATGAGTCAAAACAAAGAGAAGATGGATGCGAGAGTACATAAGAAGGAAGCAAGCGGTGGTGGTGTGTGGTTGGATGAGAATTTGAAAAGAATCAACCTCTAGACCTTTGATGAAATGATTTTTTGTAACAAATTCATCAACATACTTGTATATATTAGCCATTAAATTGATGTTGTTTTGTTGAAAATGTCGGTTGACGAGAAAATGTTGAAGGAAGTTTTGGAAATGAAGATTTGAAATTAATTTAGTTATATATAGGATTACCTGAAAAAACACAAGTGAGATTTAAATTTTTCTTTGTTATATATCATAATTATTATTAAATAATTTACTAATGCTTATATTATGTAGTCTGTATGCGATTGTGCAACTCCATGATCGAGAAATTCAAGACCACTTTTTAACATTTATTTTTTATTTATGACAATATTTTTCATTAATTTCATTTTAAATAAATAAACAAATTCCCATTTGTGATTAAAATATAATATTTATAAATATTAATAATAATTTTCACAGAAAATGTATTTATTAGGCGACAAGAAGCATCCCAAGTTTTGAGCTTGATATCGATCCGAAATTGTCCTCCTCAAAATCGAAACAGAGTAAATCAACTTGGAAAAAAATAATATTTAACAAAAACATCTCGCCATAAAAAACCTATGTGATTGCGGAATTGAGCGCAATAACTTAAAACCAACAACAGTGTACAAGGTGTGAGCTAGCCAGTCTGACTCAAAACCTCCAAAATGGAGCGAATGTTCAAGACATTGCTGAGCATCAGAGAGATGAAGTTCCGCATGGATGATGACTATGTGGACAGACTCAGTCGCCAATACACAGTCATCATCCTCATTTTCTTCGGCTTCCTCGTCTCCACCAAACAGTTTGTGGGCCAGCCCATTAACTGTTGGTGCCCAGCTCAGTTCACCAAGTCACACAGGGACTACGCCGATGCAGTGTGTTGGGTGAGCAACACCTACTACTTGCCTGCCAAAGACGTCCTCGCAAGGGAGCATCTTTCCACACAGAAACACCTCCGAATGATCTCATATTACCAATGGGTGCCCATGATCCTCATCTTTCAAGCCACTATAGCGTTCGTTCCCTGCCTTCTCTGGCGCTTCCTCAACAAGCGGTCAGGAGTGAACATGGCTGCGGTAATGGACGCCTCGAGACACTGCTCGCAGGCTCACTACCTCGAAATCAGGGAAAAGGCCATTCGATACATCGTCAACCAGATGGACCGCTACTTGCTCGTTCAACGTGAGTACCGCACAGGTTGTATGGTGAGGATCAAACATTTGGTCGCCAAGTTTTGTTGTTTTGTTGGAGGTAAATTATACGGCAACTACCTGATTTCATGTTACATGGCCATAAAGCTTTGCTACCTCTTTAACGCGTTAGGTCAACTGTTTTTATTAGAAATGTTGCTAAAAATTGAATTTCATTTTTACGGGGTGCACGTTTTAGAGAGGTGGATTAAAGGACAAGATTGGAGTCATTCAGACCGTTTTCCTAGGGTGACTTTATGCGAGTTTGAAATCCGCCATCAGTCTAGAGTTCACAATTACATAGTACAATGCGCTTTGACCATTAATCTTTTCAACGAGAAACTTTTTATTTTTATATGGTTTTGGTATATTTTTCTGGCATTCATCACTTCCATCAATTTTCTACGCTGGCTTTTCCGTTCTCTTTACTGGCCGGGACATATTCAATACATTCGCAAACAACTGAGGGCATTCGACGCCACACAACGCGAAGCAGGAATATTGACGAAGTTCGCAGAGAACTATCTAAGAAGAGATGGTATGTTTATTGTGAGGTTGATCGGCATGAACATGGGGGAGGTGGTGGCGGGTGAGGTGATCAGCGGGCTGTGGAACAATTACAGCCTCGACAGAAGGTCCATCGCTGAAAAGTCTCTGCGGAAAGGAGCTGGAAAAGCAAGTCGAAATGCTGCTGGAAGAAGACTGGAGGTTGTTTGAAGTTATTTTATGGTAGACCAAGGGTTCATTAAAAATCGCCAACTAAACATAAACTCCTTCAATCATTTTCGAGATTCATTTTGATGAACGCCATTTCGAGCCACTTGTTGTGGCATAACAAAGATGCCAATTTCATTGAACATTGTTGTGTTTTTAGCCAAATCTTGATTTGATATTAAACTGCAGCTTAACTACATACATCGCGTGCGCTTTCAACTTGGACCAGCATTTATTGAGAAGACTTTGGGCTTGATATATTTTTCACTGGCATCCATTTCATGGCCCGATTCATTCTGGTTGAGTACACAATTTTTTTAGCTTAGACCATCACAAATGTTTATTTATTAAACAATTTATGAATGTCTAAAGTTTTTATTAAAATTAGAATGAAATTGTGCAACAATTAGGTAGAATTAGAGAGCTTAACTATGGCAAGTTTTCGAGGATGTATGAGGTGGTTTTAGTGTGTTGTTCGGTGGCTGTCGTTGCGGACTTATTTAAAATCATCTTTTTATGTGTTCTTGTTGGCTGTATTGATGTTGCGTTGATGGTTATGGAGTTTTATTTTTAATTACGTCATAATTCGTAATTTTTGATGTTCAATTTTTTGCATTTTCACTTTATTTTGAAGGCTTTTTGTTGTCATGTATTTTTATAGAGATTTTCGAGATGTGTTTGAATGCGCATTACTTTTTTATGGTCCCTTAAAATTTTTGTTGTGTTTATGAATAGTTCTTATTTAAAAGATTTTCGATTAGCAGATTTTTTTGCACGAATATTTTCATAACCTTTTTGGAGTAATGACTGAACATAGTTATTTTAGAAGCATGTATATTTGAATTTTTATTTGAACATTTTTGACTAAATGATATTGAATGGTTTTTATAAAAAAAATTAAGCTGTTTTCTTATTCAAAATCTCAATTAATCAAAATTAGGCTTTGAAGGCTAAGACGAAGATTAACTTTTGATATATTATAAGTATCAATTATTGAGCTTGATATAATCAATGAAGAATTTTTTTGAGCTGAATTATTTTCAAATATGTCTGAAATGAAGTGCAACAGGTTATATAGACAAGGTTTCGAGGTCCAAATAACCCGTACAAAATATAGTTTTCTCCATCTCAGCTGTGATATTGATCGTGTCTATTTTTAGTCACTCAGTGTCACAATATGAAGCAAAATTACAATTTGTTATAAGTATTTAATGATTAAATGTTTATATACAACTAATAGCTCAATTGAAACGTTTTGAAAGTCAAATATTTGATCAAAAGTGTTTTTTTCTTGAAAACTTAAAAGTGTTTTAAGTTTTCAATTTAATAAAATAAATTATTTTAATCTTTTATCAAGTAGCTCAAAGTTATTACAATATTTACAACAAAAAAAAAATTTTTGTTAAAACCTAAGTTTACTTTTAAAAGTTAAAATTTTGTTGAAAAAAAAAAATGTACATAAAACACATAATTTAATAGTAAAAATCGAATACATGAACAAATACATCACGTATTTAAGTTCAAACTTTAATTTTATAATAGCATATTGTGCAATAAAACCTTCTAGAAATGTTTAGAAATGAAGTGGACGAGTCGTATGACTTATTGTTTAAACTAGTATTAATAGGAGATGCAGGGGTGGGAAAAACTTGTCTGGTTCAACGGTTCATGGGGGCCACTTTTGTTGAACGACACAGTAGCACCATTGGGGTTGACTTTACCATGAAGACCATCACTATCGACAACACCAAAATCAAGGTTCGTCAATTTTTTAGTTCTCACATGTATTCAAAGAATATCTAAAAAAAAGTTATTTTATTTTAGTTTCATTCTAGACGTTATTTGGGGCCTAAAAACTCCTGAAGTTAATGCCACTTTGTATTGTATTGTATTGTATTTTTTTTTATCAAAGTCACACAATGATTATATGGTCTCATAATAGTCACTTTTTCATTTTTTATCAACATCATTTTGCTACACATTATAAAGAAATGCTCCAAACTACAATCCTTTAGAGCTTTGAGGCTTGAATTTCAATTTTAACTTTCGAATAATAAAGTTTTTCACTTTTATGTGTAAATTTCAATCTTTTTGAATATTTTATAATGGACATGAAAAAAAATTGAACACTCAATTTTATCTGAAAACTTGGAATCAAACATTATATTAAAATTTCAATTTTATAGCAAAAAGCTTTTGAAATTAAAAATATTGCTGATATTTTTATCTGATTTGAATAGTTATTACTCAACATAAATTCCACATGACAACTCATACCCCTTAGGTCAAATATTTATCAAATCCAACATTTACCTACACTACATGCTTAGATTAACTCAACCTTACAAACTCAAATCAAACCCCCTTATATCCCAAATACCTCATTTGCCCACCTCAATAACCATCTGCCCAATCCCTAAACAGCTGCAGATCTGGGACACAGCAGGCCAAGAGAGGTTCAGGACCATTACACAAAGTTATTATCGCAGTGCAAATGGAGTGGTGCTGGCCTTTGATACAACAAAAGCTGAGTCTTTTGAAAACTGTCTCAGGTATTATTATTATTACTGAATACATGTATTGATTGAAAAAAAGAATAAATATAATAATAACACTAATTCATTAAATATTCTTCTCATTAAACTAAACTACCAACTAACATAATAACAAAAAAATTATTTAATCAATAAACTCATACTAATATTACTGAATAAATATGTTGGGGAAACAAACGAAATTATTTATAACATAAATATACTATCGAAATATCTGTATGTTTTGAGTTTGTATATATGTTATGAATTTGAGTTTTAAATAGTTATATTCATCAAGAAAAAGACTCCTTTTTCGTTCTTCATCAAATAATTGACAGACATGAGAGTATTGGTCAAACAATTAATTAAATCAACTGATTCAATTGTTAATCAATTGATTAAATGATTTCCACTCAACACTAAACTAGTAAACACTGGCTCATCAAAAATTCTTTTTTACTAAACTAAGTTACCAAATAACTTAATAACTAAACAGATAACTGATCAATCAGCTAAGCAACAAACCAATGTTTATATTGATAATGGTTACAACATCAGATGGTATGAAGATATCAAACGTTACACAGCATCTAGTTCTCTTATCCTGCTTGTAGGTTGGTTTATTTGGTGTGGTTGCTGTTGTATCAGGTTGAGTTGGTTATTGTGGTGTTGTTGCTGTTGTTCAAAGTTGGGTTTGTTATTGTGGTGTGGTTGCTGTTGTTCAAAGTTTGGTTGGTTATTGTGATGTGGTTGCTGTTGTGTCAGGTTGGGTTGATTAAGGGTGTTGTGGGAATTTTTGTATAAATTGATTGGTGTTATGAAGATTTTTAATTTCTTTGTTTTACCTATCTGGTTGTTGTTGGCTTTTGTTGTGAGATCATTTGTTATCAAAAGTTTTTTACAAGACTGGTTAATGATTTTTCAATTGTTATTTCCATTATTAATTGATTCATTAAACATTATTATAATTATTTTTATAATTTTTTTTGTATCTATTTATTCTTTAACCGTTGGCCATTTGACGTTAAACTGCATCAAACTCAGAGCTTCAAGGCTGCTTGTTTGTCAGAATCTGGGTAACAGTAAATTCTGATAGCAGGTATCGTGAAACTGGTATACTAGTGTTTTTATCATTTGGTTTGGCGGATAATCATCCTTTTTTGACGATGGCAAGGCAAACTGTCCACTTATGAAAATGGCAGAGCTTGATTTTGGTTCTCTCAAATTGAACGTTAGCTTGGCTGGCAGTCTATGAATTTTCGTTTCTAATAAACAGTTAATTTTATAAATTACGCAAAATGTAATAGGGCATTTACAGCAGTATAATCTAATATGTTTAATATATTAAGCGTAACATAGTTACCGAGGATGATAGCAATCGATTGATTAGACGAACTAAGGTTTACTTATCGTGATTAAGAAACGAAAAAAAGTGTTATGAGGAAAATGCAGCTTATTTGGAATCAAGATTCGCTTTTTTGCACACTTGGGTAGTTTGTTTTGTTGTTAATAACTAAGGTCATTCATAAAAAATGACAACGATATTAGAATACCAGTTTATAGATACCTGCTACCAGAGTCTACTGTTATCCATGTTATAAGAGAAAAGCATCCTTCAACTACGGGTGCCAAGTAGTAGAGACATGCAGAGTTCACTATTCCTTATCTCTCCATAAATATTCATGACATCGTATTTATTATCTATCTCAGGAACGAAATGTGACGTGGTAGAAGGAAGGAAGGTAGATGAGGTGAAAGGGAAGGAGTTTGCCAAGCAACATAGTATGGTGGCTTATGTAGAAAGCAGTGCTAAAGACAACAGTAACGTTGACACAGTCTTCCTGCAGATAGCAAAGGTTTTTTATGATCCCATCGTTATAATCATTGTATAATCCATTGAATCAAAACATGAATCATCATCATATAATGATCCATCGTTTATGATAATTTAGGTTAAAATAATGATAATAATAAAAATAATAATATTATTATTATTATTATTATTGTAGAAAAAGGCGCGCAAAAGATGTAGAATTTCAATTTTTTCATTAGAACTTCATTATTTTCATGCATGCTTGCTTAAATTGTAATGACTAGCTTTCTAAAAGTATTTTCTCCATCTTCTCCATTGTTCAGCATTCAAATATCCTCTCAACGTATTTCATCTCTATTATTTTCTTAACACTAATGGTTTAAATATGAAATACAGGATGGTAGGTATAAGTGGTTGAAACTTCAGACTATCACAAGTTGTAATAAAGATATAACAATGATATGAATAGGAACCTCAGTGATAACCAACTGGTGCATAATCACTCATCTAATAGGAATGAAGCTCCCTCATTTCAAATAGTGAATTATCATAGTTTCTTATGAGCATTTTAATGCGGGTCTTTTAATAGAAAAGTAAATTGAAATTTATAGAGCGCTTCATATAGTTTCAATCAAAACGCTCACAGCAGACACTGTAAAACTTGTTTTAATGGTTGATACAAGACGACATCGAAACCGGTCTAATCTAGCGATTGAGCTGTATTTTCATGAACTGGCTTGGAAGCACTCAAATACTCAGACATCACTTGATTATTATTTTATAACTGTCAGCGCTCTCGTATTACTGCTATTTCCTTAGTAGTTCACCTTTACTATCTCCCATGAACACCTCTTACACCACAGGAGTTGAAACAACGACACACCAAACAACTGCAAAACACCTCTTCGACTGTCAACCTACCAAAACACACATCTATCAACCCAACTAAGTCCAAGTGTTGCTGAACCTCATCATGCCTTCAACTCTACTCTCAGCATTTTTATATAAGCTACTATTGTATACAGATCAAGTCATTTGAATTTCTTTTAAGCTTATGTGATGTTTCTCCTTGATTTCAACACGTTTTAAATTATGTTCTATATCAATTCTGATTCGTTTCAATGTTTGTTTAGAGGTATCTACACCTTTTAACCATACTTATCGTTTTAAAGCCCACTTCAGCTAACGGTGGCTAGTTCTTCAGACTATTTTATCTTATTGATAGACTCCTTGTTTGGATCATGGTTACCCAACTTATATTTTGTTGATTATGATTTATATTTTATTTTTAAAACGGCTGGATTTCGGAATCGATGTTCCAATTATCTAAACGTAGGCTTGGAGGCAACAATTGTTGCCTGCAAAATTTCTCGTCACAACTTCATTTTCAGCAATATTCACTTCATTGTTAGTTCGAGACCTTTTACACTTTGTCATTGTATGGTGCAAAAAAATATTTAAAATTTATTTTCAACTTTATTCGAAATTTTCATTGACGATTATTTGACGCAAAATAACTGACGACATTGAAAAATTGTAATTCACAGAAAATGTAAAATACTCGAAATCAGAAACACACAAAAAGAGGACGTAGGAGTGACACACATTTGATTCATTTGATTATCATAGAATAACAAATTAAGTAACTTTAATCGATAAAAAACGTACAAATGCTCACATCAAAACTGCGTTTTCCTATCCCGATCATTACAAAAGAGTGCCCAAAAGGATATATTTACACAATTTATCATCAAATCGTAAAAAACTGGCCAATAAACATTATTGCGCACATCAGATGGTGTTGAAACTCAATAGAACTTGTGATAAATAGTATTGATAACTGAAAAATAATTAACGACGATAAAATAGTTTTCATTAATAATAATTAACAAGGAAAATTTAATTATTTATTGTGAAAATCCCGAAAAAAAACAGTATAAAAAGGATCTTAGTTAAAATAAGTATCATCAAAACAGAATCATTAATAATATAAAAAATAATAAAAAATAAAAAATCAACTAAAGGACGATAGAGGTAGTGCAGCGTGGACAAATGCATAAGAGTGCCAGAGTTATGCCACTATTGGTTGTGGGTGGATATCAGGTCAACATTCATATATATATATATATATATATATATATATATATATATATATATATATATATATATATATATATATATATATATATATATATATATATGATGGAGAATATAAATTAATTAATATGTTAATTAAAATGAATATTTAAATTAAATAAGCATTAATAAGGAATACGTTAGATTCATATTAACCAGGAAGATATTCAGTTTATAAATAGATACATGTTTTAATTAAAGATTATTAAAAATTAATATATTGGAATAAATAAAATAAATATTTCATTTAATGAATATATCAACAATAAAAATATCAATGAACATATTAATAACAAAGATTAATAAATAATTATTCCGATAGTATAAATACCATTAATAATTTTAATAAAAATAACTAATGAATTTAAGTTGAACGAATAATAATAATAATAAGTAGGTTGACAGCATGAGTATTTTCATAATAAGAAAATGTTGATAAGAAAATAAATATACAAAAAGATGAATACAAAAAATTTTAATATGATAAATATATTTAACATAATAAATTTTATACTGATAAAAATATTCAATATAACAATAAGTGAAAATAGGTCAAATACAGTCCAATAGAAAGTCTCAAGAATAAACCTCAAGGGATATGAAATTAAGCTCTACAAAACTTATTATCATGAAAAAGGTTTTTCAATAATATTATTATTTTAATCAAAAAATATATAATTATCATTGAAAACACAAGAATATATTGAATAAAAAAAGATATTATCTTTATTATTATTGTTATTATTATTAAAGATGAAACTGATCAACTGTAGGGGAGTTCTTGTTCAAAGTAGTTGTGGAGTCGTTCAAAGTAGGAGGGGTACAACTCAATATCGTTATGGCCTGCTCCCTCCACCCACAATGGACTCACAGTCTTGGGACATTTCTTGAAGATGTTCTGACCATGTACTATGTCTATTACCTGTGTAGGTGAGTTGGATGAGGTGATGTTGGCGAGGTTGATGATGTGAGACTGTCGGGGTGGATGGTGTGGTGTTGGCGGGATGGATGGTGTAAGACCGGCGGTATGGATGGTGTGATGCTGGTGATGTTGGTAAGAAAGCGTTGATACATCATGCTGGATCAAATACTATGATCAAGTCATTTTTTCATCCACCCATTCATCAATTTATCCACACACCCACTTACCCATTCATTAATTCATATACCTATCAACCCACCCATCCACCCAAATCTCTTTACTCATAAATCTATCCACCCATCTCTTGAGTTACCTAGCTATCTATCCACCCATTCATTCATTAATCTATGCACTAAACTAATATAAAATAGACTAAGCCCCACTTCATCTTCAGTTCCATGGATGACCAGGACAGGAGAGTCAATGTCCTTCACTTTGTCTATGCTGCCGAGGCATGTTTGATCAATATAAATGATGAAGACAATGATGATATAGAAGACAATTTGAGCTATTTCACTTTTATTTAATTCAACACTTGAATAATTTATGAACTGATTTTTTTTTAAATTGCTTCTACCTACCAACCCCATCACCAACTAAGCCTCATAGACCACAACCCCACCCCTCTCTGCCTCTTTCTCAAACCTAGCAAAGGCATCACAGAACCACGTATCTCGAGTCCTCGGAAAGGCAATCCTCAAACCAGACATGAGAGGACAGTGTAGAATCACTCCTGCCACCTTCACCCTGTGTGTTTAGAGGGGTTGTTTTCTTGTGTATGTAGTGGATAATATAGTTCTAATCAAATGATGATCTGGACTGACTAACCAGCTTTATAGCTACTGATTTTGAAAATGGTATTCCAAATAAACATTTGAAATAAAAACAAAATTGACGGTTGTGCTAACGAACTATTTCCACCCATCCCTGATGAAAGAAAAAAACCACTCAATACAAAACAGGGTAAACCTTGAATGCGTTAAAATTATACTATAAGAGAGTATAGAATGACTTGATTACTCACAAAAAGTGGAAAACTCACATTTACATAGAAATAATTTTTAAAGAGATTGAGTGATGATCAACTGCCGGAAAGACAGTGATGACATGACGTCATAAATGCAAACTTGAAACGCTTATAGTTTCAACTTGGAGATAAAAAAAAATTTCATAAGAAACGTATGTTGGAAAGAAGTTAATTATGAACTGTATGCGTTGAGAGATTCACAAAGAGCGAGAAAATGAAACCAAAGAACCAAATAAAAAATCTATATTAGATTATACATGCCCCAGTGGGGTTTAATAAAAGTCGGCTAATATTTCCCTTCACTCATCTCTATTGCGTGGAAATATTCGAATTGTCTTCATTGCAGCAGTATCTATATGAAGCTCAATCAGCCAACCCCGCCAGGCTATCGCATGCAACAGACTTCCACGAAAAATCGGTTCGCCGATTTTGGGAAAAACACTTTAAAACACCAAATCATAAAAAAGAAATTTGCAGTAACACATAATTTCTTGCGCTTGTCTGAAAGGGAATAATGAACGCAATTGAACAAGTGTGTGTGTGTGTGTGTGTGTGTGTGTGTGTGTGTGTGTGTGTGTGTGTGTGTGTGTGTGTGTGTGTGTGTGTGTGTGTGTGTGTGTGTGTGCTTTCCATGAGTTTCTCCACATGATATTTCTTATATAGTTGTATAAAATCAGCTTTAAGTTTCAGATTTTTCAAATTGTAATCTCAACTTTAATGAGGAACTTCCAACGGATTTAGATTTAAAGTATACCATCTTACTAATGCAGTCTTAAACTAGATCTCAGCCTAGCATGACTGCAATGATAACTCAACCTCAATTATACATTCCCATAATGGAAAAGCAACAATGGTGTGATGAGACAGATAGACATTAAGCATGCCATCCTAATACTACATTGGTAACAGTACATAGATGTTCATAACACCAGATTACAATACAAAACACTACAATACACCATAACACATACTTGGAAGCGAGGTCAACAGTAGGAGCAGTGCCAATGCTCTGCCCATATAGAATAATCTGGTCAGGTTTCAGTGTGTACCTAGGCAAAATTTTATTATTGATTTCTAACGCATACATGATGTTTTTTGAATTATTTTTTATAAAATTTCCAAATAAGGCAGTTTTGAGTGATGGAATTGAGGAAAAAAAAGTTTGATATAAGATTCATGGAAGGTTTCTCAACAATAAATAAATGAATAAACAAATAAATATATATATTTTTTAATTAAACATTATCAATTTTATTGAAAAAACACAGATATGTGTTGATTCATGATTCGATGAGTAAATGTATGAACTTGATGTCAAATGGTGTGCAGAAAAAGTGTGAGTAAGATATAAGGAAAATGTAAGAATATATACAGACATGAAAAATTGCATTATTCCAATACAACTTTTTGGCATAAATTTAATTTATGTTATTAAGATTCATTTTCAGCATAAATTCAATTTATTTGATAAATAAATAATTATTTATTTGCATAAATATTTAATATTTTGCACTAATGGGTATCAATACAATCAATAGTATTCAATAGATCACAACTACAAGGCAATAACACAATACACACAGTCATTGTGGCATTTCTTCACCTCAACCCATTAGTCATCATGCCATTGAATGTTGAATTAATGATGAATGTGTTAAACAAATTTTAACTCCTGATAATTTCGCTGTTTTATGTATGCACGAAAAATCATACAAAAAGCCAAAAACGAATTTAAACTATAAGAATTGAAAATAAAATTTAAAACCTAGGTGAGTATTTATTGATTAAAGCTAAAAAAAACATTAATTAATGTGTATTGAATTCAAATCCCCATTAACTTACATTACATTAAATTGCATTCAAAGTTCATAATACTCAGTGGTCTAGAAACTCCTGAAGTTGATGCCACTATAATCATAATAATAATCATAATCGTCATTGATTTGATTTGATTTATGTGTACAATCTTATGTGACCTTCAAGTCTCCATTAATTGGGTTTTGTTTAGCAAGTTGTTCCAGAGATGCTACTTTGTGTGAGTTTTGATGATTGACAAAGGATAAATGAAAAAGAAACAGTAAAAACAAGCAAAAAAACAGCATGAAAAGCACAAAACTGGTGTGTTTATTTTAAATTATATTGGTGCATATGATTTTTCGATTTATTGAAAAATTCTTCATCATTTAGCACTAAAGCCTCTCAAAATATTTTAGAAGTTTAATACCACCCCCAGCATCATTTATAAATTGAATAATTCAATAAAACATAATAATAAAACATAAATATTACGGGGTACTGAATAAAAAATGGTTTGAGATTAAGCCATGAAGAAGAATAGTGATTTACAAACCTCTCGATAAGAGCATTGTAGCAGGCCTCAGCATCAGCATACAGATTGGCTTCACTGGGTGTCCCTGAAGATGCTCCATAGCCAGAATAGTCATAGCAACATACATTCATTTGGAACTCATTACAGAAATATGTTAGGAAACTGCTCATTTGTCCGAGGTCTACAGCATTTCCATGACTAAAAAGAACTGTGTATTTTTTTGAGCTGGAAATATTTTTATAGGAATAAGAATTTAGTGTGAATGAATTTTTAAAATTATATGTATATTTATATAGCACTCAAAAAAGAAATGCTCTTTCAACTGAGCCATCTGGATCATAAAATTTCAAAAGTATGAAAAAACTAACTTTTTTGAATTCCTATATTTTTTAGGTTTGATATGAACACAAGCAATTGTTTCCTTGCGAGATGTTGTGCAAGTAAAAGCCTCTATACTTTCAAGTTCTGACGGACCGAATTGCCATTCAGCCTGAGTTTTGAATAGTTTAAAAAATATATTTTAAATTTATCATTGAAATCTTTCAAACTTTTTCTAATGGACGAAATTCTGGTTGCCCGGTGGCTTCGTTCTCAACGAGCATGTATGAAACTTCAGGAGGTACAAAAGCTAATTTGTTAGTGATTTTGGAAGGCAATGGTGGACAACAGAATATGTTGAGAAGCGTTCGAAAAGTGGACCATGTCGACCTCGCCATTCTGGGCTGTGGCAAAGGCCCAATATTGGGCTCGATTGATTGGGAAGCAATCTTGAATGAGTTTGTTCAGTACTGAAATAAATTTAATTCAAAATTGTTTCCAAAATTTCAAAAACTAAACGCACAAAAAAATACAAGTGTAAACAAGAGTCTCTAATAGCCAAAGCTGCGATGTTTTAATTTTACGATTTATTTTCGAGTTTTTTATTTTGATACGTTTTTTAATGAACAAATCAAAAATATATTATAAAAATGAATTATATCTTTTTTTAAAATTCATAATGAATTATATAATAATGTCAAAATAACCATTTAACACCAATCAATCAATCAAATCCTTTTTAAAGCCCGTTTTTTTTTACCAATGGTTGGGCTTTTGAAAGTTCTATCTCGAAGTCGGCCTTTCCATTCAGATCGTTCGAGTGAATCCGCACAAACCATGTCTAGCTTTCTTTTATCATTCAATATGAGCTCATTTAACATTTCTTTTTTTATTAACCACATAGACTAAAAAATTTAAAATCTTGTTAAAACTATTTTATAAAAATCACTGAGCCAAATTACAATATGAATAAGCTGTTGAAATGCGGAATTTTATTTAATTCAAGAAAATAAATACTTTCAATTTAAACGAAAAAAAAAACGAATAAACCATCTAAAATACCAATTAAGATTTTAAATGTTCAACAAATTCTACTAACAAACATAAATAATGAATTTTCGACTCAACTTCATAGACAAAAATTTTTAAAATATCAAATAATAACTCATGTGTTAAATCCCCAATAATCTTCCCTGCAAAACCATCAAAGAACTCATTGTTGCCATCTACCACAACAACAATTTCACTGATAAGCTTCTAGAACTTCAAAGGTGATCTTGCGCTGGCTGAGTCTCTGGATGATAGAAGTGTTCTCGAAGGCTCTCCCTGGAGTCAAAACCCCAAACCTGCCAGTGAATATAAAATCTTGTTTGAACCTTGGAATAATGTTACGAAATTTATTTTTGGTTCAAACCAATAAAAATCATAGATAAATCTGGCATGCTTCATCAACAGCGATTTAAATTAGACAATATGACGTTAAAACGGCATTGGAAGAGATTATAATGGATAAAATAATTATCAAATAAAATTAGCTTATTGCAATGTTGTAAATAAAATTTTATCTCAACCAACCAAATACAAATATTGTTTTAAAAAAACGCTAAACCATTCAAAAAATAACAAAACATACTGAGGAATGTTGCTGGCCTCCTTCAAGACCACATATGCGGCCTGCACAAGCAAGATGGAAGTGCTAACGTAGCCTGGGTCTGCAAGCAAGTGTGTTTCGTTAGTCATTCATATGTTGACGATGATTTTAAAAGTAGACACCAATAATCAATGACAAACGTATTAAATATTATACTAGTTAGTTTATATCTTATATATTTTTTTTCAGTATAATAACTATGTGGACTAAAAACTCCTGAAGTTAATGTTCCTATAAGCTTATTCGTAATTGTGAAAACTAAGGCTTGTTTGGCAACGAGGCTTTTCGTAAGTAGAATAAACATTATCAAATACTTGGTAATGTCAATGTTACTTATAAAAAGATTTATTTTCCAATATAATTGTCCTTGTCTCTAGTACAATACTAAAGGCTCATTGACGAAATGTGAGATGATTTTGTGAGACTGTTGTTTCTAGAAGAGCTTATTAAATATAAATTTTTCGATCAGCTTTAACTTTAAATTTGAAATAAAATTTTAGTGAACGACGAATGAATGTAAAAAAAACAAAATATTACTCAACAGATATATCATTGTAAATAATCATGGTTGGATTGAATCAATTATGAATCACCAAATTTACACTGTATAATTAAGCATTCATTGATTTGGAGAAAGCCTTTGACAGAGTACCCCGAGAAGTGATTTGGTGAGTATGAGTAAATTGAAAATTGATGAATGGCTTGTGAGAATTATACAATCCATGTACAAGGAAGTGAGAAGTAAGGTGAGAGTTGGTGATGAGTATAGCAACTCGTTTGATGTTTGGGTAGGTGTCCATCAAGGTTCTGTTCTTAGTCCATTACTTTTTGTTATTGTGCTGGAAGCTTTATCTATGGAGTTTCGTACAGATTGCCCTTGGAAGATCTTGTAAGCTGACGACTTAATGGTAAGTGCTCAGTCCATGGATGAACTATTAGTGAAGTTGAGAACATGGAGATCGGAGATGGAGAAAAAGGGGTTGAGGGTGAATATGGGTAAGACAAAGCTAATGGTTTCTGGTTTGAACCTTAATGTGTTGAGAAAATCTGGGAAGTATCCTTGTGGTGTATGCCAAGCAGGTATGGGTAGAAATGCTATTCAATGTGGAGGCTGCAGGCAATGGGTACGTAAAAAATGCAACGGCATAAAAGGCCCTCTAACTTCGGATCTTAACTTCCGATGCGCTCGTTGCCTTGGTACAGCACGGCCTGTTGATGGGAGATTAATAAAGGAAGTGATGATTGGTGATAAAAAACTGGAAGTTGTCCCAAAGTTCTGCTATCTTGAAGATATGTTATCTGCGGGTGGTGGATGTAAGCTTGTTTCAATAACACGTTGTAAGTGTGCCTGGGCTAAATTTCGCCAGCTTCTTCCACTCCTTGCTAATCGTCATTTATCATTATTGACCAGAGAACGTGTCTATTCAACCTGTGTCAAAAGAGCTATGTTACATGCTGCTGAAACATGGCCCGTAACAGTTTCCCCATTGAACCGCCTTAGACGAAATGACCTTGCCATGATTCGCTGATGTGCAACATCAAAACGAATGATAACGTTTGCTCTCACTCACTTCTTTCAAAACTTGGCAAAGGAAAACGGGTTATAAAAAGGATTTGATTGATTGATTGATTGATATAATTAAACAGCTAAAAACTCTATAATACGCCAAAAAACATATTTAACCAACCAAATATACCCTTTATAGTGAACAACCAACCAACCAAACAAACAAAAAAAACAAAAAAACACAAACAAACAATCAAACAAACCGAACAAACACACACAAAACCAATCAAACAAAAACACAGAACCAAAACCAACCAAACACACATACACAACGCACCAGGGGCGCTGAGCCGGGTGACAACCTGGTGCTCACTGGAGTCCACCTCCTTGTGCAGCCCTCTGCCTACAAACGTCATCTGGAATGACATATCCTTCACCTTGGCGAATGAGTGGTGTTGTTTTAGTTTGGTTTTTAATGTTATCAACACGTACAACAGTATAATCTAATCAGATTACTAAAAAATAATGAATGATAATCCCCATCTTCACCATGGTTCTCGTTATCATTTAAGAATCATCTTTATAAGCATCATAATCATCATCAACATGTGTTACCATGACCACTGCAACTCAAATGCTGGCGGTCAAACACAACACCATTCTTGCTCATATGGGAGTCTCTTTTCTCATTCATGATACCATTATCCGTAGTATGCAGATTTGAAGACATAACTTTGTTTCGTACATTTGTATTAAACTTTTGGCTTATTAAAATTAAACTAATTTAAAAAAATTTAAATTTTGTTTTTTTGTACTGTGACAAATAAGTTTTTTATTATATTAACTATTAATTATATAAATCTATTCTTCATCTTAGCTCCATCCCATCTGCCATCAATTCATGCAAGAAACACCTGCTGTCTACTTGGTCCTTTGGAGGAGAACAAGCCCAAGGAGAAGAATCCTGGAAACTGTAGGAGTGTGTATGGTGTTATGAGAGATTTTATGCCAGTTTTATGACGTATGGAGGTCAAAATGAGTACATGTCTTGGTACGTTGTCATGGTTAGGTCTTAGCTAGTTGTGCTGAATATTGGTTGAAATATATAGATGCAAAGTTGATTTTTAAAATGAAGAAAATTGTGCGGCATTTAGATGTAATTTAATATTGTGCATTTATGAAGCGCTTTACATTGTAGATAAAACGCTTGCTACAAATTTAATGTAGCGAAAACACTGTGGAACAGTTGCCCAACACGGGATCGAACCCGGTAACTAGATAATTAGTATAATGCTATACGGCCCACATTGGAATGATTTTTCAAAAATTTTCTAATTCAATACATTCAACTCATTTCTGATTTAATTAATTGTGAAATAATTCGATTTGAAAATTGATTTTTTTATTGAAATATTAATCCACTTAAATAAAAAAAATTGCTCAAAAACTTGATCTGCCAACCATGAGAAGCATTTTGACTCCCAGTGAGAACCTCACGAAGATGCCAATGAAGATGCCCATCATGGCCAGACGTGCTATTGTTGTGTATTTCCTCAATACAAAATACGTCTTGTATATGAACTGAGGGTGGCGTGGTGTGGAGTGGGGAATGTTGAGAGTAGAGTGGTGTGGGGAAGGTTTTGAAGTAAGAGTGGTGTGAGAGGGATTTTGAGAGTAGTGTGGCGTGAAAGTGTTGGTAAAACTAGTTTGGTGTGATAAGAGTATGAAGCTTTATATATAATAGTGACACAATAAGTATGATGTTAGTGATGGATGGTGACGTGGGATGGTGAAGTATATGAACCCCGGGTGTAAAGTGAGGTGTATACAAGAAATGGTGTGGTATGAAGTGGTGAGGGATGTGAGGTGTGATGAGGTCAGGAAGGTGGTGTGGCAGGTGAAAAAGTATAAAAAAATATTATTGAGTAATAAAAATAATTTAATGAAAGCAAAAGTGAACAATAATAAAAAAACAATATGGTTGATAAAACAAAAAATTAATGGTATGAATAATAACTGGTTTATTTTGCTTGTCAGCCTGGTAGCGAGTGTAGTTGGTGCGGTCAACAATACCCTTGTCTGAGCTCAAGAAGTTGCAACAGTACGAGTCGACCTGGTTGCTGTAGTGCAGTGCTTTCCTTTTGGCCATGGGAATAATAACAATAATAATAATAATAATAATATAATGAAAATAATGATATTCTAATTTTCGCTTTTATTTTTCAAAAAATGAGATTTTTAAAGATACTTTTATTGCAAAAAAACTAAAATTTTTGACAAATTCAACTTTGCCATAATGACAATTTTTAAATACAAGATACTTACGATGTCTCTAAAAGAATATTATAATAAAGTAATGATATTCTAATAACAATTATAATATTTATAATATTAATATCGACCATTGTCAAAGAATGATCATTCGCCAAGCCAAATGACAACGATACCAGAATACCAGTTTATCGATACCTGCTACCTGAGTCTACTGTTATCCATGTTATAACAGAAAAGCAGCCTTGGATTGCAGGCGTTTTGGGGTAGTTAAGTGTCAGGTGCCCAAGGTATTTATTCAAAAACTAATTTTCCATAAACTGAACCTTATCATGTTTCTAGTTTGATACAACTAAAAAAAGGATTTGATTATGATTAATTTCATCATTGTAACAACAACAAAAATATTATTACAACAAAACTCATTTATACCTCTCCATTATATACCACCTACATGAACCAAGTCACAACCCATGCATGACCAACCTCCTGGCAGGCTTGATGGTAGCGGGAGGCAAGGGCTGTTTGTAGATGGACTTGCGCAAGGTTCCCAGCGAGGTCTTGGAGGTCAGACTGTGAATCAAACTTTTCCATGTCCCATCGTTCAACTTGATTCCCTGTGTGTGTTTGTTTGTGTGTGTGTGTGTGTACGTTGTAATGTGCTTAAAAGGGGGGAAACTTGGTGCAAAGACTTCAAAAATCCTTAAGTGTCTTGATTTTCGAAAAATTTCGAAGTGGAAGTTCAACATTTATATTCGATTTTTCTTGATTTTTCAACATCCAAATGTCTAGTATACATACTACATACAAATCTAGACAACTATCCTTAACAAAATTACTACTAAATCTATATATTACGATAATTTTTTGTAATGTATTAGCATATAATGTTATATATAAATGTTAAAAAAAGAAGATTCAAATCACCTTGTCTCCCCACATGAACTCCACATACGACTCAATGTAGTCCAGCTCACCTGGCATTGTGCAATTATTCAGTGAGTAACCATGTGTCTATCAACCAAGCTGCATCTCTACCCATCCATCAGCTCACATCTGTCTACTCATCCATCATCTCACATCTGTCTACTCATCCATCAGCTCACATCTCCATACACCAATCAGTCTACATCAATCAGGGTAAATATCGATCCATCTATAAACCGATCAACTCAGGTTCAAAGTTCATTCATTATGTGATGTTAAACCTACAGCAAAAGTTATTGTTACTTTTTAGAAATTGGCAAAGAATATATCAAACTTCCGACAAGTTTACAAAATGATTGAAAAACAACTCAAATCCGTTTCAAATTGGATTTTATTTATGCATCAAAAAACTTTCATAAATAATCTTTTAAAGACATCGTATGTATCTTTCTGTTTTCCAATGTTTTTCGTTTATTTACTAAAAAATAAAACGGAAAAAATTATTATCTTATTTTTCTCTAAGCTTTTTCTTCAGGTTTCTTTACAGAAAATCAGTTTCATATATTGGCTAACCCTCCCCTCTCCTCTCTTACACATTCTACCAGTTTCCTGTTCCCACATACCTTGTCTCAAACACTCATTCAGCTCTTTTTGGAACATCTATTTGCAACACATGCACCTACCAAACTACTTCAGATAGGGGCGATCAAATGATCAACACAGTTTTTTCCTATTTGCATCATACATCTCCAAACTAATAGCCTTTATGTAAATCTGTGCACAAAATTTTTTATATATCTTGCATCCCTAACCTAAACACCCTTGCATACCTTTCAACACACTTTCTCATACAAAACCGCAGTTTATATGGTTAATATACACGTTATATTGAAAAGTATTTGAAACCTGCAAAATGTGATTTTGTGAAAGTGGCACCCATGTCTGCAGGGATGGAATCAAAGCCACATGCCTGCAATCATCATCATCATCATACTCATTATTCCTGCAATCATACGCTTATCAATGAATCTATTTTATCTACATATTTAACATGAGTTTTTGGTTATTTACTGATTAGCCAACTTTCATCATTATTAATTAACCAGTAAGTTTAAAAATAAATTTTAGAACAAATGGCACCTCCTAAAATGAAGGAATGCAATATGTACGGGACAAATGAAGCTTTTGACTCTGATGGAATATGTAAAAGCTGCAAGAAAATAAAAGAGCTGAAACGGGAGATATACGATTTGAAAGATATGTTTGGCACGAAATCTCTTCCCAAAAGATTGGAGAGAGAAATTGAGAAACTAAAAGTAAATTCAAAGAAGAAGGGAAATCACCAAAAAAATTTTCGATTTGAATGTATAGAGTGTCGAAAAAAGAATCAAATCAGCCGGGAAAGAGGCATTCATGAACGCATTCAAAGAAAATTAAGAAACATGGAGCATGGTGGTTGGTAAAAAAGTTGGCAACGAATTGAGAATAGTCAGCGACAAAGTAAAAAACGTGTAAGAGAAAAGGAAAATTCGAGAGGAAGAAGACAAACAAAAAGAATTGAGGAAGAACAACATAGTAATACATAGAATGGTTGAGACACCAGTACCAGAGAGCTAAAATAAAAACAGTGAAGATAGGAAGGCAATAATAACACTCATTAACGAAGTGCTAAAGGTTCCTTGTGAGGAAAAAGAATTAAAGAGAGTTTTCAGGTTAGGCAAAGCTAAAGACACTGATAGACCACTACTTATCGAGTTTCAGAAGAGAAAAATGAAAAATGCAGTGTTGGAGAGTTTATCAAAACTTAAACAAGCTGATGAGAAATACAAGAAAATATCGGTGACGCACGATATGACAAAAAAAGAAAGGGAGCAATGCAAGAATACAGTAAAACTGTGCAAAGAAAAACAAAGCTCAGATAAGTCGGGGGAATGGGCATTCAAGGTAAGAGGTCAGCCTGGAGCCATGAGGGTAGTGAAGATGAGAAAATATTAATTACAAAAATTCAGAGATCGAAGAGAGAATCAGCAAAGATAAGCAGATTGAAATGCTTCTAAGTAAATGCAAGAAGTGTGGTAAACAAAGACAAAAGGACAGAACTTGAATTATATGTTGACAAGGAAAAATCTGATGTCATTGGTATAACAGAATCCTGGGCCAAAAAATCTATAAAAGACAGTGAACTCTAACTGGATGGGTACATCATGTTTAGGAAAGACAGAGAAATTCATGGAGAAAGAGGACATGGGGGTGGGGTACTACTGTATATAAAGGACAACCTGATGGCCTTTGAAAGAACGGACCTGAAAGATGACAGATTTAAGGAAAGTGTTTGGTGTGAAATCAAAAACAAAAACAAGAAAATGTTAATAGGTTTGTGCTATCGTCCTCCTGACTCGAGTAAAGAAAACGATATTGGACTTCATGAACTAATCAACAGAGTTACCACATGAGCATGCATCATAATGGGAGATTTCAACTTTCATATAGATTGGAACAAGAAGCAGAGCAAAAAACCATCGGAAGACCTATTTTTGGAATGCATGGATGAAAACTTTCTCACTCAGCATGTGGTTGAGCCAACAAGGGAGGAAAATATACTTGACCTAGTAGTCTCTACCAAAGAAAACATGATTGGAGATGTGCAGGTAGAAGAGAGATTTGGCTCTAGTGATCACCAGATTATAAGATTTACCATTGCTTCAGAACACGAAATTGAAGAGATAAAACACAAAAAGCGATTCAACTACTATAGAGCAGATTTTGATAAAGTCAGAAACAAAATCAAAGAAAAGAACTTGAAACAGAGATTGGCAGGTCTTGGAGTACAGGATAAATGGAAGAAGTTTGCGTCATGTATGAAAGAAGTTGTGGAAGAAACAGTACCAACATATAAAAGAAACACCAAAAAATGTCCTTGGGTAACTAAAGATGTTATAAAAACCAGGAGAGCCAAGTATAAAGCGTGGAAGAAAATTCAAACAAACCTTAAAAGTGACCCAAATATATTTGGAACAAACGCTGTAAGACATACAGAAGAAACGAGAATTAAATATGTTGAAAAAAGAAACCTGGCAAACAAATCAAAAAGGAAGGCAATTAAAGACTATGAGACAAAGCTAAGTCAAAACATTAAAAGAGACAGCAAAAGCTTTTACAACTACATGAAGAGCAAACAAAAAAGAAATACGAAGATTGGACCACTAAAAAACAACCAAGGCATTATGGTTACAGATAATGAAGAAACTGCAGAAATGTTGAACAAGTATTTTGGATCAGTATTGACGCAAGAAGACACGAAAAACATCCCAGAACCGATGTTATTATTTGCAGGAAACCAGGATCAGATGATAAATACGGTAGATATTACAGAAGAGATAGTTGTGAAGATGCTAAAATCTCTCAAAAAAGACAAAACTCCAGGAGTAGATGAAATGCATCCTAAATTTTTGAAGGAAGTGCGGAACGAAATAGGAGCGATTATAGCTGAATTATTTATAGAATCCATCAAAACAGGTGAGATACCAAGACTGGAGAGATGCCATCGTTATGCCATTATTCAAAAAAGGCAGCAGGAGCCAGTCAGCTTAACATGCAATGTATGTAAAGTGCTAGAAAAAATAATATAGATAAATATGGTTGAACACCTCATGGAAAATGAAATAATTAAAAGTAGCCAGCATGAATTCATGAAAGGGCGATCTTGTCTGTCCAAACCTATTGGACTTCTTTGAAGAAGTGTACGAAAATGTAGACAGTGAAAACTCTGTTGATATAATCTATTTGGATTTCGCTAAAGCATTCGACAAAGTGCCACATGAGCGACTTGTCAAGAAGTTACGATCTTGCGGGATATCTGGTAACCTGCTCCGATGGATCACTAACTGGCTAAAGAACAGGAGACAACAAGTGCGTATCAAAGACAAGAATTCATCCTGGATTAATGTTACAAGTGGAGTTCCTCAAGGTTCGGTGCTGGGACCTCTGATATTCGTTATATATATCAACGATATTGACTTTGGGATAAAATCAAAAATATCAAAGTTTGCTGACGACACGAAACTGTGTGCGAAGGTCAACAATGAAATAGATGCGGAAGTACTAAGACTTGATTTTGAACGGATATATAAGTGGTCTGAGGATTGGCAAATGTTTTTCAATATAGATAAATGCAAAGTAATGCACATGGGAAAAAAGTACAGGATCTTTCAGTATCATTTGGGCAATCAAGAGCTACGATCAACAGAAAAAGAAAAAGATCTCGGAGTCATGATACACAAAAACACAAAAACATCGAGGCAATTTATTGTCGCAGCGGCCAAAGCAAATCAAATACTTAGATTTATCAAAAGAACGGTGGTCAGCAGAGAGAAATCAATAATCATTAATTTGTATAAGACTCTAGTTCGACCCCATCTGGAATATTGTGTTCAGGCGTGAAGTCCAGATTTGCAAAAAAACAAGAACATTCTGGAAAAGGTACAGCGGAGAGCGACAAAGATGATCAAAGGACTCGAGAAACTTCAATACGAAGAAAGATTAAGAGAATGTGGACTGACAACTCTAGAAAAAAGAAGATGCAGAAGAGATTTAAAACAAACCTATAAATTAATCACCAGAAAAGAAAATACACCATTTACCAGATTCTTCCAACTGGAAACCAGAAAAGGCCTACGAGAACACAAATACAAATTATTTAAGAAGACTGGAAGTCGAATCAAGCAGAGATTCTTCAGTAGCAGAGTGATTAACGCCTGGAATGAGCTTAGTGATGAGACAGTTTCCGTGGAAACAACCAACAATTTCAAAATCAAGATAGGCGAGCTAGGATATTAGATATATTTAGCAGTGGTTTTCACACAGACTCTAGTCTACTAAACCACTTTAAATTCAGTTATGTTATGTTATTTTAACATCGACCCTAAGCTAAGCGCCCATAGTTAAATGCTGCTTTTCTTTTTTAACATGGATAACAGTAGACTTCGGTTGCAGGTATCACAAACTAGCATCGTTATAATTTGGCTTGGCGGATGATCCTAGTTGACAATTACAAGACCAACTTTCAAAACGTGGAAACGGCAGATTTTGAATTCGATAATTTCAAATAGAATGAAAACTGGAATTATCAGTTTATAAAAATTTTTCCCCAATAAATGGCTTATTTTAACTACGTTATAAATAGTATCAATAGTCTAGGCTGACCGTTGTCAACCCCATTACCCCAGTTACTGGGACATGTACAGCAGTATAATATATCGTGGTTGAATCATGCTAATCAGAAAATAAACTGAGTTCTAATGAATCTCAATTGCTTTCATCAACGAAAATAATATAAAATTTAATTATATTTTATAATAAAAATAATTATTTTTCTATTTGGTCTGGAAAATGCGGACCCACTCAACAGAGCTGAGTGGAGAAAGTGTATCAGCCGACTGCTGTATACCCTAGCTACTGGGACGCCTACAGCATTATAATCTAATATGGACACTAATAATAATAATAATTTTTATGCGACTGCTGTCCACCCTGCTGAGACTCCTATATATGCAGAAGAATGAAATATCTATTCTTATTTTTATTATTATTACTTTTCTTCTAAAATTAGGATTGCCGTAATTCACCTAGCTAGGCGGGTCATAACAAATGACCAAGGTCTAGGTAGAGCTTCTAACCAAGCTCCAAAGCTTTCCTCAAGATCCTCGCTGTTCCCAACAGCAATTGGTACCACCTTGGCCTCCTTTAATTGCCATATTCGGCATAGTTCTCGGCAAAGACCTTGATACTTTTCTTTTTTTTTCTTTATTTTTGATCTTGCTATCACCTGGCACTGAAACATCCACAATAATGCAGTTTTTGTCAATTTTGTTCAGAATGACAATGTCAGGTATTCGGGCTTCATAATATTGCCACATTGTATGTTGTAGTCCCCTAGCAACTTGACATTATCATTCTCCAAATAAAAAAAAATATATCACTCTCCTCTATCTATATAGTTGTTGTTATTATTATCATTATTATTATTATTAAGCACCTGTAGAATGTACAACTTGTTTTGTTCAGCCTGTTCATTACAATGTTTGTACACCTTCTCAAGCCACTGCAAGATTTTTATTTCAACATATAATTAAACATTTATTATGTTTTAATTATGAATTGATTAAAATTACCAAATAATAAATTTTGAATAAACATTTGCAAATAGTTGGAAACAGATTTTTGTTCAAAGGTAACTGATGTTATCTATAAATAATCAATAACTTAAAAAATAAAGCATTTGGAACAACCATAAAAACATTCCCAAAAGCTTCATTCGACAAACTCCACTTAGTGAAACGACAAACGGCAATAAATATGATTTTAATGATAACCAACCAACCTCAGTTTCACCACAGATATCCACGTAGTGACACCCGACTTCAATGCACGTCTGCACAACCACATTGCCGTACAGTCGGTACTGCAGTGGTTGGTGATTGGATATATTGAACATAATGGAACGGGTGAAAATTAAATAATTTAAACATTTTAGTTTGGTTCATTCAGAGATTAATGTGAAGATGATTGAAACCAGTTAAGCAGCTGAAACTGAAGTAGTAAGGAAGGTGAACCGAGCTATACTGGATGGTGTAGGAATGCCCACAAATGGAAATCTAGCGTCATAATCCCACAATAAAGAAACAAAGCGGATGTGAGAGACTGTGGTTAGTACCGAGAAATAAAACTATTGGAACACGAAATGAAAAGTATTGAGAGTGCTTGAAAGAAGGTGAAGAAAATTGTTTAATGTTGATGAATCCCAGGTATGGGCACAACAGACGCCTTGTTTGTTTTCAAAAGGCTTCAGGAAAAACAAAAATAAGAATCTCTATTTGTTTTTTAGACCTAGAAAAAGCATTTGATAGAATGCCAAAAAAAGTTATAGAATGGGCGGTAAAGAAAGGGATTCCAGAGGTTTTAGCTCGGGCGATGATGAGCATGTAGGTTGGAACTAAAACTCGTGTAAGGGTTGGAAATGATCTATCTGAAGAGTTTTTAGTGACAGTCAAAGAGCATTAGGGGTCTGTTTTGTGGTGATCATTATATTCAATAGTGATTGACGTTATAACAAAAAAAGCTAGAGAAAATTTAATGCCTGAAATTTTTTATGCAGATGACATGGTTTTTTAGTGACACCATCTAAGGTTTAAACTATGGCAGTTTAGGAGTGAAATTATCAAATAAGTTGAATGAATATTTTATTAACAGGTTAAATTTGAAAGAAATATTAACTAAAGCTAGCACTGTAGGATGGTTTGGTCATGTAATGAAAATTAAGACAGATAATTTTAAAATAAATAACATAAAATAGCTAGACTAAAAGTCAAGTGGGAAAGCAAAATAGTGTCAAAAACTATTGAAGTTGGTTTGAATGCTTTAGATAGGTAAAAATAGAGATTAAGAGTATATAAAATTGAAAGAAATTTTTCATAAAGTGTAAATTTGGTCACCCTCAGTATGGAAGAGATTAAACCAGATTTAAAATAGTGGTATATAGCTATCTATTGAGTAAAATTCCCTTTAAATAATTGAATATATTAAACAAACCAATCTGTTAATGTTATTTGGTTTTGAAATTATTGGCTCTCACATGTTTTGTGGTTTTCATACAGCTCAACAAAGTTTTATTCTTTAACTTTTAGAGAAATTTTAATGAACTAATTTATATAATTTCACTTCGAGTATTGAATTTTATATTAATATTTTATGTATGATTCATGTATTGAAGTTAATGATTAGCCTCAAGAATGTGAATAAGAAAAAAAGACCTAGCAAGTTTATAAAATACAAGTTTATTTGTAAAAAAAACTTTTGGTGAATTGAACTCACATTATCAAGTGTAAACAAGAGATATTTTAAGCAGGAAGTCTTCATTTATTTCAAGAATTATTAGAGCTATTTTGATTACTTTTTATTACTATATGAAGAATTTTTTTATCATATACATTATTTTTCTATTTTCAATGTTTTTGCTCGAACATCTTAATGCTATGTTTAAAAGTTGAAAGCAGTGTTGATAAAATTTGAAAGTTGAACTTACAGGACCAACACAGTTCAGCAACAACTTGGTCTGGAAACACATTTCCATAATACTGTCAAGGTTTTCTACATTTGCAATGATTGTCTCAATGCCATCCAAGTTTTCACCTTGTTTAATATACATTTTTTTTAGTTATTAACTTTCCATTCTAAAGTAATGTAATGTAGCGGGGTATTAATAAAGTGCTTTCCCTTGTAGATCAAAGAAAGTAAAAGATACGAGTAAAAAAATATATTTAATTACAATAGTATGATTATGAGATTATAAACTTAAATAATTTTCTATCCACACAATCCAATTGAAACACTTACCAGTGTATGCTGAAGCTTGCTGCAAGGCTTCTTGGAGTTTTGAGACATTTCTGCCCGCTATCGCCCATTTGATATTCTCGTTTTTTGCAGTCATGGCTAATTCTTCTATCACATACTTGCCAGTAAATCCGCTACCACCAAACAAAACTATATCATATTTTTTAGTTGCTGACATGTCAAAGAATTTAAAATCAGCAAATTTTATAATAATTTGTCTTTATTTTGAAAAGATACTTTTTTTTAAATCCTCTTAGATGTATCTTTAAAAATTTTAAATTAGGTGACAAAGTACGGTAAAAGGAAACCTAAACTTAAACTGCAAAAAAAATAAATACTATTAGCAATCTTGAAGCTTCTGTATATATAATAAAAGAAAAAAAACAAAAATTATTTATCAATTTAATTCACGAAGCTTTTTGTGAGCCAAACTTATATGATCAATAGATGATGTTATATAGACACTCCATATACTTCAGTAGGGATTTAGCCTCTCATATATGTTAACCATAAACTTTTAGTTTCTTCATTTTATAGAAAATCTTTCATCTAAACGATTATGATATAAAATTAGAGAGATTGTAACATAAAAGTTAAAATATATTACTTCAACTCAATAGTAACATTTTAACTTAAAACCACAAAAATTCACTGATTTGATTCAATGAATTTTTGAGCAAAAACTCATTTGAAAGCTTTCAGCACATTCATGCATAGACAAAAGTGGTTTGAGATTGGAAAATACTACAAGGAATATTATTTATTTGACTTTCGTTGATCTTTGATAAGGCTTCCATTATCTTGTTTTGGCTGATAGGAGTTTGAAATGAAATCGTTACATGTGGTAATCGTTATTATTATCTTATAGTTATAATGATATTCAAAGTTAATAAATTATTTTGCAAAACATTATCGCTTGTATGAAATATATTAAATTGATGCAAAATAGCCGGAAATAAATATGCTAGAAGCAAATACTAAGGTTTATTGAGAAACTTATTACACGAAGCTCCTCGTAAGAACATCTTACGTTATCAAGTGTGATTATATAAGATTTTTTTAAAATCGACTTTCAGTCGCCCCATATTGGGGTTTCGTTAGCTCAACGGATGTTTTATTCCTCGTGTATATAATTGTCGATCCACGCGAAATTGAACCCGGTTACTTTTGATAACTAGTCTAACGCTCTACCAGCTGAGCTATGCGGGCCGACGATAAGATGCTCTTACAAAAAGGTTCGTGTATTAAGTTTCTCAATAAACCATAGTGTTTGTTCCTATTATATAGATAAACAAAAATAAATATATAAAACTGTTTGTTCCTATTATATAGATAAACAAAAATAAATATATAAAACTGGAAATGAAAAAATTTTTTTTTTAAAATGAAAAAACAATAAATAAACTTAATCAGAAAATAATATTTCAAATCAGATTTTTATATGAAATCTATTTTATTTAGATAATTAAAGTTATAAAAATTGAATTTAAAAAAGAAAAAGCGAAATAACATTTTATTTTTTTATTTTGAACTCTTAGAAATTCAAATATTTGGTTGAAAATACCCAGCAAAAATGTCTTTTTAATTTGAAAAAAAGAGCAGAAAAATAATGTTTACTATACTATTTCAATTTAATTGTGATTAATATTTTAAATGTTGAGCAAATTAAGCGTCATTTAAAACACGTTGTAATAACGGATCTTCTGATGTCATCTTGTTTCATAATAACAAACTGATTGAACGCTACAGTTTTGGTATTTAAATTCTTCATTAACGAAGTTTTTCGATATTGTCAAGATGCCATCGTAAGACTGAAAAAACACTTTTTTTACATTTTGAGCGGTTTAACTAACAAGTATGGCAAAAAAACACACTATAGGTAAAGATGGAGAAAACTTCAGACATACTAAAAAATATTTGTTGATTTATCGCACATGAGAAACAGAGTTTCCAAAGCATTCCAAATATTGAACATGAGTTGAGACAAAAAAAAAACTACCTCCATCTGAGGAATGATGTAGACAAGCAAACGACCCGGACATGTGTTGCTCGTGTCATCATCAGTTTGGAGATAGGGTGTTTTGAGAAATATTTTAGTGCTGAAGAAAAATTCAAGAGTTTTTTTCACTTCAACCATAAAAACTTCATTTGGAAAAATAGAAAGGTAAGAAAGTTTTCAAGCCATTCCAGCAAGAAAACATTAAAAGGATCAACACAAAAAACAGCAAGATACATGAGTTTTCAACTCATTCATTTATGTATATTTTCATTAATTTTTTGCTTATTTTCTCTTGCTCTCGGTCTTTTTGCTAATTCCAGTTCAAAGAACTTTTTATTAAACTTTTCCAAGTCTATCACTTCTTGCCATTATCAATTTTCCATTCATTCCAATCACAACCTGACTACCAATATGATAGACAACTTTCGAAAAAATTCATTATTTTGACAAACCTCAATGCTCTGTTATATGTATATGAAAAGCTTCTTATCATTTGGTAGACATAATATCAAACATTAAACTCGAAATATCAGTAATAACTATCCTTCATTTTATAAACTTACAGTAGGACTTCAAAACCAAAAAACGTTGAAACGTGAGATTTGAGTTAGTTCATCATAACCATTTGATATGATGGGTTCTTCACCGAGTGAATTGCTGGAATGTTGTTGCTTTTGAGGATGCCTTTTGAGCTTTTTTGACCTCTTTATTCATTTGTTTCTAATATTCAAAGCTTTGAGTTCTTTTTTTTTTCTTTCTCCAAGAAGTCTTTCTCTCGTATTTCATATTGTCACCCAGATTACAGAAATTATCTTAACCATTTAAAACCTTGTTGAACTTTTCAACTATCAAACTCTACGTTTAAAATTCTATTCATTTTGTATACAATTTTATATCAATGAGTTTAAAGTTGCGAAACAAATTTTTTAAAAAATGTTTTAGTTAATTTTTTTTGCGTTGAGTTTCAAAGTTTATTATTTTTTGGTTCGTATTATTTTGTTTTTACCGTCATTAATCAAGTTAAAGTTTTTTTCTACTCACAAATTTAATCAAAATTCGTTTATTTTCTTGGTTACATAAACTATTGTTTCTTTTTACATTAATTTTTTTATAAGAAATTTTAAAAAACTTAAATGATGAATAAGATTCACCTTTCGATTTCACTACTAAATATAATTCACTACGGATCGAAATTATATTTAGAATAGCAACTTAATCAGAAGGGATTGAATTCTTATTTTTAATATTGTGCATTGAAAAACGATAAAATCAACTTTTTTTCATACAAATCTTTTCGCTTAGCCATGCATTTCGTTCACCTCATTTGTAATACAAAACCTCCATTTTTTCAAAAGCTACCACACTTAAACATTATACTTGTTGTCATAGTTGAGTCGTACTTTTCAACTTTCCATCGATAAACTCCGCTTTATACTGGTCCTAAGTCCGGCGTTTTTTTCTAAATTTCTCATTTCTCAAATATTCTATTATGACGTCAATATAGGCGTGCCATATTCGAGCCCATTCTCAAAAACAAACGTGAGGTATTGCTTAAATTGAAATTGAAACAGACCCGAAAATCTTTAGCTGATTACTGGGCTGCTCGTGTTCTGCCACAGTTTGAAGTACGTAAATTCGTAAATAATTACCGGTTTACACTTTGTTCTCGTATCAAATCTGCTAGGAATTCAGGCAAAATAGGTGAAATGTTCACTTCCATTAAAAAAGCTACAGGCTCTACTGCACAATAATGCAATGTTTTAAAGAGAAAAAACGGCACAACTACCTTAGATGCAAGGCAAAAACTTGATAGATGGGTTGAACACTACAACGAGCTCTATGAAGTTGGAGGTTCGTTGAACCATGTCTACATAAATAACCTCCCAAACTCACCTGTTCTTTACCACCTAGACGAAACACCTGATCAAGCGGAAGTGTTTTCGGTCATCCAAGGCCTCCGTTCTGGCAGCGCATGAAACTTTTGGGAAAACTTTCTTTCTCTAACTTTGTCACTTTCTTCTTTACAACAACCTTTTTTCCCACTCTGGCTTTCAACTCTTCCACTGTGCAAAAACTTGTGTTTTAAACATTCCTAATAACGCTCTTCTAGCCTTTTTTCGGTATTTCTGGCTCTTCTCTTAGCTGTCTTAGCCTTTATCTTTCTATTCTTCCTTATTCTGTTACTACTAATAATTCTTAATCATCTCTGTTACTTATGGCGTTGTTTTTACAACTTTTTTTTGCATCAGACAGATTTATTATCTTATTACTTCTCGATTTTTATCTGTTCTTTTTTCTCGTTTTGACTACTGCAATGGGATAACGCTCTGTGAATCAATTCCGCAACCAAAACCTTAGATAGGGCGATCAAATGGTTGATTTACTTGACTAGTTCAATTCTCTATACTATAAACTTATTGAACCCACTTTTTATTCTCTTACCGAAGCTTTTAACTGCTGCAAGCCTGGTCTTTCATACTAAATTCCCCCATATATCCATGTGCATAGTTCTCGTTGCTGAATTTTTAGAAAATTTGAACCAGACTCGAGAAAAAAACCATTGATGACTTAATGGTAAATTATTGGACAAACATGGGTCTAAGCATCTCATCAAAAGGGAAGTAAAAGACTGGGTACAAGATGTGGTCAATGTTGTGCTTCCTCAGGGTACCTGATAAACTTTCACTATCTCATCAAAACTCACATGGTTTAGATGCATTAGTTTTGCTTCAGCTAGTTTCATTCTTATCGAAATCTTTTAAATAGGATATATAGAGAATTAATCACGAATTTTCTCTTATGAATAAAGCTTACTGAATTGGAGCATTATGGAACTGACACTAGAAAAAAAAAGGAATAAAGAAATGGAGGGACATACGTGGCTCAAATTCGATAATGACATTGTTATTGTGGCACGGAAAAGCAACAAAGCTGTACCCATGGCATTGAATGCTTAAAGAATCAACCTGTCACAAAAGCAAACCAAATAGTGACAAGCTAAAAAAATAAGAAAATTAATAGTCAAATGTTTTGAAGTTATATATATATATATAGATATATACGTGCAATGATTTCAAGGAAGAGGTGGGCTGCTTCAATCAATATGTCCACTCTTAAAGAGTTTTGTCGGCCCCTATAGCTCAGTGATTGCACTCGAAAGTTGATTAGAAGGCTCGTAAGATCCTTGCGACGGCATCACTTGTCGGCCACAGAGGTTGAGTATTAGACTAATTATCTAAAGATAACGGGTTCGATCCCGCGTGGACCAACAATTTTTAGTCCACATGGAGTAGCGCCTTGTGGAACCAATCAATTGCGCAACCAAAACCTGATAAATTCCTTTCGCTGATGGTTTCATGGTTCTTTACGCACTAACTCTTTTTGGCCCAGCTTGCCTTCATACTTTGTCTGAGAATGCTCTTTTCGCCAAACGCCGAAGAAGGAAAATTGAGGGACAGATATCCAGCCCCAAAAGCTCCGCATGCAAGTTTCCGACAATCTTTTGAACAAATTGCCTTTAACAAGTCACAAGCCGATTACCTAAATCTATCTCTATCCTCGATGACACCTTACTCCAAAGCCTTTTGAAAAACTGTAAACTCCTTTACTCCCCAAACTTCGGAATATGAACTTTTTGTTGATAACTTTAGCACTTTTTTCAAGACTAAAATGATTTGTTTCATAACTTATTATTAACCGCTAATTCTTTTTGTCGAACTTTCTCAAACAACAGTGACCAATCAAATCTCATTTTTCTTTCCTCCTATTGTTGACAAAATCATCAAACTGATTACTTCCCTCATAAGTAAATTTTCACATCTAGATGTAATTCCTGTTTTCTGGCTGAAGCGGTTTTCCGGCATCTTTGCCTCTATTAATGCAAGCTTTGCGATCTTTCTTTTTTTTTTTTTAGTTCAGACCCCTTGAAGCCATCCAAATATCGTCCAATTTCAAACCTCAGTATCATTTCAAAAATTTCAAAAAGAGTTGTTCTCAAGAGGCTATCATCGTTTCTTTACTGCGTAACTTCAACCTCTTCCAATCGGCGTATCGTTTTCATCACACGACGGAAACTGCGCTTTTGTACATCCCTTATAGCTTCCACAACATCAGTGCTACCGGGTCTGCGGACACCTTGGTGTTTTTAGATATTTAAGCAGCTTTCGACACCATCGACCGTCCCAATATGTTGCACATTCTTGATTATTTTCAAATTACTGGCATTACTTTATCCTGGTTTCATTCATTTAATCTCCGAACGCAACAATTTAAAATAGGTAGCACTTTTTCTGATTCTACTTTTCTTTTTTTTGGTGTTCCCCAAGGCTCTGTTCTTGGACACATAGTCTTTTATCTTTATACATCTTCTAAAAGCGAGATCTTACAAAAGCACCCTGTTTTATATCATCTGTTTGCTGATGATATCACTCTCTTTACTGATGCATCTTATCTTGATCCTCAACCCAGTCTCACTAAGATTTTTGAATGCATCACCCAACTCAATTTCTGACATTCTAACAATAATCTTATGTTATCTTTCCGTATCGTTCAAACTGAAGATACTAGGTGCAACTCTTGATCCTAGCCTCAACTTTATACACTTTGCCTCTCAGATTATACAAGCGTCCAACTTTCATCTCCATGCGATCAAACAAGTACGCAAATTTCTACCCTTTAACACTGCCGTTGCCTTGACTAACTCTAGTTTTTTTCAGAGGTCGTCTATTGTAACTCTTTTTTTTTGGACTTCTGAACTGTCTCATCTCAAAGTTACAACCTTTCCAAAATCGCACTGCCAATACTTCCCTTTTCTTCATCTGATACTTGCCTTGATCGCCTTCATTAGTTGCCGCTCGCACTAAGAACCCAGTTCAAGTTATTGTGGCTCACTGTTAAACACTATATTCCAATCAGCCGGCTTATTTATATGAGCTTTTTTCTATCAGACTCATCAGTCTCTCAGGTCTTTGAATTCTGGACTGCCTTTTTAAATTTTGTTTTTTAAGGTTTTGTAAATAAATATATTTTTTATCGTTTGCAAAGAGAAATTTTTTAATTCGTCACAAAGATTAGGTACTTGGACTAATTTGGTCGCAAAGATTATTACATAGGTAGTAAAGTCCTCTATTATTAGGGTTTACAAATAAAGATTAAAAAATAGCTATTAAATTGATAGTTAAAATTTTTGTTTCTTTCCTTTGAAACAATCTTAAACCAACAAGACCAGTGTTAATTTACAAGCACAACTCGGAAGGTTTCGTATAATCTTTCAAACTTTTTTTTTGAATATATAGTTTTCTAAATGTAAATCAAAAACACGGTAATATTTGAATTTTTATTGAGACGAAGTTTTTCTTTATATTTCTTAAATCATCATCAGGCTAATAATGTTAACTATTGTGTTCAATTTATTCTAAACTAAAAGTTTTCACATCAGAAAATAGACACTCTTGCGTAGGATAAATAAGACCACGAGCTTAATTAATTTAAATAACTTAATTAAATGAATAATTCACTAATATTCTTACTCTGATCAAGTTAAATAGTTTCAGTGAATTTAATTGATTATCATAAACCTTATCACACGTCATAGTAATCGATCTTAGCAGGGTTTTCGAAGGAGTTCTTTTCAAGTATTGTCATCAGTTTATCGGCCGATTGATCGCACGTCAGTTTATTTTCATCTGTGAAAAAATAATGAAAATTAGTATTGAGTTTAATATGTTGCCTAACTGAATTTAAATAAACAATAGTCAAAACGGCAGCTACATATATTATAAAAGACTAAGCTTTTCGAAATGCCATTGATATAATCAGGTCACCTTAATCTTTTATAAAAAATATAAATAATTATTGTGTTCCTTTGTTTTATTATTTAGTTTATTGCTTTGATTTTTTTTATAATGTCAAGAAATATCAAAAATTGATCAATAAAGTCTAGAGAAATGTGATCCAATTAGAATTAGAATTATAAACAAATCTTATAAAGGATGAAATGGTACACTGATAACTTCTAAAAACTTAAGTACTGTACACAAACCTGTCATGGCAGTACGAATAGATGGGTCAATAGATTTTGTGTGCAAACCCTCCACCATGTCAGTCTTCATTGGCCCTGGACACCAGTGCAATACTCGAATGTCAGGGTTTTCTTTCACCAAGCAATTTAAAAGCATTTCCCTGGCTGCTTTTTCTTTTAAAATGATTTAGATGCTTATAATTTATAACATTTAAAAAAAAAATTTTTCAGCCTAGTTTAATAAAGCTTTGATGAAAGCATGAGCTCATAAACCTTTGAAGTCACATTTGCAAGTGTCAATAATATCATAAGATTATACCTGAGCAATAAAGAGAAAAGCCATTGAATGGTGTGGTAGAACAGAGGGAACTGATGTTCAGAATGAAGCGATCCTTGCAGGAAAAAAGAGGAAGTAGAACAGAATTCAAAAGCATCATGGATGTCAAGTTCATGGACCAATTTTCATTGATTTCATTTTCATCTGTCATGTGTAATTGCCATTGACATAGATCTTTTATGAGACATGCATTATGCACTAGTATGCATTGCTCAAAACCTGATGGTTCCAAGTCCTTGGGAAATTAAAAAATTCAATGATATTTATGATATTTGCATAATATTTATTGCACCTTGAAAAAATTATTAAAGTAGCCAACAAAATTTTTATATGATGCTTTAGCCATGTCATATTCCCAGTGAAAAAAATGCAAATCTGGATGTTTAGCTGATAACTTTGCTTTCACATTCTCCAACAATGATTTGCTTCTAGCCGTCAATAGAATCACTGAGCCTTTTGCAAGTCTTTCAGATAGTTTTTCACTCAATGTGGATCCATATCCCTTACTTGCCCCTGTTATGATACAAAAAGACTTTTTTGAAAACATTTTAAAAATAATTTTGAAGCTTTTAAATTTTTTTCTAACAAAAATTTTTTCTTTCATAAACCGAAATACTAAAATGTCACAGAGGGTCAAAGGTATTAGTGGATAAAAATATAATTTTAAAAACACACAAACTCACAAAACTAGATAGGTTACTGAATAGCTAAATTTAAAACTATGAAATTATCAAACATAAGTTTATTGTAGGTTTTTTATGATGCATTAATTAACTTACTATTCTCAATTAAAATATCTAATTAAATGTAAAAGAATAAGTTCAGTTTGAAAAAAGCAATTTTGTATACCTTTAAATTTTCAAGTTTTAATTTAACTGATGTGAATTCTGTTATATTTCAAGATTAGGAAACAAAAAATTATATTTTATTCGAACACTGCCTAGTAGTTTAATCTTCAAAACATAAACATAAATTCTTTCTTATCAAACAATTTTTTAATGTTTTGAAAAATGTCATCAAAAAAAATATTAGATGATAATTATGTTGAGAAAAAATTTGAAAACTTGACTAGTTCTTCCGAAGTCATACAAAATCTCTCGCACTGGGCCTTAAGTCACAAATCACATCATGAAAAAATCGTGTCTATATGGTTCAAAGTTTTAAAAAAATGTGATATTTCATTTTTTAATGCAATTTATAAAACTCTAAAATGCCCTATTGCTCTTTATTTCCTAATTCAATACATTTCTGATAAACTATCATCTTCAATTAATTCATTTAAAGAAGCAAAATAAGTTATTCCCGTTAATTTTATTTTGATATTAAGTTTAACATAAAACAATCTTCAATATTGATAATAAATTTTTTAATACAATTCTTATTTGATACTAGCTAAAATAGAACATCGTCTGCTTCTATTGTACTTCTGCAACGAAGTAGTGCAAACATGCAAAAAGAAACATGCTCTAATCTTCAAAGATGCTTTCAAAGAAATCCTCAAAGATGCAGCTTTATTAGTGAGGTGACCATTTCATTTTTTCAATTTCATTAAATTCTTGCAAGTTCTTAAATAAATAAATAGTTATTTTTAGTTTTACTCTGAATCATCATGAAATGTTATCAGAAATCTTTGATGCATGCATCTAATATTATAATAATATATACAATATTAGCATCCAATACATTTTAAAATTGTTTTAAACTGAATTTTATAACCAAAAATATTTTTCGGAATAAACTAAATATAATAAAAATGTACTGTAAAGACAATAAATGATCACTATGAATTTGTTTCCATCACTAGGGACAGCTCAGTGAGGAAAAGCATGGAAAAGATCTTCAAGTTATTTGCTTACATTTCATTATATGGTCATTTTATATATAAAACCATGTTTCTGTGAACATTAAATTCTTTCAACTAATGACAATAAAATATGGGTTAATGGGAATTTAAAAACCCATCATCATCTACAAAGCCTATTTTATAGAATTCACATTTCTACATCAACCCGAGACATGGAAACAAGTGCCATTAATCATCATATTCATGTTCTATCGATTTCAGTGTTCACATCCTTAAGTGAATGTGTGCTCGTATTTAGCATTATTATTGTTATTATTATTCATTTAACTTCATTAGCTTCATCTATGCAAAACTTTCTCATCATCATTACTAGTGTATACCAATAATCATCATCATCACCACCAATTTTCATCATCATCATCATCACCACCACCACAATTTATATAAATGAATCATCAAAATTACTAAATTATGAAGATTGAGATCACCATCATCACGTAAATATGATTTAAATAAATGATGTTGATAATCATTGGTTGTTATAAATGATGAGGAGGGTGGTAATCATTGGTTGTTATAAATGATGAGGAGGGTGGTAATCATTGGTTGTTATAAGTGATGAGGAGGGTGGTAATCATTGGTTGTTATAAATGATGAGGAGGGTAATAATTCATGATATAGAATCACCATCCTCATCAACACAAATGATAATGAAGGTTGTGGAGAGAGCGCAAGATCTACCACGAGTCCTTCATTAACGACCTCATCGCTGTGCTCAGTCTGTCACATTTGTTCTATAAATGTTTTTTGTTAATATTATTATTGTAAATTATTGTGTTTTTTGTTATTAATGTAAATATTATTATTGTTTTATAATTTTTTTTATATTAGTTTTATTGTTATTGTTTTTTAGTATGATTATTTAATATGCTTCACCAATGGTGAGAAAAAACATTTTAATTCTGATTCAAATGGTAGATTACGACTGTTATTATTTTTACTGTTATCTTTATTATTTTTTGTTTGTACTTTTTGCCAATTTTAAATCTAGCTTGAAAGCTTTTGTGATTAATTTATTCTAAGTCTTATCATTTTATTGCTTTTATTTTTAAAAATTTTTTCTGTTATTATTATTATCATTTTTCAATATTTTAAATTTAATATTCATATTACCATTTTGTCATTTTTTAATATTATTTCATCATTTTTTATTATTACCATTTATTTATTATTATGCTTTAAAGACAACACAAAAGTCAAGTCCAGCCTGAATTCAAAACTCTTGGCAGATTTCCACGTTAGTTTACTTATGCAGCAAAGAATTTCAAATTATATGTATATATTCATTGTGTATATCAGTTAGTAGTGTTACTTTTTTTCAACAAAAGACTTCCAAATAAGTGTTTCCAGGCGTTATTTTGGTCTTATATGAATGCTATTTTTATTATTATAGTATATATATATTGCCTAACTGAATTTAATAAAGCACGAAAACAGCTTTTATAATTAATTGAAACTAATCTTTTTTTTATGCTGTGGATATCATCACCAGGTAACTTGGTATCAAAAAGTTCAGCTTCAATAAATTGTAAACGCTGTCTTTTCTTGCTTTTTGTTATTATCATGTTTCTCTGCGCTATATAAATGAAAAATCATCCTCAAACAACTCCATTTGTTGACAGCCCCGTCAAATGATGGATGGGTTGGTGGAGTTGACAGAGATGGAGGCAGAGGTGGAGGAGAAAAGGATGCAGTTGAAGCATGGAGAAGTGACCAGTGTCAACCAGATCAAGGTCCTTCTAAAAGGTTTCACGCCTGTTGATATTGTTGCCATGATTCTATTTATAAGGGTTTTGAGGAGTAGAGTTTGAAAATTGGCAAAAGAAAACTATGAAATGTAAGCTATGTTTATATTCAATGCTCTTCTCCGCTGAAGTAGGGCTTTCCACAAGCATATGATCAAAGGAAAAATATAATATGATTAAGTTGGGATTAGTGAAAGTTTTCAATCATATATTGGAGGACATTTTGACTAATCGAGGTAGAAGGATATGTGAGGACCATGTTCCAGGCATTAGTACCAGGCAGAATTTGCACTTTTGTGGTGCTATGTACATTAAAATTATCGTTTGTTTTCGTTGTTTTGAGGCTTCCTATAATTCAATAATACAAGCCAATGAGTGGTTCAACGGGCCAAACAAATTACACACAAAAACGCAGATCGGCGACAAGGAGAGAGGGAAGTGGAGGATTTGAAGGCAAGCTTGCAAGACTACAGGTCCTATGTGACATCCCTGCAGGTGGAGATCGATGAGAGGTCCAAGGTGGGTCATTTTCTTTCTTCCTATTTCATCTATGCTCCATTAAATAAGATTTTGTAATGGTAAGAATATAATGAGATATATGCAGGCTCTGATTGTCTGATGGTTTGATTTGTGTTTGATAATTTACTCTATGAGGTTATGTGTGCTGTTGTGTGTCGACATAACTATATCGGTCAACATTCTCTAAGCTTCGTGCTTTCAACTTAAACAAACTTCACAGTTAATATCAACGACAAAAAATCGATCAGCTAAGAGTGATGATGCCGGGTTCAAATTCTGGTCAGAACTTTCAATACATGTTAATGTTTTAATAATCTAATTATGCTATGTGGGAAAGGCAAGGGCATGCTTTCCATGCAGTTTTAATGCTCCTAAAGTCTTCATGAATTTACAAACAAAATCAATGGTTCTCGTTTCTCAGCAGCTCTTAAATAAGCAGAGGTTCTAAAGATGCCTTGATATTTAATCTAATTATATTATACTACTGTATATGTCCCACTAACTGGGGTTGACATTAGTCGGCCAAGGCTATTGACACTATAATAGAGTGATTTATAAAAAAAGGTCCTTTATTTGGGACAGATTTTCATAGACTGTCATTCCAAGCTAATGTCCAACTTGAAATTATCGAATTCAAGATCCACTTTTCTCACACTTGGGCAGTTTGTCTTTCAAAATAAAAGATCATTTTCCATCCCAAATGACAACGATTCCAGAATATCAGTTTGTTAATATCTGCTACCGAAGTCTTCTGTTATGCAGGTTATAACAAGAAAGCAATCTCAATTTGGAGACGCTTTCTTCGGCGCAGTTAAGCCCCATGCCCAGAATCAACACAAAGCACAATTAAAGAAAGAGTTGGCAAAAGATGCCTTAGAAAACAATGCCTCCAGGTTACTTACCTGGGGTTACCTCAGGAAACAATATTCACTGAACGTGGACTTGCTAATCTTTTATTTATAATTCAGTGCTTGTGAGGTTGATTCTAAGGAAATATTGATGAACCTAAGCGCAAGTTTTAGTAATGTGAATAAAATCGTTTTATAATGCTTTACCTGCATTTTAACACTTTTTTTGCGTAGTGTTAATACTAAATATAGCCTTTAAATGACGCAATAATCACTCAGGTGATGTTGACGTTAGAGCAATGTCAGATCTTCTTAGATGCTCAGAAGGGGGAATGCAGCATTCTTTCATCGGTGAGCCATCGTTGCTTCATCTTTGTGGTGTGCGTGTGTGTGTATCCAGGAATGAAATAATTGTTATCTGTTCAATAACTGAATAATAAAAATAAAAATTCATAAAAATAGTAATTATTAGTAATAAAAATATCCTGGTTATTTGAGCTGTGTACTGATTTTTCGTTTTTTTCCCGGTGCACCAAGCTGAACGCAAGATTATTAAATTGATTTGTCCTGCTAGTTTTGCTATTGGTTATGATGTTATTTTTGCTTAATGTTGATGCTTCTACAACCTCATGATTCATGTTTAAGTGGTTTACAAACGCTATATTGTGTATTTTGTTGTCACCGTTTTTTTTTTATTGTTTTGCTTCCACTTTTTTCAACCAATAACAAGGCGTTTCAACCAATAACAAGGCGTTTCAAGTAATAAAAACAAGCCAATTTGAAACAGTCAGCTTCATAAAATTCTACTCAACATTTTAAAAAAATAATCGTGAGGGGATTTTGATAAGTGGCGCAACTTGAGTTTTGAGCTTAAAAATCTTTTGAGAAACCACTGTTGCTTGGGCAACTCTAACTTTTGCATCATATTGGTGTTAAATTTATCTTGTCATTATAAATATCTTCGTAGTCAATGTTTCATAAGTCATGTCATTCTCATATCATATAAAAGCTCATCACAACCACCACGCAGGCTTATCGTAATTACCACCAAAAGCTTTTGAAGGTGAAGAAGGCCCTGTATGAGAAGATCAATCCAGGGCTGACCTTGCACATAGAACAACCAACCTACAAGAAGAAGAAGAAAAAAGATGTCGATAATAAAAGCAATTTGTGGCCTAACTTCAATAGGGCAAACTGTGAAGGTAGAGATGACAGTTTGAATTTGAATTCTTTCCATGACCACCCCTTCAATGGCCCCTTTTCCACATTTCTCCTTGATCGATCAGAACTCGATGACAGCTTCAATACTGAGCAGCAATCTTTTGAGAAGAATGCTTTTGGAGATAGCGATGTTTCCTTAAGAACTACGTCATGTACAGTCACTCCTAGAATTCTGCCTCCCACTCTTTCAAACCAGTTTCATCTGCCTCCAACAGTCACCACAGAGGCTACAACATCCAGACCTCTCAACCAACCACCCACATCTTTTCAGTTTTTCCAGTCTTCACCAGCAACATCTTCAATCACATCCCAACCTCCTCTCAACACACCTCACAACCAACCTTCAAGTTACCACCCTCCCACTCAATCATTCCCCCAACCATCAGCTACCCAATGGAGTAATGATGGTTCTTCCACGCCTGTGCTAGATGAAGACCCCTACCAAGAATATCCCACGTATGCTTACGATCGTCAGTCTTATAACAATGCTTCTCACCACACTAACAACAACAGTAGCAACAGTTTCAACAGCGATAAAAAACAAGTCTTCACTTACGAGCAAAAAGTCAACACTGTAAACACCAACCTCCAACTTCAAACTCCCATGTTCTATCCCACAACACCACCCGACCTTTCAAAACCACCACCCCCATCACCATTTGTACACCCATCGTTTCCCACCATCACCTCTCCTCCCTCCCAGTTCATGCAGCAACAACTTCCACTCTTAATGCCTCAAAATATCATCACAACTATACCACACCAACAGCAACGTATACCACAACAACAACAACAAAAAAATATACAACAACAACACCTACCACCACAGCAACAACACATAACGACACAACAACAAAAACATATACCACTACAACAACAACCATCACAACACATACAACAACCCCACCTACAACACCACCTTTTATCTCCTATGCAACTCAACACTCAACAAAATATACCACATAACAGAAAAAATTTGAAGGTTCTCACCAACAACAAGTATTGAAGAAAATCAATTAGTTTACATTGCTTAATGTATATTATTTTTTTATAGTCAAAGACATCAACTTTTCAATCCTTCCCTTTGTTTCACCATTTTACTGTTAAGAAAACAAAGTTTAATTATTAAATTTTCAGCCATTTTTATATTGAAAATGTTTTGAATAAAATTCAAAATTTATACTTATTCAAAAATCCACAAAGCATACCTCGTTTTGAGAGTGTGAAGGATATAGTAGTATTAAATGTTGACGGGCCATAAATCCACTGCGAAATATGACCGATTCATTCGCGCGTAAAATTTTTAACATGAAAAAAAGCTTCCAAGCAATAAAAAGATTTTAAAAAAGAAATGAAATATATCAAAAAAATGAATAAATAATAAATTGAAAAACTCAATCTAATAATAAAAACAAATGAATAATAAAAACAATAGTTAAACTAGCCCTCGTTTCTTGAACCCCTCAAAGAAGGCTCTACACCTCCTTGAGGTCGAACGATTCTTCAGAGAGGCACTATCGACTCAAGATGCTGCGATAACGCTCAGTGAGTTTAAATGCAGTTCCATTTTTTAATATATGTGTTTAAATACGAGTTGCTGCCGCCAATATATATTTTTGTTTGTTTTTTATTATGCATGTTGATGTTTTAGTATTTGGTTTTCAGTAAATTAATTCAATTTAATTTTTAAACAAAGTTTTTGCTCAAAAAGTAGCATTACCAAGTACTTTTAAATAAAATTAGTAATTTCTCAATAATTTTATTTTTAAATGCGTGCTTCTTGCGAGTTTGCAACTCTCAAAGTATGCATCGTTTGCATCTTCAGCGCTAGATATACATAAAATAAATTTCAATTATTTATTCAAACTATTATCAACCTCTTTAAAACAATTGACTGACCAATCACGTTTAGATCTGGCTCTGATGATGATGATGATGATACATAAACAGGTTGGATAAAAATAAATAAATAATAACAAAAATGGATAAAAATAAGTTCAAAATGTTTTATAAATAATGAAAAATATCAGTGAACATCCACACACTTGCATCACCCTTAAACGGAAGAGACACGACTTCTAGTGACGTTATAGTTCCCCTCAGTGTTGCACGGGTGAAGACGTGGTTATGGTGGGTGTAATGGGGCAGGCCACAAAGGGGGTGAAGTCAAAATTCATCAAAAAACATGACCTTTTAGGAACCTCCATGGTCACACCACCTTGTTGAATCGTTTGTGGTGATGATAATGATGGGTGTTCTGTCACTTATGTTTCCATTAGGAGGACCATTGTATGTGGAAGAATGTTGTTCGTTTATTTGAGTTTTATTTTATTGAATGGTTGTTTAGGGGCTTGAAGAATAAATATAAAGGTATGTTAGTTGCTCATAAGTCTTTGGAGGTTTTGAAGGCAAAGTACTTTAATGGAACCTTTATCGAAGCAGATCTGAAAGAAGAGAGGTGCAGTGGTGCAACCGTTTAAAGGTGAGGTCTGGTCACAAGACGAAACTTTCTAGCACCCTTGGGATTGAATTTGAAGGAGTTCATTTCAACAAACTGAGAAGGTTGGTGAGTAAAAGCAGGAGTAAGTTTTTGAGGGCTTTCTCAAAATTCGTTGCAAAAATTATATGAGAAATAAACTTTACTCAAGCTTAATTGTTGCATTCTTGCAATTTTTTTATTATAGTTCTCAAAAATATCCCTGTAAATAATTGCGATTAATAATTTTTATAATATTTTTAGAAGGTCGAAGTGAACAACGTGATCGAAGAAACTTTTAAGAATTCAGATGAGGTTTCAAACGTGAAAGATGAGTTGTCAAAAAAAATACTTCAAAAAATTTTGAGTAGTTTTTCTATTAAAACCTAAATAACGACCCCGTGAAAATACAGACATTACTTTTTAAGATATGGGACAAAAACTCAATCTCTTCGGGTTAGCGCCACTTCAATTTTAGCAACTTCGAATTTTGCTTTATTGCTTAAAAAACAACCGGCAGTTTTCTCGAAGAGAACTTCTTCATGTTGCACCAGCGCCACTCTGAGTGATATGGAGGTCTTTATGAACTTGTGCTGTTGAGGATTTATGAAAAGTATAACTAAAAATCTTGAATTAATTTCAAACTCGAATTTAGTTTTTGAAAAATTTGATTTATTTGTTGTCAATTCATTAGATAGTTTTAATTTATTTCTCAAAAATTGACCATTTTTTTAATGTACATTTGTCTGATATTCGAAATATTTGAAAGCTCATTAACATGAGGAGTATTTTGTTTGAAAATGCATTTATATGCAAAAAGTTGCGAAGAGTAAGTAAGAGATTAAGAAGTGGAGGAAATAAAATAGGAGATTGGGAGGGAGATTATGGCACAGGATTACATAAATAACGTTGGAAATATAACGAGAAATCCTGCTAAAAACTTGAACCCGAGCAATAGTTAACAAACAGCAAAATAAAAATAGTAATGAAATAAATATAAAACCTAAATAAACTTGTGAGATTTCATAAATTAATCAAAAAAACTAAAAAAATTGGAAAATCTTTAGAAAAAATAGAAATAAAGCTAGATAAGAAAGTTAAAAATGTTCTGGTAGGGAGAATAATTGAATTTGAAGGGGAAAAACTCAATAAAATTGCCCTAATAAGATCAGCGCATCTATTCAGTCGTGCTCTATAAGCAGATAATGCTGGGGTCGAAGGTCGTCTGACCATCAGCATCATCATCATCAGCCTCATCATCACCCTCATCATCATCTTTATTATCTTAATCCTAAACATTTCCATCATCATCATCGTCCTCATCCCCATCTTTATCATAAACATCATCATCATCACCATCATTATCAACGTCAGCTTCTCCTTCGAAAGATAAGAAAGGATATTTTCACTTTTGGCTGATTTTTCAAAAAACATCTTTAAAGTGAAATGATGTGTTTTAGTATGATGTTTGCCTCGCAAAAACAAGCAAACAAACAAATAAAAACACACACACACACGCGCGCACACACGCGCACACACGCACACACACACACACACACACACACACACACACACACACACACACACACACACACTAATAGCTTATTCAAGGTAGTGTTTAAAAGTCATTTTTCTTGATGATATCTGCTACCTCATCTTCTTACTCCCATGGGCTCGAGTCTTCAGCGGGTTCTTCTCCGCTAGCATATTTTTATGCTTATAGGATGGCATATGGGGTTCCTATTATTATTATAAGTTTTATATTATTGATGATGGGGTGTTATTTTTTTATTTATAAAAGTTGTAGAAAGAAATACTAATATCAAAATATAAATATATTTAAAACGAAATCCTCAAATAGATGGATGTTTGAAAAAGTGTTTATAAGAGCAATGCGAAAGAACATTATCTGTTAAGGAAGTTGAGATGGCAGCCGTGTGTGCAGTGGAGCGTGAAATGCATGGATGAATGTGTAATGAAGATTTTGAAATTTAATTTTATAAAATTCAAACAAATACAACCAAAAATTTAATTTTTTGTGTCAGAAACATAAACTTTTGATTGAATAGCATAAAATCCACCTTGGAACTTTGTGAAGGCTCACAAACGGATGGAGGATTAGTGGCCAGGTTGTGATGAAGCTGTATTTATGGGGCACCATGCTAACACATGCAAGACATGAGATGTAAATGAGACAAATCCCTGAGTGGCAAGGAACTTTGCTCTAATCCAAACTGCTTTGTGATTAATTTAATTAGCAAGCAACAAAATTACATTAACATGCGGTGCTTAATAGTGCCTTGAAGCTTTTAAGTCTCAGTAGTGCATTATTTAAAGATAATGAGGAATGCCTTGGTACTTTGTTGTGTTGTATTTCATGAGGTTTGAGTGGTTGAGAATGAAGCGTGTTAAAGGATCAGGATGCTAGCAGAACATTTTTGAGCGTGAAATCTATGTCTGTATGTTGAAGTCGAGAAGTTTTTTGTTGAAGAATCATTCTTGAAACTTGTATAATCAACACAATTTGTATTCCACGAGGGGTGCATGCCAGTGTGGGAGCAGTTATGACGACTCATTCCGTTTCATTTTTGATTGGCTACTCAGCCGAAAGCCACACATTTGGGAGTATATTTTCTATAAAATTTTCTTTGAACACAATCCGAAAAAAACCAAAATTGACAAAATAATTCTTCATGCACGTTTAAAAAATCTGCACGACAAAAAGAAAAACAATAATAAAAAGATAATAAATAGGATAAAAAAACATTCGAAAAAAATTTGAAATCAAACAAAAAAAAATCATAAAGAGGGATAAATTTGAAAAATAATCTTCGGCCGGGCATCATAGATCGTTGGGTCACCTGACATACACAAGTCCCAGAGATTAACTATTTCCGCTCCAATTGAGTTTGTTTTCTTGAAGCTGTTTTATCTATGCACGAGCAAAGAAAAAACAGAAGGTCTTTGATCTCTCTTCCTTTTTATCACTCACCCTTGGCTTCAAAGAAATATCGTTCATATTTTTGTTTTGTTTTAAAATCTTTTTATGAGACAGAATAAAATTTGAATTTTTTAAATTGCTTTTGAGTAAGCTTCAAAAACTTTTGAATAAATAATCTGAAAAAAAAACTAAAAAAGAAAAACATCGACAGCTGAAAAGTAGTTCCGGTTTGAACCTGTAACCCGTATTAGCATAACCACAATACCCACTAAGACCTAACTGCCGCCATCATCACCAGCACTTCTTGTCGACAATAAATCTCCATGCACCTGACCTCTAAAACATACGTTTGGTACAAAAAATTATTATCTACCGTGTCTTCAAAACAAATAAAAAATAGGGGATGCAGAGGGATGGTGGTGTAATTTGGATTTGGGGGATGGGGGAGGGGTTGTGAGGTTTGTTGGGACGAGAGAGAAACTCATGGAATGTGGTTTTAAGGATTTGGGAGGATTTTTTAAAAGTGAATGAATTCATTTTGTTGGAGTTTGCATTTATGTGTGACCAATGCATAAGTTCTTTGATGCATGAATGCATGGATGTATGAAGGGTAGAATAGAAATAAAAAAATAAATGAGAAAGATGGATGTATGAATGATTGGATGGGTCAGTAGATACATGAATAGTCAACTCGATGCATGGATTGATGAATTTATGCAAGAGAACGTGGTAAAAAAGTTTGAATAAAAAAAACATGAGTTAAAAGAAGAATGGAGGCGAGGTGAGGTCAGTGGATGAATGAGTGGGTGAATGGGGAAAAAGAGGGAATGATGGAAAGAGAAGTTGATAGAAAGATAACAAGTTGGATAAGTAAATGAATGGGTCACTTGGAGGGAGGAGAGAAGGAGTTATTGAAATTTTTTGCCTTTTTTATATGTTTCCCCCACTATGATCGAACCTTCACTAATGATATTGAATGAAATACCAAAATTAAACAATGCTCAATATCAGCAATAAATCTGCTTTCTGCGTTTTTATTATCATTATGAGTAGTACACAAGAAGTATTGTCGGAGAATAAATTATAAAACAAATTTAGCGCAGCAACATTAATTTGTTGCAGACGAGTCGGATGAGGGATGGATGTGTGGCGGGAGTTACGAGTTTACAATGCTAATTATTTTTATTGTCTTTCATCCTCCATTTATCCTGTTTTCCATGTATTCGCAGGCCTGCTATTAAGATTATAATAGTGTTAATGGTGGGCTTAGGTTCTACTTGTACTACTACTACTACTACTACTACTACTACTACTACTACTACTACTACTACTACTACTACTACTACTACTACTACTACTACTACTACTACTACTACTACTACTACTACTACTACTACTACTACTACTACTACTACTACTACTACTACTACTACTACTACTACTACTACTACTACTACTACTACTACTACTACTACTACTACTACTACTACTACTACTACTACTACTACTACTACTACTACTACTACTACTACTACTACTACTACTACTACTACTACTACTACTACTACTACTACTACTACTACTACTACTACTACTACTACTACTACTACTACTACTACTACTACTACTACTACTACTACTACTACTACTACTACTACTACTACTACTACTACTACTACTACTACTACTACTACTACTACTACTACTACTACTACTACTACTACTACTACTACTACTACTACTACTACTACTACTACTACTACTACTACTACTACTACTACTACTACTACTACTACTACTACTACTACTACTACTACTACTACTACTACTACTACTACTACTACTACTACTACTACTACTACTACTACTACTACTACTACTACTACTACTACTACTACTACTACTACTACTACTACTACTACTACTACTACTACTACTACTACTACTACTACTACTACTACTACTACTACTACTACTACTACTACTACTACTACTACTACTACTACTACTACTACTACTACTACTACTACTACTACTACTACTACTACTACTACTACTACTACTACTACTACTACTACTACTACTACTACTACTACTACTACTACTACTACTACTACTACTACTACTACTACTACTACTACTACTACTACTACTACTACTACTACTACTACTACTACTACTACTACTACTACTACTACTACTACTACTACTACTACTACTACTACTACTACTACTACTACTACTACTACTACTACTACTACTACTACTACTACTACTACTACTACTACTACTACTACTACTACTACTACTACTACTACTACTACTACTACTACTACTACTACTACTACTACTACTACTACTACTACTACTACTACTACTACTACTACTACTACTACTACTACTACTACTACTACTACTACTACTACTACTACTACTACTACTACTACTACTACTACTACTACTACTACTACTACTACTACTACTACTACTACTACTACTACTACTACTACTACTACTACTACTACTACTACTACTACTACTACTACTACTACTACTACTACTACTACTACTACTACTACTACTACTACTACTACTACTACTACTACTACTACTACTACTACTACTACTACTACTACTACTACTACTACTACTACTACTACTACTACTACTACTACTACTACTACTACTACTACTACTACTACTACTACTACTACTACTACTACTACTACTACTACTACTACTACTACTACTACTACTACTACTACTACTACTACTACTACTACTACTACTACTACTACTACTACTACTACTACTACTACTACTACTACTACTACTACTACTACTACTACTACTACTACTACTACTACTACTACTACTACTACTACTACTACTACTACTACTACTACTACTACTACTACTACTACTACTACTACTACTACTACTACTACTACTACTACTACTACTACTACTACTACTACTACTACTACTACTACTACTACTACTACTACTACTACTACTACTACTACTACTACTACTACTACTACTACTACTACTACTACTACTACTACTACTACTACTACTACTACTACTACTACTACTACTACTACTACTACTACTACTACTACTACTACTACTACTACTACTACTACTACTACTACTACTACTACTACTACTACTACTACTACTCAAAATAAAGTTTCAACTATATTTGCTTTCTAAAGTGCTCACTTTTTTTGCTGATCCATTTTTTCTCATGTAATCTCCAAATAAATTATGATGTTTTTCATCAAGTTCAAAAAGATTTGTTCTGCATCAATTTAAATATTACATTATCTATTCTTTCATTCATCAATTCATTTGGACACTTACCCATCCATCCATTCACCCACCCATCCATCCACCCATCCATCCACCCACCAACCCATCTATTCACCCACCCATCCACCTACCAATCTATTTATGTTAGTTCAAAAAATCACCCACCCATCTATCCACCAGCCCATTCATCAACTCATTCATCACTCGACATATCTTACTATACAAATTTTCAGAAACATCTTAATGTACAAATAAGCAATATCCAACAATGTTCAACGTTGATTATGAAAAAATTTACTACATTTAATAAGCAAGAATAGCTTGGGTTTTCAGTGAGTATAGGTTCACTAAAAAACTTCAGCATCTACCAGCTACCCATGCATTCAATTGTTCATTTATCTACTTATCTATCCACCTATCAACAACTTCTACATCCACCTTTCTAACCAACCATTCATACATTCATCCATCTCTTAATCTACCCATTCATTCATCAATCCTCCAATCCATCTATACGTCTATCTATTTTTCAGTCCATTCAGCTCCCAATCCACCTATCCACCCACCCACCCATCTCCCAAATCACCCACCTATCAATCCATCCAACCATTCGTTTATATATATGTGTTGGTGAGCAATGACAAAGATGGATGTGTTGTTGGCTACGAATGGTTGACCAGCGCAAACAAGACGAGTAAAAGTGTTGCCGCTCTTTTTGTTGAACAGTTTGAAACACTTTTGGAACATAATAAATGCAATCAGAGCTTTCAACTGAATTGAGTCTCATTATGTGTGCTTTTGTCATTTTGTGTGTGCTTTATGCCTCCAAAACCGCCTTTTAACAGGTATTAGCCTTTTGTACATGATTTTTGAGTGAATGTACATTTAAAACGATATGCTAATATTTATTTATAGAATTTTTTTAAATAAACAATAATTTTATTATTATACCATTATTGATATTTTTTGCAACGATTGATTGGATCGACGTAACGAAATTAAGAGCTGAATATAAAAGAAGCTAGCTTCATTCATTCATTCATTCATTCATTCATTCATTCATTCATTCATTCATTCATTCATTCATTCATTCATTCATTCATTCATTCATTCATTCATTCATTCATTCATTCATTCATTCATTCATTCATTCATTCATTCATTCATTCATTCATTCATTCATTCATTCATTCATTCATTCATTCATTCATTCATTCATTCATTCATTCATTCATTCATTCATTCATTCATTCATTCATTCATTCATTCATTCATTCATTCATTCATTCATTCATTCATTCATTCATTCATTCATTCATTCATTCATTCATTCATTCATTCATTCATTCATTCATTCATTCATTCATTCATTCATTCATTCATTCATTCATTCATTAGATTATTAACTTTTTAACTAAAACATTTTCTTGGGTATTTACTCTTAATTTTATAACGACGCCATATTGCTTCGAATATTTTCATTTTTAGGTTTTTATCCAACCAAAAACCTATTCACTACTTGATCTATCCAGTTATATATCTTTTTACCAATCCAGTAATCCATCCATCCATCAATATATCCATCAATCCATCCATTCATCCATCTATCAATCCATCTAATCATTCATCCACCCATGCATCTATCCATCCACCCACCCAACCATCCATCTATCCAATCATTCGATGCAAGAACATCTTTCATACAAAGCCTTTCTTCAATTATTTCTATTGAAAAGGGCGTAAGAAAGTTTGCAAGAATCATAATTGTAATAGTGGTGGTAGGCGTTGGTGGTGCTGCGTTGGTTTTGTGTGCTCATTTGTGCAGTTTAATGTGTCTGGCTGTTTTTTTTTATTGTTTTAACTTATGTTTTTTATTTTGTCTGTTTATACTTTCATGTGCCTTTATGTGTTTCGTTTTAATGCTTTATTTTAAATTTTTGTTGAAAAAGTTGTTAAAATGTAACAGACTGGCTTCACAGCGCATGCTTCTTGTTTTTTTGTTTCAGTCTTGTGCAACTTCTGTGGTACTACGTTGTTGTTCATCATTCGACTGCATCAGCCTGTCATGAAGGTTGTGTCCTTGCTACATTGGAAGAGGGGTGAAAATGGGAAATAAAAACTGTATTAAAAAGAAAGTTAAATGGATGGAGGGGTGGTGAATCATTAAAAAAACAATAATAATAATAATATTATTATTATGAATTATGGCAAAGCTGAATTTTTTGAAAATTATAGTTTTTTAAAAAATATATGTATTTGAAATCTTTCGAATTTCACAATAAAAATCAAGAAAATTGAATTTAAAAAAAGTCTTTAAAAATAATTATTATGAATAAGAACAAAAAAATAATAATAAAATTTATAGTAATAATAATGATAATAGTAAAAGTAATGGAAAAGAAAAAAAAAGTGAAGTTTGATAATGCTTACAAATGAATGATAAGAAGGGAAACAAGAAATAAGAAGAAATAAGAATAGAGAGTTGTGATTGGATGGCATCCTAACTCACGATGCTGTTTGTTGATATTTAGACAACAACATTCATCGTCCATTGTTGCTCTGATGTTGAAATAGAGAAAAAGGGAAAGGAAGGAAAAAAAAGAGAAAAAATGAAAAGGTTAAAAAAAATATAATGCGGATGATGGAGAAGTAAAGGTGATGAAGATAAAAGTGAAGCAAAAGATAAGGATGACCGGAGAAGAAAGAAGAACGTTGATAAAAAGAATGAAAACCAAAATCAAACTAAATAAATAAAAACCAAAATCAAAAAAAAATAATTAAATAGCTAAATCAATTAAGAGCACTACAATAGCCACCGCATATTCAATCATCTCTCGCACTTCTTTCATCTGCCATCAGTGCGCGTGAGTTTTGCATCCATTTCTCTTCTGCCCCAACCTCTTCTCAGCTACCTCAAATCTCTCCCTCTGCTGAACTAACACCCTCTTGGCTACTTCAACACCCCTCTTCGCTGCTATGACCTAATTCTGCTATGTAGTGCCATAACAATCGATTATCAAGTTCAACAGTCTGCTCCCCCAACTTGTACAAAGATACAAAGATCCTTCAACCAAATACAGATAATGACATTTTGCCGCGCTAACAAAATAATGGCGCCAAACATCAATAAGAGTTTCAACAAACTCATAAACAGCCACACCATCAACAGAGACCTGCTGATGATGACGCAATCGTGCGTGACGTCATAGGTCACGTGATAACTGAGCACGTGACGTGTGCCAGCCAATGAGGCGATTGCAATTAATGCGTTTCCGGCGCGCGAGATTTTGTATAGTGGTATTAATCAAGGTAATAATGAGAGACACTGAATGTAAAAAACAAATTTGCAAGCTGTGAGTGGGTACAAGTGCTTGGGGGGTCGATGCAAAAGTGATTGCAATCTAGGTATTGCATTTGTTTGGAATGAGGTAATCAAGAGTGGGATGCGAGGAGGGAGGCAGAGTAAATAGGTCGATGGATTGATCGATAGGCCATCGTTACGTTGGTGTTGGCAACTATTTGTTCTGCGCAGCTCTCAATTCTTGCCATTCTATTACTTTCTATTTTTAGATTATTATTGTTTTTTTATTTAATTATTTTTTTTGCATTCAGACTCAATTAGTTCCAGTATTTTTCACCATTTTATTATTGTCCAAAAGGACCATTTGATATTCACAATTATTCAACAATAAAAAACAAACAAACCTTCTCAAAACTCATAAAAAAGCTTTTAATATAAAAAGCATCATTTTGAACAAAACGAGCAAAACTCTTGAGAAGTAATTAATAGGCACTCAACTCAGTTCATCAAACTAATCAAACACTCCATACGAGACAATGACCATGTAATCATGTTTGGTCCATTTCTTGATTGCTTTATCTTCCTCTTTTTTTTTTCTCTTCATCTTCCTCTTTCTTCTCATCATCCTCTTCCTCCTCTTCCTCCTCATCATCCTCTTCTTCTTCCTCATCTTCCTCTTCCTTCTCATCATCATGAAAATCCTCATCTTCCTTATAGTAGTTAGTTTTGCTATTTGTTTTTTGTACTTTTTTTTCTCATTTTTTACTTCTTTTCCATCATTCTTTATGTTTTTTTTTATTTTTTAATCATTATTCCCTTATCTTCATTTTTTGTCTTATCTTCATTTTTTGTCTTCTCTTCATTTTTTGTCTTCTCTTCATTTTTTGTCTTCTCTTCATTTTTTGTCTTCTCTTCATTTTGTACAATTTATTCCATCAACTTCTTCTTCACTCAATCATTTTTTGTTCAAAATAGCTCAATACTTCGTAGTTTGTTTTCTTATTTTTTCAACCAAAATTGTTATTCAAATTTCATCTTTGCTCTGTCGGATTAAAAACTTTCCACTTTGCTTAAAACCCAGACTCACATCAACATCTCATATGAATTATATTCATAACACCTCATAAGATTCCAAAATGTTGCTGGCTCATTGAGGTGCGTTTGCTCCTAAGACATGAGCTCTTCAAGGAAATGATACAATATTGAAAAACAATGCTTGGAGATCAAGGGAAGATTGGATGGTGAGTTGAGAGGAAGAATTATATTTGAAGTTAAATGCATGGCGGTAATCATCTTTTCTAGGGTTAATTATTTGTTTTTAGATTCATAAAAGATTCAAATCGTAATATTTCAAATCAGAAGTTTTAGTTTTTCAAAGTAACGACTAAACTACCAAAGAGCACAAAAATGAATTGAAAAATGCTTCAAGTTTAATTTATGTAGCGCACAAAACAACATGAAGCGCTTCAGAAGTGAGCAGCTTCGACCTTGACCTTCTGTCATCTCATGATAAGGACTTCAGCGTGGCGTCACATCAAAGTTGAGTATTAATGTGTCCTATGCGCATGTCTAGATGGATGGATGGGTGGATGGATGAGTGAAGAGATGAGTGGGTGGATGTGTGGATGGGTAAATAGATAGATAGATAAATGGTTGGTTGAATGGTTTAATGGGTAAAGAGATGAATGAAGGGATGGATGAGGCCGTGGATGGTTGGGTGAGTGGATGGGTGAATGGTTGGATAGATGGGTGGATGGATTGATGGATGAATGGGTAGATTGATGAATAAATGGATGAGTGGATGGATGAGTGTATGGGTACATGGACGGAAGAACGAGTGTGTGGAAGAGTAGGTGGCTCAATGGGTCAATGGGTAGATGGATCAGATGTGGGGTAGATAGATGGGTAAATAGATGGGTAGATAGATGGATGGATGCATGGATTGGTGGGTGGGTAGGTGGATGGATTAGTGGATTGGTAAATGGATGTGTGATTGGATTATTATTTAAGTGAATATATGTTTTGATGAATAGGTGTATGGATGGATGAATGGGTGGAAGGATGGGTGAGTTGTTGAGGGGTAAGTGGTCGGATGGTAAGTGGTTGATTGGTTAGATTTACGAATGGATTAGTGGATTGGTAAATGGATGTGTGATTGGATTATTATTTAAGTGAATATATGTTTTGATGAATAGGTGTATGGATGGATGAATGGGTGGAAGGATGGGTGAGTTGTTGAGGGGTAAGTGGTCGGATGGTAAGTGGTTGATTGGTTAGATTTACGAATATATGATAGAAGATAAACAATTGATTATAGAAATAAATGAATAAGCAAAAAACTGAAGTATATTGAAGTCAAAATTTTCAAAAAGAACTGGCCGATAAAAGCGGAAGATAAGGAGGGTGAGAAGGTGGGCGATAAAAGATAAACTCGCGCGTTCACACCAAAAAATATTGAAAAATTTTCTTTTTTTTTTTAAACCAAAGATGCATGTAGATTATGGAATAGTATCATTATCAAAACCTGTTTGACTAAAAAATCAAGTTTCCAATAGATTTTTTGCTATTTTAATGCAAAAAAAACAATTATTTATGTATAATTATTCTTTAAGTTATATAATAATAATTTTTTATATTATATTATTTTTTATTTTTTCTCATTCCACCTGCATAGCCTGATGTTTGTTAATGGTTTTATCTGATGCTACTTATGTTTCTATACACACATCATCACACACATCATCACACACACACACATCATCACACACACACACACACACACACACAAATCTGATAAGCATAAAACCTTCCTATGTTTTCCTTATTTTGAGAAATTTGTCGTGAAATATTCAATCCAACACGCTACCTCCTTAGGTCAACAACCACACACACACAGGCAAGAACACACACTCAAACCTCAACACGCAAACATCCACACTTATACACAGTCACTCACAGACACACATGAACACATGACTTACACCAACAAACATGCACATTTACACATAAATACACGTACGTATACACACACACACACACACACACACACACACACACACACACACACACACACACACACACACACACACACACACACACACACACACACACACAATCATACACATACACATTAAAAATATTCACTCAAAACACGTACACAATAAAAACACACACGGCTCAAAAGATACACTGCATAATAAGCTTATATATGCTTTCAAGTTGCAACATTCATAATTCCGTGTATTCCAGCGGAAGATTCACGTGCGATAAATGCACGGACACACGTACCTAAAAACACGGACTCATACAAAAAAAAACATACACAAGCAAACTTGAACAAGCACACAAACACACACACACACACACACACACACACACACACACACACACACACACACACACACACACACACACACACACACACACACACACACACACACACACACAACACACACACACACACACGCACACACACACACACGCACACACACGCACGCACACACATTGACACAGTTACAGACGACTAGATAACGTTGGAAATAATTGGAGATCAATAATCCCTCATCCAATATTGCTTTTAGTTGGTCGAATAATATCATAAGAAGTCTACAATAAAATATCATTTTTCAATAAAATAATTTATTTAATAAAATTTTATTATTTGTTTTTTTTGTATAAACAATTAAATAATAGAGAATTATTTTTCATCAATAAATTTCAAATGCTGGTTAATAAAAAATAACTCCCTATCGTTTAATTGTTCGGAAAATACGTTATTTGATTATTTGCGACTATAGTTATGTATATAAAATTTTTTTTCGTTTTTCTTGTTTTCGATTTATTAGAAATAATAATGATACAGATTTAACTCTATTTAAAATATTATTTTGTTTTTCGTGAGAAACTCGGAATTAAAATTTTATTGTGAAAAATCTTCAAATGGACAATCGCCGATATTTTAAAATGCAAACCAGCATGTCTTCATCAAAATTGAATTTAAAAATTTTTTTGGAGAAAAATAAAAAAAATTAAAAATCAATTTACAAAAAATTATGATTAGGCAATTTTTGAAAAATTCATAAACTGAGAACCGATCAACTTAAATATTAGCTAAATGTTCCGATAATAATAACCTTATATCTAATGCCTTAAACTTCCAGGCAGTATGTATATTGTCTATTTTTACAACTTGTCTTTCTAATATTCAAAACCATTTAACTTTTAATCACATTTTTTAAAATTTTTTCTCACTTTCCGTTTCTTTGTTTTCAATCTTTCATTGTTTTTTATCCTTTCATAATAAGGATTATTATTTGTTTATCATATTATCCGCCATTATTGTTGCCATGGCGATGTTATTGATGACGTCATGATGACTAATCACTGACCGCTGTTGATATCGTCACTATCTTGTCTGCTGTTGAGGTCTGTTGTGTTTGAAGTTTCAGAAAATATCTTGTTGCTCGTTTGTTGTTGTTGTTTTTGTTCTTGCTTCTCTTGTTCTTTTTGTTGTTGATGCTTTTGATAATTGTTTTCTTGTAGCTGCTGATTTTGTTGTTGTTTTTGTTTTTGTTGAAATACAGCCATTTGGCTGTGTTGTTTAATAACGTGGAAGTTAGACAAGGTTTCAGCTTGATTTGACGGGAGAGAATGGGGTGTGGTATGGTTGATAGTTGGGCTTTTCTGCAGAAGTGCTTCTTGTGAAGTACTAGAGGATGGGTAGGAAGGGTGATGCATGGGTGAAAGGCTACTGACCTCGTCACAGTTGACCACCTTGCAACCATCTTGAGAAGACTCAAAACTAAAGCACGCATCACTGCTCTCAATATCCACCTCACTCGGGCAACTCTCTGCCAGATCTTCTTTGTAGCATGAAGACTCTTGATGCTTGTTTAGGTAGGCCTTCAAAGCGAATGACTTGTGGCATCTTTTGCAGGTGTAAGCCTTGAGAGAAGAGTGAGTCTGCATGTGAGCTCTCAGGTTCGATCGGTCTGCAAATGCCTTGCCACAGTGAGCACATCCAAAAGGCTTTTCTCCTGTGTGTGACCTGGGGTTGTTTCATGGAATGTTTTACTTAATCAGTCAAACAAAGTGTGCTTTATTCAATATTAGTTAATATGAAGGCAGCAAAAAACCGCACCACCTGAGATGTCCCTGCAGAAGCCAGGGTCGAGAGAAGGCCTTGTGACACACATGGCACTGGTACTTGAGGTCATGAGTGAGGAGGTGCATGGAGAGAGCTGGCATGCTGACATACACTTTGCCACAATGTTGACATTTCTTCGCCTGCTGACTGTCCAGACTCCTTTGTCGTTTGGTGTGGAGGTTAGTATATATTATTTAATTAAATATATTAAAATTGAAAATAATGTATTGACTCAGATTTTCTACCTGTGAGTCTGTTTGTGGCGAGAGAGGTTGGATGACGTGGCATAGTGCTTACCACACTCTGCACACTTGTAGCGAGGTCTGTTCTCTGACGTCATAATGGAGGTTGAAGTGGTGGGGGTGGAGTGTTGAGAGAAGTTTGAAGAAGGGAGATGGAAGTCATTAGAGGTTTGTTGAGAGTTGGGTGGTTCGACGTACTGTGAGTTCTTAGAGACGTTTGTTTTATCACTCCGTCTCTTGGACCTGCCATCACTGACGAAGAATGCATCGTAAGTGTAGCCCACTGTTACTCCTTCCTGGAAACAGTTGCTGCGTCTGTTCTGTGGTTTCTTGCTCAGTTTTTGGTCTGTGTGGCTGCTTGTGTTGCTGTAAAGCATTTTGTCGTTTCTTAAGCTTTTATTGTTCTTGTTTTGGGTTTTAATGTCTGTGTTTTGATTCGGTGGTACATTTTCATTTTTATATATCTTGTTGTGGTCGTTTAAATGCTCAAATGTGAAAATAGCCTTGTCATTGTTGTTGGAGAGGATTGTGTTGATTTTGTGGCTGGAAAGAGTTTTAATGTTGCACTTATCGAGGGGGTAGTTGTTCGGAGGGCAATTAGTGGAAGAATAAAAAGCATTGAAAGATTGAGAGTAAAAAAATTTGTTTTTGTGGCTCGATGTACTCAGATCTTCATTCCTCGAAATTCTTTCTTCCACGTGTTTTTTGAAATCGTATTTTTCTTGTTGCAAATAAAACAAATCTTCCTGCTTTTTGGTACAAAACTCAATTCTCCTCTTTTTCGCCAGAGGCTCTGAGCAAATTAAGTTTGAGCGGTTTGTATTGTGAATTTTGATCGAATTATCGTAGCGGGAGGTTGGATTGAGTGATGAGGTGTGATCGAATGGGTTCATGTGAGTGGTCGTTTGTGGCTTGCTTCTCACTTCACCACTCCTGTCTTCAAAACTCTTCTTGTTCTCCGTTGGAGATATGGGACTTGGAAAACTTTTCTCAATATCTAACCTAGTACTAGTAACATTTTTTAATTCATCTTCTTTCCAAAATGGCGCGAGCGAGAAAACCGGAAAGAAAGGAGAGGTGGGTTGTGGAGGGGGCGTAAGAACACCGGGGTAGCTCCCTGAAGGGTGGTGGGAGAAGAAAGGAGATTTGAGGTAGGAGGGTTTGTAGTCTGTGAAAATCTTTTTGTCGTGGTGCGCAAGCAGGTAGGGTGCCAAGAAGTGCTCCAATGGGTAGAGAAGGGAGGAGAAAAGCAGGGGGTAGTCTGAAAGTGTTTTTATTAATATATAGAAATATATTATAAGTTCAAGAATTTCTATTATAAACTGTGAACAGATCATACTAGGGCAGAAAGGAGGCCATCTAGGTTGGGAATACTTCTCGTAACATGAGTTTTTGTAATCCTTCCCCTCACAGCCTCCAAGAGGGTCTCGTTCAAGGTACATGTGGTGTTTGGTGTTTAGGTGGGTGTTGTGTGCCCTCTTGAAGCCCTCTCCATTATTTGATGGGTTTTTGATATTATCAACTTCATCATTTTTATTTCTCTTATCTTTATTATTTTTTTTATTGTTATCATTAAGATTAATATTATTTTTATTTTTTTTACTAAGGTTATTGTTTAGTTCCTCATCATTGTCATGCTTGCTAGACTCCTCAATTTGTTTGTCGGCAGGTTCCAACTCCCTGGGGGGCGACCAAATGGGGTTTTTTGAGGGCGTTGTTTTGGTAGGAGAACAGCCTTTTTGAGATTGCTTGCAAAGGATTTTTTGACAATTATTCAAATTTGTTTTTTTATTATCACCATTTTTATGATCTTTTGATTCCTTGTCCATTTTATCACTTCCTAGATCCATGACTGAATTTTTTTCATTTATGTTGGTTTTGTTTGTTTCGAAATTTTCTTTATTTATATTTTTCTCTAAAGTATTTCTAATCACAGATTTATTTTTAGCATCACTCTTATTAAATTCACATTTACGAGTATTACAATCATTACCATTCTTACCCGGCCATGACGTCACGCTCTGGTTGCTAAGCGACGAAGTGTCGTATTGTTGCCATGGAAAAGAAAGATGTTGTAGTGGTGGGGGAAGGTGGTTGGAGTGTTTGAAGATGGAGAGGTTGGTGGTGAGGGGGAAAGATTTGCTGTCTTTGAGCTCTTCAATGATGGTTTTGTTGTTTTTGGGGATGATGTTTTTGTTGATGTTTGAAATAAACTCGCTTTTGATGATATTGTTGTTAGCGTCGATTTTACATCCGAATGGAAGATAAAAGTTTGAAAGTTCGTTTTGCAACATGTTTCTGAAAGGAAATGTTGTCAACACGTAGCAACCAACAAGAGGCAGATGAACACGTGAGTTGCTTGCCGCTCATTCAATAGTGCCATCCTGTGTTGATCCTTATATATACCTCTACAGCTTTCGCTACAAGTCTCCCTTCTACGTTTTTTTTTTATTTCGAGAAAAATATTTCAAACCGATAAATAGGATCAAATTTTGATTAAAATAATTTTTAAATTTTTTAATGAAAAAAAATAATTTTTTACGCATTTTTTCTCTCTTCATAAATCCACACGTCTTTCAACAAGTCTTGTCTCCAGCAAAAACAACCAATCACATTCAAGTATCATTTTTAGCTCCGCCCTTTAATTTGTCAATCAAATCATCCAAGCAAAGCTGTGCCTTGTTGCTGTTTATATGAATGGATGAGAGGTGATTTGGTGCTGATAATGATGATGATGATGAAAAAGATGATGAGTCAAATTAAGGTGAGGATTATGATATTGATATTAATAATATTGAAACCAAATAAAATTATTTAATATTATTAATTATTTCTACTTTTCAAAATTATTTTGATATTTAATTCAATTTAATATGCTTTTGTTAAAAATTATTTTTTAATTAGCATCATATATTTATTTTTACAGTTATTATTATAACTATGGCCAAATTATCATGTGATGAAGCATAAATGATATGATCCTAATAAGATAACGAAATAACTTTATATTCATTTATAATCACAATCAAAATAAAATTATTCCAATTTCCTCTTATAATTATTTTCCAAATTTTTTTGTTTCCAACTAACATGTATCATCATTTAACTAAAAATTTCCATCACCATCATCAATAGCATCATTACCACTATCTACCTTCATCTCATCACCATCATCATTAGCATCATTACCACTATCTACCTTCATCTCATCACCATCATCATTAGCATCATTACCACTACCTACCTTCATTCTCATCATTATCATCATCCTCATTTTCTCCCTCCTTCTCTCCTTCATCTTCCTCTTCATCTTCACCATCATCATCAGCACTAATATCGTGCCTACAGAAGGAAACAAAGCGAAGTGACACAGTATTTCCATGATGTTAGGGCGATTAAGAGTTATTAAAAATATTGTCGCTATGAATCTTTAAGTAAACATTTGAGATGTGTATGTGGGTGGTTCGGGGAAAGAAAGAGAGTGGAGGGGGGAGGAGGGGTGGCTGGGAGGTTTGTTGGGATGGTGGTTCAGTTGGTTAGGGTGGTTGGCTGATAGGGTGAGTGGCTGTAAAATGAAGATTGGTTGTAGATAGTTTGGAGGCTCAGATAGTTTTGGAGTGAATGGTTGTTACTGGTTATGTTGTTTGTTGTGTGGTGTGGTGGGTGGGGCAGGTGGTTTGAAGGATGGAGTGAACGTAATAAGATTGGTGCGTTTACAGAGGGAGTGGTGAGATTCGAGAAGTCTTGCAAGATATAATGTGCTAGAAAAGGGTGGAGAAAAAAGTGATGAGTGATAAAAAATGATGAGAAGGGTGCAGTGCTGATGTAGTGGGTTGGATGCTGGAGGCAGGTGCTTGATGGTTTGAAAAAAGGGTCATTTCTGCAGAATGTGCTATCCGTTTGAAATTAAAAATATCTTTTTAGATAATTGTTAATATATCAATAGTAGTACGTTAAAATAGAGTTTAAAAGTATTCTTATCACAGCAATGAGGCATTTTGAGGCAAAATCGCATGAGCACAACAAAAACAATATATTGAGATTAGTCAAATTGTTTTCTATTCAAAGCACCCCAAAAACGAGATTATAAAAAACAATAAGTCCAAAAATATCAACTCTCTCTCTCACGTGTTTCCGGTGGAAGTTCTAGCTTCATCTGTTTCCGGTTTATTGTTTCAAATGGCGGCACGCAGTAAATAAGACTGAGTCACTTTTGACGACTTCCGGTGCCAATAATACCATTTTTATGAATCGTATTTTTATTCCACCGATAGCTCCATCTTTCAATTAATATATGTCTTTTATTATTTTTCTTATTTTTTCTTATTCTTTTTATGATTCCTTCAATGATGTCGATTGATTGGCTGCCATTGATATTTCTGCACCATTCATTCCACACACTCTCTTAATCGCAGCTTCATTGATTTTCCATTCGGAACATCTTGTTTCCATGCACAACCTTCGTCTCATTAGTGAGCCTTACAATTTGCAACCATTTACTCTTCACAAACCAACACAAACCTCAAAACCCATTTGTCACCAACATGCACAACACCATCACACACATCCTCACAACGATATTTTCTCAACACCACCGCACACCTCTTCACAACAATACTCAATCAACACCACCCACCTCACCACACACCAATAAATGATTTCTTATTTTTATCCACCTTCCGATTGACATCAGTTCCCAGGCAGTCAAATGTCATGTGTGCATCGTTTATCCATCCAACTATCTACCAATCTATTCATTTATTGATCTTTCTATCCAATTATTTATTTATTCATCCATCCATCTACATAGCTATTTATTCCTTTTCATACCCATCTACTCAATTATCTATAAATCCATCTATTCATCTACCCAACCATCCATTCATTTACCCATCCTCCATCCGTCCATCCATCCATCCATCCATTCATCCATCCATCCATCCATTTATCTATCCATCCATCTATCCATCCATCCAACCATCCATTTATTTATCCATCCATCCATTCATCCATTCATTCATTCATTCATTTATCCATCCATCTTATTCTACACCTACCTAATCATCCACTCATCAAATTATTCCTCCATCCGATGATGTTCACCATCGGTTCATTAATATATCATTAATCAGGAATTGCTTTGTTCATCTTATAATTAATATATCATCTAGCCATTCAACATTCACCATTCATTTTAATATTCATGCATATGAATATCTTCATTCATTCATTCATTCATTCATTCATTTATTTATTTATTTGTTTGTTTCATCGTTCAATTATTGTTTTGTGTTTTCATTCATTTATTTCTTTATTCCTCCATTCATTCTTGTATTCCTTTATTTCCCATCCCTTCACATACTCGTGTCATCCACCATTCATTGATTTCCTTCCTTCCTCCATTCATCAAAAAGCAATTTCAATGCTGAGACTAATTTCGTGAAACTTCATGTCTTCAATAACCAACTTCTATTCTATTATTACTATTGTTTCTATTATTATTATTGTTTTTATTATTATTATTGTTTCTATCATCATTATTGTTTTTATTATTATTATTTTTTTTTCCAGTTTTTTAAAACAAGTTAAAAATCCTTTAAACAGATTTATTTTTTTTTGCTATTCATTTTTTTGTTTTTTGCAACACTGCATATTGAAAAAATTTATTCCATTCATTTATATTACTTCTGCATTTATTTTTTATCAACCAATCTTTCTTCTCTGAACTATTTTATAAAACTTCATAATTAAAAAATTATTTTCAATAAATAAAGTGAAAAATATTTTTAAAAAATGAAATCCTCTAGAACCTCAAATCAACTTCTAAATACTTCGCACTAAACTAAAAACCTGCCACAAAACTAGCACACCTCCAAAAACTACAAACCCTTCTGAAACTTCAACAGATAGCAAGGATGGAAGTTGGTGGAATCTTCCAGAAATCTCATAAGGTTCTGAAGTGTTTGCATTGTGTTCTCAATATTATGATTGCCCTCGGCACTGCTCTTTCAAGCGGCTTTTTGTACCTTTTTAAGCTTTAATATTTTATTTTTCCGTATTATTCTTTTATATTCTTGTTTAAATATGATTATTTTTATTGTTTTTATTAATTATTATTTCGAAATGTTTTGATTTTTTTCTAAATGTTAAAATTTTTTATTTGTAATGTTCAAAAAAATTTTATTTTTTAAATTTTGTTTTGAGTAAAATTCCATTTATTATACAACTTCATTTTTCAGATAAATTTTAATATTAACAAATTTTTCAACTTTTAAATAATTTAAAAAATTTAATATTTAATTTTTTTAATTGTTTTTAAAAAATTTAAATCAAATAGGTTATATATTCAAATTCTTTTTCTAGCGCTCAATTGGTAGTCATGGAGACGTCCCAAAGGCCTCTTCAACTTCTCGCCTGCTTTTCGATTCCTTCTCCACCACTCCCAACATTTCTCTCTCAAACCAAAATAGAAGCTTATAGAAAATTTTCAAAGGATTTAAAATTATGGTAGTATCAATACAGAAAAATAGCTTGAAACAAGAGAGGGAAACAAACAAAAAGTATTTATTAATTCAATACACGAAGCTTTTTGTAAAACAATTTTGCATTACCAAGTGACTAATAATACTATCTGAAAAAAAATTCAGCAAATCAAAAAAAATTGTATTGAGATCAGAACCTGGCCATCTTGAAGCCATCCCACCCGGGAGTTCAACGATCATGTTTTGTTTGCTCTGGACGTCTCATGCGTGTATCACCACACTATAATGATAACAGCTATCATTATTATCACTCGTATTTATTTCTATCTTTTGTATCAGCAGTCATCAATTGTTTCGTTTTTCAGCCATTTTTTTTGCTATTTCATTCATTCATTTATCATGAATTCATTTATTTATCATGAATTCATTTATTTATCATGAATTCATTTATTTATCATGAATTCATTTATTTATTTTTATAGTTATTTTTTGCTCATTTATTTGCTTTGCATGAATGCATTCATTCACTTTCCACCCATCTTCCCATTCATTCCTCCAGTCATCCACCCACCTACCTTTCTTCTATCAACTTTTCACTCACTCATTCTTCCTTCTTCCACCCATCCTCTCTTCAGCACCCAGGCATGCAGAACAGATGCAAGACTACTGAGGCAAGGCAAATAGCATCTCCACACAAGCCACCCAACCACATCACTTCAGCATCCCACAACTATTATGTTTCCTTTGCTCTTCTCATACTTGCATCTTCATAACCATCATCATCATCATCTGCTGCTGCTGGATCATGGTCAGCGATTTGAACCTTGTAGCAAGATAATAGGGTGGAAGTGAATGTGAAAGTAGAATGAATTTTGATGAATTATTTTTTGTTTTGAAACCTGATAATGATATTTTGGTTATAACGAAAGACTAATAGAAATCGAATATTTAAATGTCTTCGTTCCATTTTCTACAAGCTAAACACAATAACAAAGAAAAAAAACCCAAAACAAAAAAAAAGACACAGTTAATAAAGAAAATAATATTTTAATAACAAAACAGACTGCGATAAAAAGCACACCAGAAGACCCATGGCCGCAGAGATGCAAGATCAAGGACCCCAAGGGAACTGGAGTGTGCAGCCCTCTTTGTTCTTCGCCAGTGCTTGTTTTTATATATTATTTTTTTGCCGTTTTTCTTTTTGTTTTTTTTTCATATATTATTTTTCAATAATATTATTTTTTTTATTTAGTTTTTTTATTTACAAATATTTTTTTTGTTTTACCCCTTGTTTTTTTAAATTCATAATAATTTATTTAAATATTTTTCTGTTACAGCTTTTTAGCAATTATTTTGAATGTTTAGTTTTTTCTTTCTTAGTTTATTTTTTTTTTCATTTTTTTTTTCTACTGTTTTTTTGTTGTTTTTTTCAAACTATATTTTAAATTTGCTGCAATTTTGAAAGTAATTCTTATTTTTCAATGTTAACTCCATTAATTCCATATTTTATTTCTTTACTATTTTCTACTTCGAAATATTTTCTACTTCGAAATATTTTTAGTTGAAATAAAACTTCCAAGGTTAGAATTCATAATTAGTTTTTCTAAATTGCTTTCCTTTAGTCTCATTATGAAAAAAATAAATTATCTTCATCCATGACTCCATTTTTTTTCAATTAAATATTTAAAATTACTAGCGACTTGTAATTTTCATTAAAAATTAATCTTTCTTCACGAATTGTTATTTTTATTATTACTTGATTTATATAGCGCGAATCTTCAAACAACGGAGTAAAAACTCATCACCAATTATAACCATCAAGAAACATCACCACCATCACCAACCCCATTTCCAACCATCATCACCATCACCAACCACCACCACCAGCCACCATAACCAACCTCACTACCAACCCAAGAACAAACGCTAATCATTATCACAGAAGATATCACCAGTTATAAATGTAATGACAATGTGGCGTACATGCGCCATGATTTAGATCCTACTCCGCCTTGAGCATCTGATGATCCTTTTTTCGCTTTATATCTTTAATTTCGCTTTTAAAACTTTTTTTTGTGGTTTCATGACTTATTTTTTATTTATTCTTTTCCCATATTGAAGTCATTTTTAATTTCAAACATAACTTGATCTGACATTCGTCAAACTGAAATTTCATAATCATTTCTTTGAAGACATCCTCTTAATTCCTACCAAATAAAATCCTATCTCATATAAGCACCCACCCCATAATAATTCACCATCTCCAATCCACCAAAAAGATTAAAAAATTCTCAACAGACTCTAACCGGAAACACATCCTATTTTTTCTCCACCAATCAGCATTTGATTTTTGGATGTTCATTTCACACCCACAACCATCTGCTGAGCAGTAATGGCGCTAATAACAGCCTGAATGTTTAATGTTGAGATTGGGATAGAATTTGATGATTGTATTGGCCGCCATTTTGAAATTGTCTTTTGGAGTTTTTAAAGTTTTGTAAACGATACAAACATTTATTAGAATTATTGTTTTGGACTGTCAGACGCATAAAATCAAAAAATTGCCAAAATGTATTGAATACATACACATATAACAAATCGATATTCTATTGAATATATATGCATAGACGGAAACAAAAACACACCTACCCATACACACAAAAAAACCCACACACACACACACACACACACACACACACACACACACACACACACACACACACACACACACACACACACACACACACACACACACACACACACACACACACACACACACACACACACACACACACCCTCAGGGTCATATTTGCTGTAGCAACATCATTTCAACTCCCAACCATTGCTCTAATTACTTCCGTCTTGCAGTGTTTGTTCTTTGTTGATTGTATTTCCAATTTTTCAAACATATTCTTTCCATTTCAACTGATTTGTTCTGATTATTAATAACTTCGTGATTACCTTGGCAACCACCCCCAATCAATAACCCCTTCTTCACTTACTCTCATAGAACAACAACCACGTGACCACCTCGCTTTCACATCTCAACGTTTGTTCGATAGGACTGAATCACCATTGTTACAAAAACCAACCCTTCAACTCTATTCTCATATTCTTCAAGCGCAATCTCCACATCAAAGTGGGGCAGCAAGAATGACTCACTACAGAGATCACTTGCTGGAAGGTCATGAGACCCAGGTGTTGGAGGATGAACTTTATTTGTTGGTCAAGCTCGTGGGCTCTGAACCACTTGGTTTCTATTAAAAATGACTTTGATGAATCTGGCGAAGTGTTTATCGTTTTCAGAGGCATCGTATGTTTTTTTTAGTTTTTCGTTGGTTTCTTATAAAGGCCATGAAGAAATGAACGAAAAACTATTCACCATTTTCAACTTTTTGAGCAAAAATCGAAAAAAATATTTTAAAAAATTAATAATTTACAAAATGAACATTCATAACCTCCACCACGTTCTCCACTTGGCTTCCAGACACAAAGTATCAACAATCGATAATATCCCATACCTGCCTGTGATGGTCAACTCCAATTATATCTGCCTGTGTTGACACACTTCAAACAAACGCCAAAAATGTTTCCAGAATAAAAGCTTGACCAAATATTGTGACCAAATTAAACTTAATGTTTCACAAGATATCAACGGAACTGATCCATTCACTTCAACTCTATCATCTTGTTTGTAATTAACAAACTAAGGTCGAGAATATTTGTCATTTGAACACAAACTCAATGGTGGACTGGAGCAAACGTGTTAATCGAAATACTGGAAATGTTGACGAGAGCACACTGAGAAAACAAGGCCAGGAAAGATGGTTTCTTGCTTCCACAATTATTGAGTGAAAATGAAACTGAGGGTTGTATGAAGGAGGTTATCAGTTCCCTTGTGGATTTTGATCTCGGATCTTTAACTTTTATTAAAGAAAATTTGAGTTGCACTATTGTTCAAAAATAAATATTACAATATCTGTCAAATAAAAATGAATGACAATTTGAAAGATGGAGTGATGGAGCAAACATAGCAATATCAACAGAATCGTGAAAATCAATAAAAACCTAAAAATAATTGATAAATAAAACGAAAAAAGAAAAACTTAAAAAACTAATAAATAATTTTTCAAAAAGTCAATAAATTTAAAAACTATCAAATAAATTTAAAAATTTTTGGTGGATGTGTAATAGAAAAAACATTCAAAAATTGCGATGAGTGTTTGGAACAAATAAAACACTAATCTTAAACTCTAAACAACTTGCAAAGTGTTAAAGTGAATCCAGTCTTTAAAGTTTAAAATACAAATTAGAAACACAAAATAAGATCTAAAAATTAATCATGAAATCCGACAAAAAGTAAAATATATCGATACATGATCATGAACGATAATGGAGAAGTGGTTAATAATTTAAAATTAGAATTTACTTTTAAACACATAGAATCAACAATGAACTGAGTGGTGAAATGATTTTTTACTGTACAACTTTATAAGTGGCTAAAAAAATGAAAAGCAAAACAACATAATGAACAACAAAGATCTAAACAATTATAACAAGAATGATAATAACAAGAATAGCAACAACAATAAATGATAATAATAATATAAATAATAATAACAATATAAATATTAATAATAATAATATAAATAGCATTCTTGATCCTGAAACATTTTAAATGTTGAAAAAACGATTATGGAGAACTCAATCTAAACATAGATATATACAAATTGCCACTGGTCGAACACCTCATTCACACATACACATAAACATACATAAAAATACGTGCACATACACACGTGCATAAAAACACACACAAACACACACTCTCACACAATCACCTCTTATCCAACCAAGGAGCATATAGATAAGAATCAAAAGATTTAGTATCATTATTATTATTATTTACAAGAGGACTTTTGAGCAAGCCACAGCTGTTTCCGCTGCTGTGGCTGTCACTGCGTGAGTATTCAGAGGCCTTCGACGTCTTGCTTTGTGCTTTGTTGATTTTGTTTTTAGTCAATTTTTCATAATCTTTATAATCATCATCGTCATCGTCGTCATTGTCTTCTTCTTCTTCATCTTCTTCGTCATCTTCATCGTCTTCTTTGTAACTTCTGGTTACTTCAGATAAACGTTTACTTTTTAAAGATGAAGAGGACGACGAAGATGATGGTGAGTATTTCCTCTTCTTCTTTTTGTGATCATCATTATAACCATCATCGTTATTGTTACTTAAAGACTTATTTTTTTTTTTTTTTTCAACACCACTGCGCGATTTTTGTGCCGAGTTGCTTTTGATCGATTTTTTTTTCTGCGGAGAATTTTTGGTCTTAGATCGTTTTTTAGCGTCGGTATGGTTCTTGTCAACAGAGTTGTCGTTGCTGTGCCTCTGTGCCACTGAATTCTGGTAATCCTCGTTGTTTTTTTTGTTTGTTTTATTATTTTTATTTTTCCTAGAGATTCCTTGATTTTCGGGTGTATTTGATGTGTGTTCTTTTTTTTGTTTTTTACCTTTTTTGTTTTTAGAATCTTTGACCTTTGAGTTCTTGACATCCTATTATGAAATAAACATTAATTAACAGATTGCCAATTCATTTCAAGCCACTTCTACCCCTCAAACAACACAACATGATGCCCACAGCACTACAATGGCATATTGAAAACCATGCCAAACCATCAGTATGAGCCATACAGATGCGTCTGAAGGTGGTTGATGAATGAAATAAGAACATCCCGCACAAGTTGGTGCAGTGATGGCATCTGTGTGATGGAGTCCTTGCAGCTTCTCTATGAAAAGTGCTTCAACGGGTTCATACTGAAAACAGCCATCAGTTCAAAGCTGCCTCACATGGCAAAGAGTGCATGTTGACCCTTGGTTGTTCGGATACCAATGCAGGCAGACTTCAACGATGAAGAGCTTACCTCAATGTGCAGATCTCAAGCGAGGTAGAATTTTGGAGCATGAAAGATTAATCTCAACTAACACAAAAACAATCACAAACTCACCCGGGCACACATGGGACAATGGTACTCCTCGTGTTCCTCGGGCAGACGACTCAAGTTGACACAGTCTAAGTGGTACCACTCCTGGCAATTGTCACACTGCACCCAGTCGACTTTCGCCCCTGTGTGTGTGTGTTAAAAATGATAAAACAAGAAAATACATGTAAATAAAGCTTACAAAAACCCCATACTTGTAGGCTTGAGACAGTCAGGCATTGAGCAAATGTCCCACTTGTTACCTGCAACATCATTCTCATCACTCTTTTCACCTTCATCATCCGTATAATGAACCACGTCATAAATATCATCATCATCATTATCCTCGTCGTTGTCGTCGTCATCGCTCCGTTTTCGTTTCTTTTTCTTTTTCCTTCCGGCTTGGCTTTTGTTTTTACGCGAAATTTTTTCGTCTTTAATTTTTTTATGACTTTCAAGTTTCGATTTCTTTGTGTTTTTGGTCTTTTTCACTTTTTTTAATTTTTTTTTGTATTCGACGCTACTATAATCATCATCTTTGTCGCTCTCTTCCTCCTCCTCTTTATCTTCTTCGTCATCATCTGAATATATATCATTACTAACAACTTTTTTGTTTTGTTTTTTATTCTTAACTCCATTCTTCTTCACTTTTGACCTTCCATTTTCTCTCTCATCGTTTTTAATATGATTATTTTTCTTCTTACTCCTACTATTATCCCTATCAACTTGATCGCCACAATTACTAATATCATCATCGTCATCCTCTTCATCATCGTCGTCGTCATCCTCTTCATCATCATCATAGATGAATTTATCTCCATGCATGTTCTTATTGAACATACTCAAGCTGTAAGCATTAGATTGCTTAACATCATCATCATCATTACTATTATTAGTCATCTTTCCAGCATCTTTTCTTTTATCCTCTTCTTTCAATCTATTCTTATATTCCATCTCTTCCAAAGATCTTCTTTTCATTTCTTCATTTTCTCTTTTATTTTTCTCTTCCATCATTCTCTTCAATCGTTCCTCCTCCTTCCTCTTCACCTCATCTTCAACCAACTTCTTTTTCTTCTCTTCTTCCTTCTTTAAAGATTCGCTGATCTGTATGAAAAATTGCAAGAGTTCCCACTGATAACCCTAAAATCACCCCCAAAACACCACAAAAACCCCCGATTCTAAAGCAGCCCTCCAACAAAACCAACACTAACAGCATCTTTTATATACCCCACAACTACCCAGAAAATGAAAACTACCACCATCAGTCTCACTTCAAAAACACCTCTTCATACCATTCAAAACAACATCATTACAACCACTTCTTATCACCAAACCAATCTCACCATACCACCACCAATGCCATTATACCACTAAGACATTACCACCACACCTATCCCCCACTCACAACAATCTTCTCATAACAGGCATAGATGAGGGACCTGAGTTGCACACACTCCATCGTTTCCACATTCAGCGCCATCGACTCCACCAGTAGATCAGCCATCAGTGTCTGCAAGGATACTGACACTTCCAAGCTAAACAGACGTGGTCTCAAAATCGGATCGATTGATAACTGGGTCACCTGTGTGTGTGTGTGTGTGTGTGTGTGTGTGTGTGTGTGTGTGTGTGTGTGTGTGTGTGTGTGTGTGTGTGTGTGTGTGTGAGGTTTTCGGTTTGGAAGTTAAATTAAATGACATAGTTATGATGCAAATATATAAGATTCAATGGAATATTTAATTGAAAAGCAACTAATGAAAACATAAAATGTACAGTCCACACATGATTCAAAACAAACAATTAACACAACACTACAAACAACAAAGAACAGTAAGGATATAACTTCACAAAACACAAAATAACACACCATCATACGAATTATTCATTATCCCACAACATCACAACCTCACACAGCAACACATCATCACAATCTCACACAACAACACAACATCACAACCTCACAAAAATGAATCATCACCTGAGAAGGAATAGGAGGAGCCATATCTGAGGAATCTTGGGTGCATTGGTCATTGAGGGGCAGGTCCAACAACCCAATGGCCACCACCAACTCTCTCGATGACAACACTTCCCTGGTGGCAAGAAAAGAGGTTGATTTGGTTATTTGGTGAGAGTTATCTATATACTAATGAGTCTATTTATATATTTAACTATCTAAAATATGTTTCGTAAATGGAAAAAATCTGGTCACTTTCAATAAAAAAAATGAAATTAAACTTGAAACATGGGTATTTATTTACCTATTATACATTTATTATTTATCTATCTACTTAGCAACTATGCCAAAACACATGGTTGAGCGAACCTAGCCTTCATTTGCCACTCGTTGACCAGGTCAAGCAGATACAACAGGGCCCTGCCTTCAGGTAAGCAAGCTCCGTTCATGCTGTTGTGACATTATTTATATGGACTTCATTGTGTAACCAATAGATTAATATTATATATCTTTGAGTGCATGAAACCCGATAAATACAGAAGAATTATATATTAGGTTGAGATTATAAATGACAAGTTTTAATTGAAAAAAGATCCGATTACAGAGCAAACATAAAACAAAATATAATAAAATTAAATGCACACACACACACACACACAAACCTGTACCATCCTGCCACAAGACTCTTGAGTTCAGAGTACCTGGGTCGATGCACCTTATGTCTGCAACTGTCACACACGTTTAAGCCACCTTCCCCGGATGATGATGCTGGTGATGATGGTGGGATTTGAGTTAGCTAGAAGATTCTTGTTAGTTAATTATATAGATAATTGAATAATTTTTCAATCACTATTATTATTATTAGCTTAGTGTGTTTGTTAATCATCATCAACATAAGTGTGTTTTTTAAGCCTGTATTAATTGATGATAGACATATGATGTTGAGATTGTATTTCAAGTATACTATATTGGTAATCTGCATATTTTACCCAAAGCTCTATTTTGCTCAGCATTTATGATGCCATATTATTCATTATTTTAATATACCATTACTAACAAAACTGAGTCATGTTGGTGTTTTGAGAAGGTGGACTTTTGTAACTCGAAGCAAAAGGACCTTGTGACGTGCTATTGGTCCATTGAAACATCCCTGAACCAGTATTGCTTGGTGAAAACGGAGCATTACTCATCGGGAACCTTTGATTGGATGGTGAGAATAGATTCACTCCAGGACCGTTTTTATTGGACGATATTACAGGTCCCAAAATACTATTGGCTGTTCCAAATATGGAACTTGATTGGTTGTTATGGAAAGGCCCTTGCATCACGCTGTTCAATGGGAAGGAAGGAGGAGTCGAAAACATGCTCTGATTGGTCAAAGAGAAGGGACCAATGGGCTTGTTACTGTTGAATGACGACATTGATAAATTGCTGTTAGCTTGATTTTGTTGTTGCTGAGGCAGTTGATGGTCGTGTTGTCTCTCAAAGATGGAGCAGTCGGCTGTGCAAGAATTTATGGTGTGCTTATGATGGTGTGAATGCATATTATGAAAGGTGGCTTGGAATTTTTATTTCATTACATTTGTTTTCAAAAAGTATTTATGGCAAACATCCTTATAATTCGTAAACATCAAACTCTTTGAAAGCACTCAAAAGAATCAACTAAAGTGGCACCCATGTAGACGATGGTGCAGAGGACACAACACTTGACGTGGTTGGTGAAGTTGTGGCCACACACACACAAGCCATTGGTTCCTTTGGACTTGCCATGCTCCAGCAGCTTCTTCGTGCTGCTGTTGCGCATCACCACTAACTTATCCACCATCTCCTTCACCACCAACTGCAGGCTGTCCAGCTTTTGGGATGCAATCATATGGGTAAATCGCCCACTCAGCCAAGAATGATCACAATAAAATATAGTTAATTCTGGTTTTTATTCAATAAAAGAACATATAAAGAAATATATGAGTAAAAAGACTGAAGGAGCCCACAGTGATGGCGGTGTAGGGGCAGTGGAAAGACCCATCAGAACTCAAAACAGTGTTCTCCCTCTTGTGTGATGGGAAGTTGAGGCGGATGCCCAACTTCGAAAACCATGGCTGTTTGAGTGATGCAGTCATATAATTGGTGAATAATATAAGTATCTTGTATTTATCTATCAAGCCATCTATCAACCTATCAATCAATCCATCTGTATACCAATTGTTGCATGCCTCATAACTTTATCCATCCATCATCCTATTTCTCTAGAAATCTACATAACTTTATCCATCCTACCATTATATAAACCACTCCATCTATCTACTCAGCACAAGCACCTGCAATATAGAATTCTTGGAAGGGTGCAGGAAACACTCAAACACTTTCTGCTTCCATGACACGGCCATTTTGTACCTGTTCTGGAGCACATTGAGGGCATCCAGTCTCACCATGATGTTCGAACCCTCCTCCATCAACTCCTCCAACTCATCCAGGTGCAAGCCATGACCTCGGTTCTGAGGGAGGAAGTGGCAATTGACATTATTTCATGTATGAGTCATATTTCATAGGAATGTGTCAGTCATATGTCATCATCATCAATATATGGGTAATATATGTGATTCAACATGTGACTGATTTTTATAGATTAATTCGTTATTGAAAGGAAATTTGAATCATGTATTTATTAAAGACCTAAAACGAACAATTATCACAAGGTCATTACAGCAGTGTAAATAAATTCACACCATACATCAACAAAACACCCACAATTTGAAGTGAGGCCAGATTCTGCCATATTTTGGCCCTGTGTAGCAGAGATTTGGCCTTCTCGGTGTGTTGCAGGTCAACATTTTCCAACACTGACGCCTCCCTAATCACCAACTCCAAACTCTGTATCGTTGGGCTGTGGTGTGGTGTCATATACATTATATGTAACTTGTTGTGAAGGCGATGAAGTAGTCAATACTGAGAAATTTGTTTAGAGATTTGTTAAAAAAAAACAACCTTTATACCTATATATTGAATTTTGAGTTGCTTGCTCCATGCAAAAACTCTAACCACTACCATCACACAACACCATCCCCCTAGTACCATCACCACACTCACTACCACTGCCCTAACCTCTACCACAAACCCTTCTTTTAAACAGTTCTGAGCCTTGAGCTCCACAGCTTCAGAGCACGCGAGAAGTTCTTTCACTTTGTTGGCAGCGTTGCAGTACACCACATGAAGGTGACGACTGTCAGAGTTGTTGTTGATCAGGAGGTTCTCACACAACTTGCGCAGCAGGCTGATAGTGAGTTTCTTGGTGTTTGTGTTGTTGAAGAGGGCATTGTACTCGTCCAACCATTTCGACTGTACCAGCAACTGCGCATTTGTCATTAAATATTAATGACATTTTAAATTTATATGAAATGTTTTATTTTGATTTATTATATATGAAAAATAGTAATATTTAATTTAATTCATAAAACCTTCAAATTAGATGAAAAAAAAAACAATGTGTTTTTTAAAGAAAGTGCCCAAAGCTTTTCGTGAGAGAAGCTCAAACTCTCAAGTGATCAACTCCTGAATACTTCATGTTTGTTTCCAACAATAGCATCGAGTTATGCTATTTCATCAAACCCATTAAACAAACACAACTATATGACACAACAATCAAAATCCCACCAGTTGCAGTTTGGAAAGTTCTGGAAAGTCCACGTTCAGAGAGGCCCCCCAGTCAACCACTTCCTGCAGACGCCATGATGAAGTCACCTTGCTTGAGTCCAACATGGCGGACACTTCGTTTTGAAAGACTAGGACGTTGTCGTGCAAGTCCTGAGTGGAAGTTGAATGATTTTCGTTAAAAATTGTTGTTTTATTTATGAAATTTTTCATTTTAACTTGCAATATCTTCTGTCACCAACATACTATTCATTATTCTCTCCTTCATCAGGGTATCAATCGAACTTTGTCAACATAAAACTCTAACATTCTCATCACCAACTCTCCTCTTTTTCATCATCCTCATCACCCCCTCATCCTCACCACCCATCACATCACACTATCCCACCCCACCTTGATAAGAGATGCCTCTTTGAAAGTGCAGGGAAGCACTTTAACCTTGTGACAAAACGTTTCCAACTCCTCCATCGACAATCTAAAGAAGCATTTGGGATGATTTTGCTTTTCATCATTTATTAGTAATGATGTTACATTATATATTATATATAATTTATATACATTATATAACCTGGCGCTAAAATTGCCGCGACGGGTTTATACAACATTTTAAAATCGTTTTTTATAGGGTTTAAATGCAATATTTTTTGAAAGCTGATAAGTTTTTATATTATTACTTTTACTTTTTATAAAAATATTGGTAAGTTGGATACTGCTCAAGTTTTCGTATTAAATTTATCACCTGCCAAAACGGGGGAAGTTTCTTTACTTTATACGTTAAATTTTTTCATAGTATGAATATTTTTATTTATTTTTAAAAATAATGATAGATTTGTTCAAATACAATAATGATATAATTAGTTTAAATGAAGATATAAAGAGGAATATAGATGAATTAGGCTTAGGCAAAATAGAAGGTGTAAGTAAGGTTAAAAAGAAGAGAAGAAGGGGTAAGAGAGGTGGTAGAAGAGTGAGAAAGAAAATGATGAGAAAAAAGGGTTGAAAAGCATGGGTTGAGGGTTGTTGAAGATCTAACTTTGGGATTTCTTAATGTTAGATCTCTACACAATAAGGTTGAAGAAGTGCTAGACTTGATGAGTGAATACAAGTTGGCTGCTTTATTTTTGGCTGAAACTTGGCATGACTCAGATTCAGTATGCTCAAGTATTCTGAGGCAAAAAGAGATATTAGTTCCTGAAAAAGCTAGATCTAGAAGCTTTGAGTCTGTGAAGTCTCTAAAAACTGATCATAGTGGACTAGTTTTTTTGGGAAAACCAAAAATAAATGCAATAGTGATTGATGTTCCTCTGAAAGCTAGCACTTTTGAATTTGTGTGTGAGAGTAAGCTCCAAATTGAAATTCTTTATAGGCTTGGTTTTTTACAGAACTGGATATGCTTCTTGTGATTTTTTTGCAGAGTTTGAAGAAATCATGAATATAATGTCATCTTATAATGAAGAAGTGGTAGTCTTAGGGGATTTCAATTTTCATCTGGAGTGTATTGCAGATAAGGATGCAGAAAATTTTAAGAATATCCTCCACATGCATGATTTCAAGTCTTGTGTAGCAGAACCAACTCATAAACAGGGTGGCTGGTTGGATGTAGTGGCCACTAAGACTGGATTCAAAGTTGATTTTTTTGATGTTTCCTTCTCAGATCATTAGGTCTTGATATGGAAGAGTCAACTGAAAGTACCTGCTTTAGTGTAAAAAACATTCAAGGTGAGAAGGTGGAAAGATTTGGATGTTGAAAAGTTTATTTCCAAGTTGCTGAACACTCCTTTGGTATTTTCAACAGACTTGAGTTTAGATTCTGCTGTGAGCAAGTATTTCTCAATTTTGAAACGCATTTTAGATGAACTCACTTCTGAGAAAGTTGTAAGAATTCATCAGAGACCCTCTGATGTTTGGTTTGATGAGGAATGTAAGATTTCTAAATGCATAACAAGAAAGTTGGAGCGCAAGTACTTGAGGTCTCATTCAACAACTGATCGTGAGACATGGTTCGGGCAGAAGAATCTTTACAAATGTCTATGTAGGAAGAAGAGTAAGGAGTTTTTGGATCTTAAGCTATTTGAATGTAAAAACAAGTCAGTGACAACTTGGAAATACATAAATGAGGTTGCTGGTAGGGGTAAGGCAGGTGAAGGTAAAGGAATAGAAAATGGTAGTTTTTAGAAATACTTGGATGATAAAATTGGTGAGGTAAAAAGTGTAGATGGTGATCTATTTCAAATTGAGGTTTCATCCAGGACTTCAGTGTTAGACGAATTTTTTGAGATGGATGAAGAGGAATTAGTGAAGATGATCAACAACTTACCAAATAAACAGTGTGCTTTAGATCCGATCCCAATTTGGCTATTGAAACGAATAGCAAGCCTGATAGCACCTTTTTTAGTTAGCATCTTTAATTCCTCTTTCAAATCAGGAACTGTTCCTCAAGGTTTGAAGTTAGCCTGTGTGACGCCGATATTGAAAAAACCCAATCTGAGCCATCCTCCTATAGACCAATTTCAAATGTCCCTTTCTTATCAAAAATACTGGAATGGTTGGTTTTAGAAAGGACACGTAGTTATTTGGTTGAAAATGATCTTTTTCCGAGATTTCAGTCTGCTTATCGCCCCTTTCGTTCAACAGAAACTGCTATCACAAAAATCCACATGGATATTTTAAAAGCAGCTGATGAAGGTAGGTTTAGTCTTTTGATATTGTTGGATCTTTCCTCAGCCTTCGATTTAGTTAATCATAATATTTTAATAAATAAGCTATATTCAAAATTCGGCTTTAAGGGTTTAGTTTTAGAATGGTATAAGAGCTATTTAAATAATAGGTGTTATTATATTACTAATAATAATGTTAGGACTAATTTATTTCATCTCCATACTGGTGTGCCACAAGGTTCTGTAATCGGCCTCCGCTCTTATTTAATCTGTATTCTAGTGATCTAGAAACAATTGCACAAAGACATAATTTGAGTTTTCACCAATATGCATATTACACAATTGTAATCTAGTTGTGTCCCTGGTGAAACTGAGCAATTGCAGAACAGATTGTCTGTCTGTGTCAATGAGATGGCAGCCTGGATGGAATCCAATAGTCTTAAACTCAATAGATCCAAAACTGAAGCTATATCGTTTTCTTCTTTGAGAAAGGTGAACAAGTTACCAACCAAACAGATAAGGATACTGGATACTTTCATATCACCTTCAGAAAGTGTCAAGAGCCTGGGTGTTTTCATGGATAGAGATTTGAGCATGAACTCACATATAAGTAAGATGTTGCAAGCAGGCTTCTCAGCTCTCAGGCAGATAAGGTCCATTAAAAAGTGTCTTTCTAATGATTCATTGAGGACCCTTGCTGTTGCTTTGATTCTGAGCAGAATAGATTATTGCAACACATTTTTAGCTGGGTTACCTGAAAAGCAGCTGTGTAGAGTCCAGTCTCTTGTCAACACTACAGCCAGGTTAATTACAGGCACAAGGAAGTTTGACCACATAACTCCAGTTTTGAAAAAGTTGCATTGGGTCAAAGTTAGGGATAGGGTAGTTTATCAAATATTATTACTTATATTTAAATGTAGGCTAGGATATGGTCCAAAATACCTATCGGAAAGACTCATACCTATCTCTGAAATACTTGAAAGGCGAAAGCTTAGATCTTTGGACTCAACCAATTTATACGTCCCTAAGTCCAAAATGTCTAGTATTGGAAAGCGTAGGTTTAAGGTTGAAGGTCCAAGTTTGTGGAATGGCTTGCCGGAAAGCTTAAGAAGGGTTAGGAAAGTGAAGGACTTTGGAAAGAGGCTAAAAACTAGTTTTTTTTATAAAATATTAAGCTGTTATAACCTATTATTATAATAGAATATTTTACAAGTATCAAGTGATCTTGAAACTCTCTGGCTCACTATAATAAACCTCGTAAATTATTATTATATTAACACATAATATTGAAAAATTGAGCAAATGTTACAATTCATTCCAAGACACCATCAACAGAGTTTATCCATGCATAAGTGATGCATACAACTATGAAACTAATTCAAAAGAAATCAAAAAGCTCAAAACACCACCAACATTCTACCCTACCTGCAGTTGATCTTCTTGTTGACAAGCAGTCTGGCTGCATCAATCAGCTGTTCAGAGGCATGAATGACTGCGGTGAGATGGTGGTGCAGAGGGTCTGAAGGCAGATTCTGCAGACTGTGCTCTTGATGCAGGTCTTTCAAGTGGCTTATGTCTGGTTTATGATGATGGTGATAATGAAAATAATCAAAAAATAATAATCATAATAATACAAAAAATGCAATAATAATAAAAAAATAGTACACAACAATAAGATTAATAAATGAAACAAAATGAATGAAAACCGTTTTTTTTGTCCTCAGAAGTTTGCAAAGCAGCTGTCACTTTAGATTTCCAGTTGTCCAATGAGAGTGAGCGGTTTCTGAGGTTGTCAACCAATTGGGAGAGCTCTGGTAATGTGTATCTATATCTGATGGTATGATTGGCTGTTGCACATTTGCAGCCATATTCGGATTGGTCGTGATCTAAACATATGAGTCGACCTGAATAATAATTTAATCACAAGTTTAATATTTTTAATGAAACTGATATAACATTTAATAAAAATCATTATCAATTTATGATCCAAAGTGAAAAATATGGAAAAGTAAAATAATAATTGAAACTTTTTTGATATTAAAACTTAAAAACAACAACACTAAAGCTCCAATACTGCAACCACAAACAAACCAGAGTCGAGGTGGCAGTAGATGGCAGACAGGAAACAGGTGGTCTTGCACACGTGACACTCTCTGTCATCATCGTTCTCCACCTCATTGAACATGAACCTTTCTTCCATGAAACCAGCAGCCTGCGACGTAAGCATTAATATTCGTCAGTATGTGACGTAAGCATAAAGACTCAGCAAAGTTATGTAAGATAGGATTTACAATATAAACGACCCGCGAACTTGACATTATTGATTGAATAAAGAAGTTTCCGTGATTAAAACCAAAAGCTGTGGACCACTTAGGATAGGACAGCTTGATGAGGCTTCTATGAACAACATCCAAGCCCCTAAACAATGAAGAATGAACAGCATAAAATCTTAAAAGAAACCAACCTTAGCAGCAGATCGCAGCTTGGCCTCCTTAGTGGCTACTTGGAGAAGGTCAGTGAGAACAGCCTTGGTTACATCTATGTTCACCTTGTCAGGTGCCTCAGCTATCTCACACAACAGTTGGTCGTGTGAGAAGACACAACGCCTCTTGAATTTTCTGTACTGCTCCACACACTCCCGTCCCAGTGGCAACTGTGGTGGTGTGGTTGGTGTTTTAAGTCACAACTAGTAGCATGAATGAAGCATACAACAACATAAAACAACATCAATAGTGCTACAGAACACATTGGAGCAATAAACGGATGCTGTACCACAACCACTAACTAACAACACCAACAGAACTACTGATACAACCCCACATCATTAACACCATTACCAATCAACAATAACCACACCTAAAAATACCACCACCCAACAACAACCACACCTAACCCCACCACTCCCCAAAACCCACACCCAACACCCCATTAAACCACCCACCCAGTCAGGAGGGCAGAAGTTGACAGCCTCAGCAAAGTTGTACCCCTGGTTGAATCCGGCATGGTACGATCTAGGAAAGGTAATGACAAACTCTCCTGGGCACTGATCTGTGCGGAAAACCTGGTGGGTATAAAAGAGTTTTGTGAGTAGTGGAGTAATGATTATAGATCTATTAACAATTATAGACCAATTAAGCACAATATATAAATGATGCAAATAACAAAAAAAAATTATACGAATAATATAAATAAAAATTTCTTTCTTAGCGCTATATAAATTATAATAAAAAAGACAATTATAAAAAATGTCGTACAGGAACGCCGTAATGCATGAGGACGTTAGGGTTGATGATGGTGGTGAGTTGGTGGAGGAGGTCAGGCTGGTGCTTGAAGAGTTCAGGAACCTCCTTCATCATGCACTCCTCCAATTTCTCTGCATCCCTCCCTGCCACTCCATACCACGTCTTCGGCTCTCCCCTGTGTGGTAGGTGTTGTTGATGTATATGGTGGATGGTTTGGTAGTTGTGGCTATGTAGGTGAGTTAGCAAGATGATTGGTTTGGTAGTTGTAGTAATATTAATAGGAAAAAAGAGTAGATAGTGCAGGGTTGTAAAGTTGTAAAAAGATTATTTTTGTAGTGAAATATAGATATAACAGATTTCATCGAATAACCATAATAATGTATATGAAAGTGAAAAACCAATTCAATTCGGGAAAATAAAAGTCAAACCAGTGCATGTAATTGACAGAATAACTCCAATGATCCTCAATGTGCCAGGAGAAGCTTGAAAAACACATGCCCACATACACCCAAGGAACCTAGGTCGGTGTGGTGTGGTGGTGAATTTGGGGTCAGATTGGTGGAATTCATTGTATTGAAATTCAAAGTAAATCAAAAAGACTCGTGCATGAATAAACTTTCAAGCTTCTGTGCTTAATTTTATATCGTTTTAGTCTAAAACTTACAATAAAATATTGGAACCTGATTGTTATAGAAATGAAAATTGCGCAACATAACAACGCATAATGTAACAAACAACAACAGCACACAGACCTTCATGCCGGATATGTCGACCGAGATGTGCTTGAGGACTGAAGGCTCCAAAAGGGGCAGGTTGTTCAGATTCCAACCTGACCTTATGTACTCCTTTGGTGAGTGGTGTTGCTTTGGTATGTGGTTTTAATATTTTTTTGAAAGATAATTATTGTTTTTTAAAGACATCATATATTCTTTTTTAAACTTTAATTTTGTACAATAAAAACTTCAGATTATGAGGAGTGAGGAGAACACGTTGAGAAAAACTTTTATTAGCTGACGAATTATGACAAGCTTTTGTTGAAAAGTTTAGCTCAATAAAAATTTTTCTCTGTGTTCTTCTAATATTCTCATAATCTGAAAATTACTTAAATAAAATTATAGTATAAATATTTGAAATAATCATATAAATATTAAAAATAAAAATATTAACATTGAAAAAAAACGCTATAAACATTAAAAATAATAAAATGAAATATATTTATATATCTAACAACAGCCCTTTCACTCTCCAACCTCAATATTATTAGCATCTTCTCCACTGAAAAGATGCAGACTCCTTTCCGTTGGAAAGCCACTACCCTGTTCCCCTGAGTGTATGTCAGCCCCGTACTCCACACTCACATCCTCCTCCAAACAGGCAACCAGGCGCCAAAACTCCTTCTCACACTGGCCATACGCCACCTTCTGTTGGGCACGTTATGTTGCATGTTGCTCTCATGTTTAGAAGCTTATAGAATGCTTTTGAGTTGATTTTTTTATAATCATATTTTGAGATCTTTTGCATCTTGAATATTTTCATTTCAAACAGTTTTCAGACCAACTTATTTTCTCAAACATAACCTTCGAAAAGCATGATCACAAAGCATTACTATCCCATCACACAGCAACAACCTTTGGTCCCTCCACCCCTACACCCATCACCCTTCCCCCTCCAACAACCTAGGGTCCCTCTACATCCACACCCCTTCACCTCTCCACCTCCTTCTCCAACAACCTGGGGAGCCATTTTGAAGTGATTTTCCTTGAAAGAGTCAGCTTTTTGTCCAAACATCTCGAGAGTGTACTCTGTCTGTGACTGCTCGAATCCATATGCCTCCATTGGCCGACATATCTCCTGTGTTATGTCCTCATAATTGATTGTTCATTCAATAAATAAATTTACTTCAGTTTAGACTGAGTTATACTTTATGATTCAAAAATTAGAATGGTTATGTTAAAAGGGCTGTATGTTTATGAGGGTATATATTGTTGTTGCTGTTATTATTTTATTATTATGATCATCATTATAGTATATTTTTTGATAACTGATTTTTTTATAAGAATTTTTATATAAAACGACAAAGCACCTTAGAAATGCAGGAAGGACACAACCAGTCGCCAGGTGGCACCTAAGAGATGCAAAGCGGTTATAAATGATCATGTGAGATTTGAGCAATAACCAAAACAACACAGCACCATTAAGAACAACAAACATCGTGAAACTTATAGAGTGGCGATGACCTTATGAAGAGGAGGGACGAGACAGTACGTGTGATAGGCCATGTCACATCCCTCACATAACAACATCAGTGACTCATCATCGCCACCTTCACACACTTCACAGAAGTAATGGTCAGCCTGTATGGTTCATTATATAAAAAGTCATATAAAACTTGAAAAATAATATACGAATTGCAAACAGCACCAAGAACACTTATATTACTTCTACTAAAAGAAATAATAATAATATAATAATAATAATAACAGGCCGTATACAAATTTATATTTGCATCACCCTTATTATCATTTTTATTGATATTCTTATTACCACCTTGGTCATGAAGGAAGACTTGCTGCTCTGGGAATCTGTCCAAACATATGATACTTCCGTCAAAATAATAACAAAAACAAGAATTATAAAATAATATATAATAAATTAAATAGAACACGGTCAAATATATACTCATAAGTAATGGCTAACGTCTCATGATAAGGCTATACTTATCGAAAACCATAGCTTTTATTATAAATAAATGTATGAATCCTCAATTGATGTTTTTAAAGTTTAATTTTTATTAGTGGAAATTTTATCACCAAACAGTAGTGAATCAAAATATAACAATGGCTAATTAATTATCCATTAAATCAGTACAATAAAATAAGAATAAATAATATTGAATCAAGACCAGCACATCACTACATGTGCCGCAGGTGCGGTTGATGAATTAAGGATCAGGACTTCAAAGTGCCGTTTGAGGTGTTGTATACATTTTGTATTGAAGAATAAGAGAAACAATTAAAAAAAAAAATTAATGATAAAATTAAAAAAATTAAATAAAAATAATATAATAATAATAATATAAAAATAATAATCTATAAAAAATAATAATATAATTTTAAAAAATGAAGAAGCATAAGAATAAAAATGTAAAAATGATTTGATGAGGTGATGTGAGGTGGAGAGGTTTTTTGGGTTGCTGATCCATAATGAGGATAAATATGTTAATATTTGAACTATATTAATTAATTTACTTTGGATTTCCAAAAAACTGATAAAAAATAATGTTAAAAAACTAAAAAACAGAATAAAAAAATTTTTAAAAATATGGATAATAACTGAAAATTTCTTGAATAAGTAACAATAACAAGAATAATAATATTTTTAAATACATCCTATGTATCTTTTTTATTCAGATTCTTTGATTATTTTTTTCTATATAATGCGGAAATTTATAGATACACTTATTTTTGAACATAAAATAAAATTTTAAACAAATTCAACTTTTTCATGGTTCATTGGTATATTTTTCTAAAAACTGTTTTTCCTTTTTAGAAAATATACCAATAAACCATGAAAAAGTTGAATTTAACGGAAATTTCAGTTTCTGTTTAAAAAAAAATGTATCTAAAAACTTCCTCATTGTATAGAAAAAAATAAAAAAAAGAATAATAAAAATAAGCGCCTCTGATACATGTTTGTTTTATGTGAACAATGCGCTATATAAATCTAAATAAATAAATGAAATAGCAATAATAAAAAAAGAAAACAAATGACAATAAAGGTAAAAGCAACAATGATTAATGGAAAGATTGAATGGCTAACTGCTTTTGTTGGAGGTCGATGACTTGGTTGGCTTTTCCTCAATGGCCTGGTAGCAGGGCTGTGTGGTTGTGTTGGTATGTTTTGTTGTGTCGGTGTGTGTAGTAGTGTCGGTATGTGTATTAGTGTTGGTGTGGTGTTCTTAGTAGTATTGCATAGGTGCAAATTTATGAATGTGAAGCATTGTTACTATTATAAATGATTCTTTCCAAAAGCCACATTAGTAACGAATATAATTTCAGAACACTAGTTAGTTTATTAGAATACCTTATCTTAATAAACTAACTAGTGTTTTTAAATTATATTCGTTATTATTATGGCATGTAATGTTCTTACATGGATATATAAATTGGTATAGGTATTATAGTTGAGTAGGTAATTCTTCAGAAACATCGTATGATTTTTTAATAACTTAAATTTCATATAATTTCTGAAAATTATAGAGAATTCTTTTAAAAACACGTTTATCCAATTAGCAGAAATTTTCGATAAGACTAACAATTAATTACTCTCTTGTTCCTCCTTTTAATCATCATCATAGTGAACGATGACGACAACGATGTGATGGCTTTTAAATTTCAAAGATGAATCAATATTAACGATAAAAAAAATAAAGATAATTAAGACACATATGAAATTGTATGAGTCGAATAATTTGATGATCATTTGAGATCTACTGAGCATCTAGGCTTGGTATCCTAATAGGAATATCTATACAGAACTGGTTTGTTTTCTGGTTCATATACTCAGAACTAACCATTTAAATGATCATTGTTTCCGCATTATTATTTTTTATTATCCGTTTAACGTCTTTTGTCTCAAAGCATAAGGATAAACTTAATATTAGTCTTAATTTCATTAATACAGTCATTTATATTGATAGTAATAGTAATCGCAGTGTTAGCTTAACCATGAGTAGCAGAGATTTATTTCCATTTGCTGAGGTGTTAAAGATATCATTGCCCAATATAATGAATATTTTGATTACATAAAAATAAAAATAATGATAATAGCAGTAATAATTCAGTCAGCCCGTAATAATAATAATAATAGTAACAATAATAAGTATAAAAATAAAAATTATAATAATGATATAGCAATAATAATTCAGTCGGTCAGTATTAATAATAATAAAAATAATAATTATGAAAATAAAAATAATAATAACAATAATAATTAAAAAAATAATACAATAATGTCAATAATAAAGCTTGATTATATGTCTGAACAAGGTTAATTACAAAATCATTGGACAGCCATAAAGCATGGAGTTTTTGAATGAAATATTAAAAAACTGATTTAGTGTTTTACTAACATACAAAAAAAATAAAAATAAACTTATGCTTTAAAAAATATCACCACCAAAAATAATAACAATAACCATCATCGATATAACAAATTAGCATAATTTCAATATTTATAAATTATTACGCAATTGTTACTGAAAAATAACTGGGCATAAGAGCCCATATTATTATTATTAAGATTTTTATAGCACACAGTTATCAATTCAAGATTGCTTCAGAGGCACTCATGGTTTGTAAGAGGTTATGACTGGGGATGTTTATGGTATAAGTGAGTTTTCAAAAGTTTGTGAAAGTTCATGATAGAAGGCGATGAGCGCAAGTTAGAAGGAAGTGAATTCCACAAACGTGGAGCCTGGTGAGAAAAAGAGCGACTAGTAAACAAGCCTGAAGAAACAGGTTGATGAAGCTGGAAACCAGAGTGCAAGGATCTGAGTGGTTGGCGTGTGTCAGATTGACAAAAGATCAATAAGATAAGCAGGTTGTTCAAGCTTGAGAGTGCATGCAATGAGCCAAAGTAATTTAAACTTGCATCTTTGGGAGACAGGTAACCAGTGCAAACGATCAAGACAGTCGCTGGAAGAGGTGAAATAATCAGCTTGAAGAACTGCTTGGCCGCGTGGTTTTGGAGGGCTTGAAGTTTGCATAAAAGATAGTTTGGCTGCCTGCAAAGAAGAGAATTAGAGTAGTCCAATTTGGAAAGAACTAGTGAGATAGAGGGCATTAGCAGTGGAAAGAGGTAAGAATTTGCATACTTGTTTTATGGCATAGATATGGAAATTTGAAGATTGGATTATTTGAGAAATGAAGTGAGCAAAGTTCAAATTTGAATCTAAGGTGACACCTAAGATGTTGAGCTTGGAAGATATAGGAAGGATGGTGCCGTCGAGAGTTACCACAGAAGGGAGATTGTATTTTGCTAAAAGACGAGAGCTGCCGAAAAACATCACCTCACTCTTAGTAGGGTTTAGTTTCAGTTGGCTTTGGGAAAATCAGGAGTTTAGAGCGAAAAGACAACTGGATAAGTTAAGGAGAGTGGGGCTAGGATCTGGGTGAGAAACTCCGGTGAAAAGAGTGATGTCATCAGCGAACTGGTGAAAAAGCAAGTCGTGCTGTACAATAATGCTACACATGGGTGATGTATAAAGAGAGAAGATGATTGGTCCCAGAACGGAGCCCTGCGGTATGCCTGAGTTGAGTGATGTAAGAGCGAAACCAAGAAAGAGCGAGGGGGAAGGGGAGGAGGAGCAAGGTTGATACTGCATAAAATAAGATAGTGATCGGAGTCAAAAGTTTCTCTGCCGATTTCTTGTATGAGATGACTGTTAGATTTTGGAGTAATGATAAGGTCAAGAATGTTACCAGGTCTGTGGATGGGGAAGTCTATGTGCTGGACCAGCTCGAGTTCACGTAAAAGAGCACTAAGCGGGTTGTCATGAGACGTACAATTTGGGGTGTTGAAATCACCAGCCAATATAAAATTTGAAGAAAGAGAATAAAGGAAATAGAGATAAGACGTGAGCTCGCAGATAAAATTGCCGGTGTTTAAAGGACGGTAGATCACCGATAGAAACAAACAGTATGATGGAAGACACTTTGGCTGTCAATGATTCAAAAGAAGAGTGGGAAGGGGGTTTAATGGCATCCAATCTAATGGAGTTTCTGGAAATTACAGAAATACCTCCACCTCGTTTACCAATGGGTCGGTGAGAGTGCAAGACATGAAAGCCATGAAGCACAATGTCATATTTTGTGACATTGTCTGCGTTTTAAGGAATCCAAGTTTCCGTCAAAGCAATAATGTCAAGTTTAAGAGAAAGGATAGTATCGAGTATAATAGAAGATTTACTACGAGTAGACCTAGGATTGAGGAGAGCGAATTTAGTAGACAAAGGTACATTGTGGACTTTAGGATGAGAGGCTGACCGTCATTCCCAAGAGAAGGATGTTGTGACGTGGTCATGGCAAGAGCGCTTTGATTTAAAGCAGGAAACACAAAAAGAAGGAGAGGTTTTAGGGCAGTTGTCAGACGAATGGTCTTTGCCGTAGTGCTCACATACTCTAGGATTTTGGCACTTAGATATGTTATGACCATAAGTCTGACAATTCAGACATCTAGTTGGATGGATGCGAGAGTGGAAAGAGAATCTACCAAAAGGGAGATGTATATTCTTGGACTTGTTCAGCATGGGGAAAACACTGCTTGAAACTTGGATAAGCCAGTCACGAGTAGAAGGGTTTCATGAGTTGGGCATATGCCTAAAGGCACGGAAAGCGCTGGAATCAGCAGATGGAAAGAGGTTTCAAGTTCCCCATTAGTAACCCATGTCGGTAGACCCAAGACGGTGATTGTTGGATTCAATAGAGCTGGGTCGTGGAGGCGTATGTTGGGAAGAGAAGAAAGGAAAAGTTTGGCATCCTTGAGTAAATCAGCAGAGTCAGCTCCTCAGGCAACAGCATCAGTAGACTCTCGAACATGCTTAGGAAAAGATTTAAAAGCTTGTTGTGAAAATTTGATGGACGAAACCAATCTCCTGCACAATTCACTAGGAGTCTCACCTGTGGTTGAGATAACTGGTGGAATATTTAATAACGGGTGGGGTTTTTTTAATAGAAGGGATTTTATGTTGGATGGGGAGGAGTGAGTGTGAAATTTTGTTAGTGGATTGATGAAAAAGGGTGTGCATGTTTTTTGATTTGACAATAGTGCTGTAAGTAGGTTGAGATGAGTTAGTAGTAAGAATAGATGTGGTTGAATTGGTTGGTGTGAATGATTCTAGAAAAATTAATGATGGAAAATTATTAATTGAACTAAGAGATGAAGTGGTTGAAGATGTCTTGCTTATAGATGAAGTTGAAGAAGTTGTTGAAGCTGAGGTTGATGAAGATGTAGTAATAGGAAATGAACTAGTCGAAGAGGTGGTTGGAGATGAACTAGTCGAGGGAAATGTGGTAGCTGGAGGAAATGTAGAAGGAGAAGTAATTGAAAGAGATGGAATGGTCGAAAAGAAAGATAAAGATAAAGTGGTGGAGGAAGTATGGATTGCTGATTGAGATGTTGAAGATGTAGTCGTCTTCGGTTTTCGCCCTCTTTTTTTGGGAACCGAGGGTTCCTCGGACTTTAAAAAGTTTAAGACATTGCTACGTAATGTGCTCAGCGCTGTCTGAATACTATCAATTTCGGAAATAATATTTGTGATGGCGGACATTTTATCGACCATAGAAGACCATATCAATATTATAATTATTATTTCTATTATTGGTGTTATTATTATTATTGTTATTGATATTTTTATTATTATCGTATTATTGTTATTGTTTATGAGAATAATGAATGACAGGAAGGTTATAGAAATGAAGTGGCCTCCAATAAGCAGGAGAATGCATGCATTACTTAGTAATAATAACATAAATAATAATAATAATATTAATAATATAATTATAATAATAATTATTATTATTACTATTGTTATGGCAAATTATGACAAGTTAAACTAATCAAAAATATAACAATAAATGTAGCTAAACTGCTCCTCATTCAATTAGCACCTGTTCCACAGTGTGTTTTCGCTACATTTAATTTGTAGCAAGCGCTTTGATCTATAAGGAAAATCGCTTTATGGATACCGCATTACATTACATTCTAAAGAAAAAAGAAAAACAAAATTATCACTTAATGTTTTTTTTTATTTTTCTTTATTACCCCCATGTAGGTTAAGAACGTACCCTATCTTCATCATCAGGCTGTTAGTGTTGGTCTTAGGATGTTTTTTTGCCCATTAAGAACTTGTCCTAAGAAGCTAGTCTGATGAGGACAGACTGATTAAAACAGCCCGTGTGGGTCCTCCAAAAAATTATCTTGGAACAAGATAAAATTAGTACGCCCAAAGGATCACTAGCCGTCAGGGAAGGATTGTTTGGATTTGTACCCTGAAAGAGTAGCAGCCCCACTAACTAGCAAGCTTAAACACTAGAGTGTATATGCCTTTTAACGTCATGCTCTCAACAGGTGCCTTTTAATGTCATGCCAAGGGCCATTGCTTCATGTCTGTTTGCATACTAACATGAAATAGACTGGCAATTATCATCATCATGGAAAGCAGCATTTAAATGAAAAACATTTAAAATAATTAAAAGACTATCTAATCTCATACTTGAAAATATTGCACTGTCAATCCTAAGCTTCATGATCTTTTGAGAAAAAAATGAAAATATATTCTGTGTTTAGTGCTTAAGTAGTTAATAAAAAAAAGTGATTAAGTCATGAAAAAAAAAATCTAAAATAATATTAATAAAATTATTATTTATTTTCTTGGTTTATTTTTATATTTTTCAAAAAAAAACTCAATATTAAAAATTTTTTTAATTTTTGATGAAACAGTGAATGAGGTGTTGTTGTGAGTGACTTGATGGATTGCAGTCAAAATGCCCTCAATCATTGATATATTTTTAATCTTTCTATAAATAGCCTCACATATTTTTAATTTATTCATGGTTAAACTCATATGTTTTTAATCTATTCATAATCTTTTGCTGATGAAAGATTGAAAGATTGGTGGTGAAGTTTACAACATAAAAATGCAATCAAATTGATAGATTCTGTTACGATGTTTCCAATGAATGTGATGGAAACTTGATTAAGTTACAAAAAGTGAATCTAAATACATTGAAAGAATTTGAATTTATTTTGAAAATAATTAAGATATGGAGAATAATTAGAATGATCAAACAAATTGGACAATATTGAATACACTCAAAATATAACGAAAAGCTGATAAAAGCCTCAATAAGAAAAAATATTAAGATTTTTATAGTGCGCAATTTAAAAACGAAATTTGTTACAAAAGTGCTCAATTATGAAAAAACCAATATTTAATTTAAACACCAACCAAATTGGAAGCCATTCTCCTCATCTTCTTCATCTTCCTCACAGGAAATTCTTTCTTGATCTCTCCTTTATTCAGTTTCTTTTTATTTGTTAGAGTCATTCCTGACACAAACAGATCATAGGGGTGGATGATGGTTTCATATGTATGACTCACCATTGTCTCACAACCTCGACCCATTGAGTACCCCATCATTTGGGCCACCCTGCACCACAGGTTGGTGGTGGTTTTTGTAGGGGAGGTCTTGTGATGGTTTTTTGATGGTGTTGTCTTGGTTGTTTGTTGTTTCACTTTGTTGTTCACTGCTTCAAAACCACCCTCCCTAGTCACTATCTGTTGGAATTTTATAATTTTAAAAATTTTATTATTATTATTATAATGTTCTGAAGCATTTAACTTATCTTAATACATGAATGAAAAACAAGTGGTAGAATAAAGAGACCTTCTGCAGAGTGTACAGATCAATGGTTTTGCCATCAATCATGGGAATCTTCAATGTAATGCCCTGTAATGTAACAACCATACTATATTAAATCTATCAAAATAACTATAAGTTATTTGAAAACAAAGATCTTCCTATTTGATTATGTAATTGATTTATTGAGACTTGTTGTCCAACCCATGCTAGCATGGAAGTGGATACAAAATAATGATGTTGAGTAACATTTTTTCATCTAACAAGATATACCTGGAGTTTCCAGAATTTGGTCAGTTGGTCTAAAAAGTTGAGTTTCACTCTAGATAGAGCCTTTATTAATTCAAAATATTGGCTAAATTAATTTAACATGTAAAATAATGAATAAAATGAAACAATGAGTATATATGTATTGAAGAGTTTTTAGACCACATATGAACAAAGAGGAATATGGAGCCATTATGAACCTCGAGCTCATTGAGTTTTTGGATCCGTGGAGTGAACTTGAAGGTTTCAACATCAATTGCAAATGGAGGTTGCCAGGACTGGATGGAAAGTTATTATTCCTCAATATAGCTTAGCAACATAGACTGTAATCTTTTAATTAATACATGTGATTTCTATAGAATATAAGATATATTAACGAATAATTAATATTTTTGAAACTAGTATTAAAAAATCAATAAAATATAATAATAAAAATAATTGTGTTTAATAGTTATTTATAGAACAATGATTACGGATGGCGTGCGAATTTTGATTAATCCATACTGCTCTCCAATGCTTCGGATCTTCGCTATGTAAGCTAGTGGGTCTCTGAACTCATCCCAACTCGGTTCGAAAACCGGACATTCAGGCGGTGCTACAAATTCTTTTTTGTTATTTTGCATTCTGTTTTTTACAAATGATCAATTCGAAATTCAAGAAATATCATCATTTAAAGGGACCAACAAAAGATGCCTCCATATTGTTTTCATAGATAAAGAAGAGCCTGTCAGACTCGCCGAAACAATGTCTTTTTTCAAATAAAATAAAATAAAATTATATCTTTTTTATTGCGTTCATCGTCATATCTACCACATGTAGATTTTTAGGTTTTTATTATATTTATAATTATAAAGAAAGTGAACTTAGCCTAAAATATTATCAGCAGAAACAATTTTTATTTAAAAGCAGAATGGTCGTTACTTAAACAGTTCGAAATTTGAATTCGTTCATTAAGTATGAAAACACAAAGTCTTTATTCCTTAACGTCCGAAAGGCAGTATCAGTCAAGGACGCATTTAAATTTCAACGTCTCAGCTATCAGTAATGAAAATTTTTAAACTTTGTTCAATAATTTTTCGAAATACTTTTTAAACTGTGTAAAGAGTTTTTTCAACATTATTCTAGAAAGTGTAATCATAAAACCTATAAAATTCTGTTTATAATCATCAAATTGGATTAAAAATGTATTTATTTGTTAAAATATTGTAAACAGATAATCTAAGTTTACTACAAAGACTCAAAAATGTTGCCACTCATCGAGTCCATGAAGGCTGTGTAAAAAATTTCACTTTTAAAATATTACCAAATAATCTCCTTATTTCAGTAAATAAAAGTTTGGCACATATTCACAACTTCAGGTAAACTCAATAGTTTGGGATGAAACAGGCAGTTTAATTCTGTCAGGCTCTGATGATCTCTGCCTGGTTGTGTGTGACCCATTCACTGGAAAAGTTTGTTTGGGATACTATGTCTATAACATGAAAATAATTAACATGAGTATATATCAAATAATCATCATATTGCATTGGTTTCAAATATAAAAATGAATGACTACGAAGTTTAACTAGGAAAAACTATACAAAAAAAATTTATTTATATACTCAGATCCATATAACTCTTTTTTGAATCACAAGGTGTTGGTTAACCAGAAAACGAACCACACCGAGAATATCTTCAGTGCTAAGTTTGTTCCCTTCACCAACTCCACACAGGTCTATACTCAATTAGCATCTAATTATATTTAATGTTCAACTAATTACATTTAATTACCAATCAAATATAATTAAAACCAAGGTTAATTGTTCCAGTATTGTTTATTAAAAATAAATAAGGATTTTTCTGAATCGCATGATAAAGTATTATACTTGGAATTTATTGATAATGTAATGTTATATCAATTGAACTCATATTTTCAGGCTTATCCATCAATTGCTCTAATTCTTCAACCACATTTCACTTGCCATTTTAACGATGATGAATACGAAACTAAGAATAACTTGAAAAACAATATTACTTACAAAAATGACATCATATAAAAAAATTTTAATTAAATTGTGAAGCGCTAAAAAATGACGTGAATTTATTCAAACAACACACCCTCATAATTATCCGTTTCCATGCTAACTTGGACGATAAAAAGAATGATCCTTCTCAGGTGGTGTCATGTTCGTGTAGGGGTCGCATTTACCATAACCACTTGAGTCACAACTACCAGCATGCCTTCAACTGCCACACTTCCACCGTCTTCCAGGTGCCATTGCGCAATATTTGGAACTGCTGGGTTGAGTTGTTATGAATGAATGGCTCTTTATTTGCATTATTATTATAATTTTAAAATTAACTTTTTCATAAACAGATTTTTAAGATTTTTCATTTTTAATATTTTTTATAATAATGGTGTTACATCCCTTTTTTTTGCTAGCATGACTTATACCAGTGCTCATGATATGCCTTTCCACTCCATTAAATTATTATTTTAAATAATGTTTTCATGAATGAATCATTATCATTTTTATTTGTAATAATATTATTATTATTCACCAGGTGGAGACCTTGCCAAACGATCCACAGACCTTCCTCACATGCTCTGAAGATGGCACTGTGCGCCTCTTCGATCTAAGGACCAATTCCAGGTGCATGCATGGGCGTTGTGGTCTTAATGGGATTTATTGGGTGTATTCTCTATGTCTCTAACGTGGGAAACAATCAACATTTCAATAATAGTACAACAAAATGACGAGGATGATTATATAGACAATAACTTGAGGATGATGATGATAATAATAACTTGAGGACTTTTTAAAGCACATACTTCATGTAAAATAATGATTAACTGAAACATGGGATGTTAATATTATCTACCATTATCTCTGCCGTTTCAATTCCGTTTCATGCTAGTATGGAATGGATGCGTTGATGATGATAAGGATAATAATGATGATGATGTTAACAGATGCAAGCACAGGATAGTGCAGAGGACTTACGAGGGGTATGGTGACCACGACTACGAGGGCAGGAGTGACTTTGATGACCCTCACAATGGAAGCGACAGGGATGCCTGCAAGGAGGTTTGTTATTGTTTTTCTTGTTGTTTTGTGTCAACTCTAGTTCTTAATCATTCAAGACTCAGATAATTGAGTATTAATCGGTCAATACTTGAAAGCCACTGTATAACAATAAGGAATCTATTATTTTATTTTGTGTTATACATATGGCAGCACATCCAGCTGACTTGCAGATCGTCAGTAATGAGCATGAGTGTGCACCCCTTCAAGCCCTACCAAGTAAGTGTGTGTCCTTTTGTCTAGGTGTCTTTGTTTTTTTCTGCTTTTCACTGTGTTTCCGTTTTTTTACTTTTTGTGCTTGTGTTTGTCTCTCTCTCAATCAATCAATCAAATCCTTTTTATAGCTCGTTTTCTTTTACCAAGGAATCTGTATTTGGTTTTTTATAGTGTTTTTTGGTTCCGTCATAATTTTTTCAAGTTATTGAATTCTGGAATTTCAAATATTACAAATATAGCAGCTTTTCACCAAAATAAAATATTAACAAATAAAAATACATATACTTTATGTAAGACCAATTTTAACATACACTTGCCATACTTGAAGCCCTTCAGGAAGTATTTGTAAAAGCTTAGAGGTTTTTGAGGAATGACTCATTTGAATGATCTATCTAATAGAAATCTTGGGGATGGAGTCCATACAACAGAGATAACTAATGAGAAGTAAAAGATTGAATTACTTGGGCAATGTTCTTTGCAAGGAAATCTATCGATGGTGTTAGGACTCCAAAATTCATTCAGTGGTAAAAGACATCAAGGATATCTGAATTTTAATATTGCTACAATAAAAATTCGAAAAGTAAAAAGTTTGAAGAACTGAACGAAGCCAAGGAGAAAGTTATCAAGTGCAATAAGCAGACGTTAATAAACGCATGATTATGGCTGAACGAAAATCATAAGATAATAAATTTATAAAATGACCAATTATTTTGTGAAACAATTAAATAATCTTTCAACGCCTCACACAACACCACAACCCAATGAAATTCTCCCACCCAATCAAAAGGTAGCTCTGGGTTGCTCAGACAACAGGGTGAGGGTCATTGACCGCAGATACTTGATCAAGGAGCCCACAAAGAGAGCCACAAAGAGGAATTATCTGTACCAGTTCTCCTGCGGCAAACCAGACAAGTACGAAATGTACCGACTCACATGTATTCAATACAACTCCACGGGCAGAAAACTATTGGCTTCCTCTTCCTCCAATGTCGTCTATCTGTTTGATTTTGATGTTGGTTTGCTTTTCTTATTTTATTTTTGCTACCTATTATTTTTTTATTATCTTTATTCTTTCCATTTTTATTACTATCGTTAATACACTGTTTGTTTTAATGCGTTTATTAATATATCGATTTATATGTTATATTGATTTCATTTCCTTGTTATTAAATACCCGTATATGAATTATTTTTTAACAATATAGTCATTTGTATTTCATCATGCCAGGAAGACAGCAAGACCTTCAAGCCTACCTCCAAAAACACACAAGTATCATTCGCGTTCACGCTTTTGTATAAGTAACAAATAATATTCAAGAGTATACATGTATATTAAAAGTAATCTCATGGATTAAACTATGTTGAAACAAAATGTGCAGGAGTTGCAGCAAAAGATGTCAAAACCACTTGAGCGAACCTCATCATCTTCATCCTCTTCCTCCTCCGACAACGAAGAACGACAAAAAGAAACAAATATAAAGACATCGACAACAGATACTTCATCATCTTCTTCATCAACATCATTCTTCTCAGCCAACTCACAATCATCCTTACCAACAACAACTCCACCGCCTTCTGGAGCAACAATATCGCGTGTGCACTTCCAGCCAGAGTCGAGACTCCCTCCACCTCCTTCGAGGACGCTGCCTTTGCTATCTCTTTTCGGCACCAATTCTCCTATAAGAAGGCTGAGGTTGCGAGGTGATTGGAGCGGCACCGGGCCCCATGCTAGACCTGAGGGTGACCATCATGCCACGGGTTGGTTTTGTTTTCAAAAAATCTTTTTATAGAATGTAAGTTTCAGTTATATTAAGAAAGTTTTTCAATTAGACTATTGTTTAATTTCCCTCTCAATATTCACCTTTTCAACAGCACTTGCCATATTATCACATCTGACACATCACAGCAGTGGAAAGAAGGATGAGCATGATGTCAGATCTTCTTAACGACCTCATCTTCAACAGGGCTTCTCGTGCAACCTCATCAACTACTTCCTCTACCGCAGCCAATTCACTCTCATCTACCGCAACAAATACAGTTCTTAATACCGCATCTACACCTCGGTTCACTACAGTTTCTTCTGCAGCTACAACAGATGCAACCACAATTTCAACATCTAGTGATACATATGCTCTTACCACTCCAACCGCGGTTATTTCTTTAGGTCTCTCTCCTCCCATCATCTCTACAACGTCTGCGTCTTTTTCACCTTCAACAAATGATCTTTTTGTTCCTTCTATTGTATCTGCTTCAACAAATAATACTGAAACACAGTCGTTTGATGTAGATGTTCAGGAAATGGATGAGGCTGTTGATCAAGAAAACCTCATTAAATACGATCCCATGCCAATTACAACTTCACAACCAAAATCTTGTTGTCACTTGAGTGATATCGCAATAACACAAAGTCAGAATGAAACTTACCCACAACACATAGAACAAATGGAAACTGGCGAAACAAAAGAATCGAATAATATTTTCAATGAGCCTAATGAAGATGAAGTGGTGTCAAAAATGGAGGTTGACCCCACACCAGAATCTGCCCCACACTTGAATTCATCCACCCAAGAAGCAGATAAACATAGTATTCCTCCAATTTTTATCGCCACCCCAGATTCATCTTCACCAATGCCCTCATCACCACCACTACCACCACCATCATCATCACCACTACCACAATCATCATTACCGCTACCATCACCACCACTACCACCACCATCATCACCACTACCACAATCATCATTACCTCTACCATCACCACCACTACCACCACCATCATCACCACTACCACTATCATCATCACCACTACCACAATCATCATCACCTCTACCACCATCATCATCACCGCTACCACCATCATCATCACCACTACCACCATCGTCACCACTACAATCTTCATTATCACCAACTTCTTCACTGCCATCATCACCATCATCCACGTCTTCTTCATCATCATCATCATCTTCTTCTTCATCATCATCTTCATCTTCTTCCTCATCATCATCTTCTTCATATTCACCATCTCCCGCTTTTACAAATAGTCAAAATCAAACACAAAGCCAACGGTTTTCTTTCTTACAAAAGTGAGTTTAAACTTTATAAGATGAATCGCACGAACTGTAATATTTGTAATTTTTTTAAACGTAGCTTTCTAATGTCCTCATCATAAGTTTGTTTCATCATCACCATAAACACCTCAAACCATCCCAAGTTTACTATAAGAGAATACCCACCATAAACACCACAAGTATCATACAATATATAATCTCCCTCCACAAACCACCCAAGTCTCAAACGGGATGTAGCTTCAAGAAAGATCCAGAGTATGGTAAGGAAGGGGCTAAAGAGGTCACGCAAGAATAAGAAACACAATGAGGAGGACGACGAAGACGAGGATTCAACAGATAGCGATTGTAGCGGTTGTAGATTTAGACTTTTTTAATATTGCGTTTGACCGTTTCTTGATGTTGTATTGAAATTGAGTTGTTCGTACCAGCCTTAAAATAATCTTTAATACCTCCTCCAAGCACCGCTTCTGTTTTCACTATCATATTTATTTAATGTAGACAACTTATTGACATGAGTCATAACTTCCTTCACCAACCAGACTATGTGAGTGACGTCATGGAATGTGGAGTTGTGCCAGCTGTGACCAGGTGCTTCAAGGGACATCGCAACTCCAGGACAATGGTTTGGAACCTTTTATCATTATATATATCAGCTATGCTAGACTAGGCTATTTTTATAGCTCAGTAACTGGGTTTTTTTTAATTAAACTTTCATATCTAAGAAAACTTACATTACCTTACATTGCATTCAAAGTTCATAATACTCAGTGGTCTAGAAACTCCTGAAGTTAATGCCATTATAATCATACTCGTAATTGATTTGACAGCATCCGGTTTAGACTTCATAATACTTTATACTAATAAATTAGAAAGCATTTCAATTGGGACTGCAGTGAGAAGTTTTTTTAATATTGGTTTTTGTATGTAACTCATACATCCCGCAGATAAAAGAAGCTTGTTTTTATGGAGACAAGTATATCATAAGTGGTTCAGACTGCGGTAGGATGTTTGTGTGGGATATGGAGACTGAGGAAATAGTGATGTTGATGGTTGGAGATAGGAGGGTTGTCAACTGCATCCAGCCACATCCCACTCTTCCAGGTTTGTTTGGGAAGATGGTTAATAATCTTTCAGTATTGTATGCCACTCATTTACTCTGAGTTGAGAAAATGCATTTTTATCCTTCATGCTACTTTAAGCTTTCAATTTTGATGTTTTTTCAAACTTCAAATAATTCCATGGTTGGAAGTGATAGCAAGCAGTGGCATCGACTATGATGTGAAGTTGTGGATGCCTGAGAGTGAGCAAGTGTGCTTCGATGAGGAGGAAGTTCAAAAAGTAACATTGATATTTCATATGACCAGAGATTTATTATTTGTTTTCTAAATCTCAGTCATATTAATTTAATGTCATGTTATATGCTTATAATCTTTATTTTTTTCTCTTTTTTATCATTTCTCTTCGACCAACTTTACTTGTTTTCCTTATTCTTATTTACAAAATCAAATGTTTTTTACCATTTTGAATCATTGGCACAATCACGCAGGTGATAGAGGTGAATGAGTCAATGGCAGACAAGAACAGACGAAGCCTCACAGTGCCCACCCTGATGACCCTACATGTCCTCTCTTCCTTCGGGGTCATCAACTCCAACTTCCTCAACCTTTGATCGTTAAAGTTCAGATGAAAGGATGCTGATTGATTGCAGAAGAGTTCCAATTGAGAACAGCAAAGTACCGCATATGAATGAATTTGGTTTAAATTGTAAACCCGTCTCCTTAAAAGCACATTTTTTTGAATGCAGTTTTACATGTTGCTATTAAGTTCCACGTTGACTTCATCGAACTTACCTGTGGTTGATTCAATTCAGTTGAAACCATGATTGAAAACTGGTAATTTTCATAAATAAAGGGTTGCAATATTTGAAACCTGCTTCTATTGGTTGCGAGGTTTATGTCGACTTATTGATAAGTATAACGTTCTAGTGTGGGGTTCAGAGGAAAAATTTTTTTCAAGTGCTTCAAATGATGAGTCTAGAATGAAATACTACAACTTATCGTGATTAAACTCTTTAAATAGTGTGTCTTTTAACATTACCGTCACCACTTTATGATAAATACTTCAAAAAGACAATTTAGTTATAAATGACCAAAAAAAACTTGCATTATCAAAACATTTGTATCAACAATCTTACAAGGTCTATAAACAAAAATTGAATGTATTTCATAACAACTAACGTCTGTAAAAAGCCATAAGAGTTGCAATATGTCAGATATAAGTGGTTTAAACGTTACAACTGTGAGGTTAAAAGGTTGGGTGGAAAAGCACTTTCTGGAAAGAATCGATTTTGGTCTTTGCAATTTTTTAATGAAATGTGTGTGGTGGGTGCTCACAAGCGGCAGTGTTGAATTTAAAGCTATGAGAGCCTTGCGAAGCGAAATTGATGTAAAAATGATCAAAAACATAAGTAAGTAAATATAAATTTATCGATTGAGAAATTAATGGATATAGAAAGGAACTGAAATAGTCAAATCAAACATTCCAATGCTGTAAAAATATATAAAATCGTCATTCATGAAAATCATCGCAATCAAAAGTTGGTGTTGGTGAGCTGTCAGTAGTATAGCTCAAGTAAATAAACGCCCAAAAAACCCATATTATATTAAATAGCATTATTCTTGAGAAATAATATAACAAATCCAATATATGGTTAAGCCCAATCCCGATAGGAGATGAATTAAATAAGTATGCAGGAAAGAAGAGAAATAAATGAGAATCAACAGAGAGGGGGTGGAGTTGGAGGATCAGGGTTGGAATTGTTGTTGTCCTGTCATGGTTTTATTTTTGTTATTATTACTGTTGTTATTTTTATTAATAGAATTAGTAATAATATTCTCATAGTTATGAGTCGTAGACATCTTTTTGTAGAATTATTCCTTTATTTTAGCTTCAAAATAAAGGTTCTTTTAAACGCATTTTAGAAAAAAATCTGAAAAACAAGGTATAACTTGGAGAAAATTTGAGTCTTTTTTAATTAAATGCAACTTCGTGGTAACGCTCTGGCGGTCGATAACTAATAACAATAAAAATAATATTCTGTATTAATTTTTGACAATAATGATTATTTATATTCATTTTTTTTCAATTTTAATTTTTTTTGGTTTATAACTTAATTAGTTGAAACTATTCAGAATTACTTTAATACTTTTCTGAATAAACTTGAGCTTGTTAAAAAAACTCAGAGAACATTTCATTTTAAAGCTAAAAACAATAATGATTAACTAAATAAATATAAAAATAGTTTGTATACTTGATAATGTGAGTTCAACTTATGAAAAGCTTCGTGTTATTATTCCGTTAATAACAGTGTTTGATGTAAAATCGTTTTTTTTAACAATAATTGATCATTGATATTAATCTTAATATCAATATTAATATTTTTATTATGTATTACCATTGATAGTATTATCAGCATAGTCGTGGTTCTTAACAGGTCTAGGTTTCAAGTGAATTTATCATTGAATAGTTAAGCAAGTGGGACATAAGTTTGCTTCAAATAGATTTTAAACTACTCACTATTGACTAATTTTTCCCACCCACACCTTTTTGACAAAAGGTTTCATTCATTTAAAATAGAGTTTTAATCAATACAGAATAATACGCAGTATCTAATTAGTTTATTGCATAAACATTAGATATGCTAAAAATAGATGCCTCATAAAACTATGATTGCAACAAGCACCAAAAACATCTGTATCATATTAGAAATATATGTGTCATCGATTTATTTTGTGATTTTTTATTCATATACAAATACCAAAACTTGTTTCTCAACAAAATATATTCATTTTCAAAAGCATTTCAACCCTCTCAAAAAAGATCAAAGGCATCTACAGATGTTTGATACTTAGCTGCTCATTAATACATGCAGCCTCTCTCACTCCCAACTAACTCACCCTGTTGGTAGGCTTCTCATTGAGGGCCCTTCTGAGTGATGGAGGTCGCAGAAAGTACAGAGCTGTAGCAACAACCATCCATCCAAGCATGATTATAGTCATGGTCCCAAAGCCTCCTGCACTCATGTCACCACTGGGTCCTGGAGCTATGAGTGTGTGTGTTAAGTTTTATAATGTGCTGAGCTGGTGTTTCTGTGATGAAACTTGTACATAAGCAATGGTACTATAATTTTGAGTTGTTTTTCTGAAAAAGCATTTAATTATGGTGTTATATTAAAATTTGAAAATTGATTTAAAATCAGCATATGTTGAAAAAGTTTTTTTAATATTTGAATTTAATCAATAAAGCCCCATAATCCTACCATCTTGAATGCACTCTTCATCAGTACAGTATGATTGAGAGTTTCTTATCTGGAAATGTATTTAAAAAATTCTATATGTAAAAAAAAACTTAAAGGGTAATGAAATATTCTTTTTTAAAGTAACGAACCACATTGAGAAGCCTTGCCATGGTGGCGTCATGGCCCCATATGCACTCACACAGGTCGAAGTTGCTATCAGACATCTTTGAATTGGTGATTTGTGAGTTATGGTAGTAATTTCGAATGAATTTTGAAATTTTTCTTTCTGCGTCGCAGATTATTCAGTATTCAAAAACTCTAAAATTGAAACTGAACAAATTTTGAAAAAAAAATAACGCGAAATGTTAACACATTTGGTTTAAATAGAAAAAAATTTTAAATTTATAGAATTCTATCTTACGGTTTATTTATTTTTGATAACAGTAATCAAAAAGGAAGTTATAACTTTTAACAATTTTTGAAACTTTTCAATTTTTTATTAAATTTTATTGAAGAATATGATATTTATTTCTGAATCCAGGATATATACATTGGACACTTACAGTGTTTATCTCGATAAATTGTCTTAAATCCACGTAATAGAAAAAAATTAAAGCGCTTAATAGGAAAAATTAAGTTTATCAATATTTTTTATTTTAAAAAATTTTTAATTTATTTTGAGTTATGTTTATATACACTTTTTTTGGTAAAATATTTAACAACTTGCTTATATCAACAACAGAAGCAGTTAACAAATTATTAGTGTTTAACAATACAAAAAGCACAGCGTCACACTTCATTACTAATGCAAAAGCCGGTTCAAAATGTTGAAGAATCGTGATCAATCTATTTTCATTTTATTTTTCAAGTTTTGTCAAGTTTATGATCACTCTAGACACGAACATCAAAACATCCGGAACCTTCATTGTTGTTGTAAACCTTGGTGCTCCTATTGACAATGAGAAGTGCCCCCTTTTTTACCTCTATCAATTTGGACCACTTCTTCACAGACACTTGCTTCCACTGGGTCCGTCTACAAGCTCTTGGTTTCAAGCGGTGTAGGATTGTTTTCGTCGGCCCGTTACCGGGCTCGAGCCCGCGTGGGCCGACAACTAGCACCTGCTCCACAGTGTGTTTCCGCTACATTAAATTTGTAAAAAGTACTTTGATCTATAAGGAAAAGCACTTCGTAAATACCGCATTACTTTACATTAAATTATATTACATTAAAAAAAATGAAATTTATCGTGAACGTGACAGAGGGAACAGTTGTGAAGGAAGAAATAAAGGTGAAATTATAATAAGATATGACCGGAGGAAAGGTGATTTGTTGACTATTAATTGGGATAGAAGAAGAAGATCCCTATGATTTAAGATAACTTTTGATGGGTTGATGAGAGGCGGTTGTTTGTTTAATATTTTGTTGTGTTTGAAGGTAGTTGAGAACAAAAGTCGAGTGTATTTTTTTGAGGTTAGATTTTTTTCTTTCATGAATAATATTTGTTGGTGTAGTTTTTATATTTACTGTGAGACTGTTACTAAAATTAGTTTATTTTTTATATCTAGGGTGTTGAGGTTTTTTCTTTATATAGTGAAAAGGATGAGAGAGAAGGAAACTTGTTGATTGTTTTGTGAAGGATGAAGAGCGAGGTGATATTGTAATGGTGGTATTTTAGTTTCATTGTGTGATGTTGCACGTTTGTGTCTTCGCTGCACCCAGTTATAATTGTAAGTGCCATAGCTTGAATTATTTGGAGTTTTTGGAGTGAGGTTTTAAGTATGATAAGAGACCAAACAATTGAAGAGTACTCTAATATGAGTATCATTAAGGTTTTGTAAGTTATTATTCGACTTTTTTTGCTTTTCTCCAACTTTTTCGTGGTAAGAAGTTTCAACGCATCAAGTGTTTTGTATGCTTTGATGGTAGAGTTATTGATGTGGGTGTCATAGTTTAACTTAGGGTCAATAGTTGGTCCTAATATTTTTGGATTTTTGAATTAGGGATGAGCGTCATATTAATGGTTATATGTATGCTTGGTTATATCCTACTGGGTCAAAAGTAAGTAGAGAAATTGTTTTTTTGCTAGTATTTATAGTTAGTTTGTTTCTGTTGTTCTCTATGTAAATATTTTAAATTAGGTTGAAGTAGTTTTGTTGCAGTAGAAATTTTGTGGTGCGAGCATGTAATAGTGATGTTAACTGCATAAGTGATGATATTGGTGTTGTTGCTTTTGGGAAGAGGAATATCTGAGAGGTAAATATTGAAAAAAATTGGGAAAAGAGCATCTTCTTGAGGAACTCCAGGTTTGGTATATATGATTTTAAAGGAGGTATTGTTTCAACGTTCACAAATAACTCAAAAACTAGGCACTGATGAACGTGTCCCAACTAAATTAAATAATTAAAATGAAGGTTTTTAATAGGCTGTTCTCTTCAAAAAATATAATGTTTTGGAAGCTGCGTCTTTAAAAACCTTCTTTTTTGCAATATATTAGGTGTAAGGACTATTTCGAATATCGAAATTTATGGATTTCTGAATGTCTTTTCGTAATACAAATACAAATTGAGTTTCAAATTGAAAAATTTTTTGAAGTTTTAAGGATATCTCATTTTACACAGGTTGTCAACTCAATGAGCTAACAATACTTGGAGGTAAATAATTATCGTGTATGACTTTAAATGACATCAAAGAAGCATTCATAGTAATGTAACGGTTATGCAAGAAAGAAATAAAAATCTAATGTAAAAAATAGAATAAATAGTGAGTGGAGTTATAACGTTTAAGGACTCTTAATTAAACACCCAACGTCAATATAAACTTTAACCATTGATCTTATGAGCAAACAGTCATTTTTCTAAAATTCAATTTAATTTAATTCAATGAATTAAATATTATTCATTTAATTGAATTAAATTAATTTATTTAAAATTTATCTTTGAATTACGAAACTACAACTGCTCAAAAAACACGAGTTTGCAATTATGTGTAACGTTTGAATAATACAAAATTATATATGGAAACCTACCTTTTGATGTTCATAATCATTGAAGAACAAGTTAAGAGACTGCTATAGAAGCTCAACTAATTAATTGTTGGTTAAAACGTTGAGTAACGTTAGTTTTGATGCTTTGATGTTATGTCGATGTTGAGCAAACCTCAATCTCGTGCCAAAGTTCGTCAGGATTCTCGTCTATATAAAGACTTTACCCGATCATATCTTAAACATTTTAATATTTTAGATTCCATATATCTACGTAAAATTCTTGTTACTTTTCAATTGTTATTTAAGTTGATAAATTGAGTTTACTATATATATTGATTATTTATTCGAAAAATATCCGATAAGCAGTGAAGTTATTTAATTTGATGAATTATTACGAACAGAGTACAAAATTCCCAAATGACAACTCTTCCTTCTACGACTACAACCAGGATTACCAATATAGCTTGTACAATGGTTTCCAGGCTAACTTCATCAATCCATATAACTCTTCAACACAACTTGCAAACACCAATGAAGCCAGCGGTCATTATTCAACAGTGGAATGCAACGATTTGATGGTGTGTAGTGGGCATTCGTGTCATTGTAATGGGCTGGAGTTTTCTATGGTGAGAGATACGAGCCTCAATCGCCAGCCCTTTATACAGTCTTACAACCAGATAAATATTCTTACTAATAATTTCAATAGTTACAAAACTGGTATAACAAATCATGTTAAGAGTTATAACACTTTTGATAATAGTTTTCATGTAAACAACAACATCCCTAGCGATAATAAGGAAAATATATATTTATATGATGGTGTTAACAACAAAAATTATGATTATATCCATAACACGGTCCAAAACTACCCTGAAATACTTCTCAGTACCGTTTCTTCAGATTCTCCCAGCATCAACCAAACTAATTTTTTTGACAACAGCAAAAAACTTGAAACAAAAAATTGTGAAAATGTTTTTCCCGAGAAAAAAATAAAAAAGCGACGTCACATTCTCAAAAAAGAACATCAGATTCTTTTAGAAACTGCATATCAACAGCAAAAAAAATTCCCATATTTCGATAAAAATTTGAGAGAAAAGTTAGCGAAAGAGTGCGGCATTCAATCAATCCAGGTTAGAAAATGGCTGAGCAATAGAAGAAATAAAGATCACAACACCAGATCTTTGTGTGACATTGCTGCAGGCAGAGAAATGTACAGAACTTCAAAATCTTCATACTTACATGAATATTAGCAGTTTTTTAAGTATTTATTTTTGACTTAACTTTCCATTACTCAAAATGAAGCGATATAAAAATATTTTTGGAATTTCAATAAAAAATTGTAAAAAGCTATCTAGAAAAAGCATCGCTTTTAATAAAACTTCTTTTTTGTTCATAGTACATTATTTATATGATAACTGAAATCTAAAATCATGTACTTATAAAAATTTGCGCTTCAAAAATGAATATAGTTTTTATGAATTATGTTTTTTAATACATATTTTGTAAAAAAAATTAAAAATCATCAATAAAAAATATTATAAAATATTTTTTACTAAAGAAAAAATATTTTTGTCTTCTAGAAAATCTGTCTAACTCATTGTTCGTAATGTAAGAATTGTTCATCATTCGAAGAAATTACGCCACAGGTTATTGCTCAAAATTTTATTTTTAAACTTTTATTAAACAAAAATATTTTTTAAAATTGATTAATCATTCAAGATCTGTACAAAAAATCGAAAGTTATTTGTTTTATAAGCATATTTTTACCGGTCGTAAAACGTTACTCGACCGACCATCGTCATACACTGCATTTGTGTCATTTAAGAAATACCAACAATAATTTTAGTGAATTTGTTTCAGATGAGACGTCACGAGCACAAATCACTCAACGGTTGTTGTATTTGTCGTTGTAAATCTTCAACTTCAAGATTCGCCAAAAGCGATGTATGGGAGAAATACTTCCCGATGTGTTTCCTGTTGCCACCCAAACAGCGAAAAGGCGACATTTGTAATGCTTGTGTTTTGGTGGTCAAAAGATTTTGTAAGAAAAAGAAGGAAACAACTTTTGAATATGTAAATAAATTTCAACATCGATCAATTCATTATTCTCCAATAAAAATTCTTAAATTCTAATAGTTTAGAAATTATTTTAGAAAATATTACATTCAAATATCAAGCTTTATCTTTTGTTTCAAAACCTAATGTTCTACCATGGTTAAACGTCAAAGGTGGTGGATTGTAGGAGTGGGCCAGGCAGCAAGAGTATGGCTAAAATAAAGAAGAAAAGAAACATCATTCAACAACAAAATAACAGCTTCACACAAGGTATTACATCATCATTTCAACTTGCTCATCACTATGTGAAAATTCAGATTTAAACTTAAAAACATTACACAGATGTAAAAATTTTCAGAATGTAATTTTCAAGAATTTGAACAAATTTATTTTTTTTAAACTAACTACATTTTTCATTAAATTTCATTTCACATTAATTAAACATTATTATCTTTCTAAATTATTCAATAAAATTTCAAATGATTTCATATCAACTTCAACCATTTACACTCACAGCTAAAGGGTTGAAGGAAATCAAAAAAGATTCACAAGTAATTACCAAGCTTAGTTATTACATTATTCCACCTCCACTGCCATGCCCATAGCATGGAACTTTGTCAACATTTCATATCCCTTGCATGAAACATGGCACTTCATTATCATTGTATTAGACTTATTTACAAAACAACAATGTCATAAACATTCATAAATTCAGTTAAGCATGCAAAAAAAATTACTAAATTCACAAATATTATTTTTAGAAATATCAACAAATATTCAGAAAAATTATGCAATCAAAAAACATTAAAAGTAGCTAAGCTTAATCAAATGATCAAACTCCATATACAATTCATCAAACACCATACATGACCTTGCCACTCACACAGCCCAAACACCAGATGAAGAGGAAACAAGGCAAAGATAAAATCTTTAGGACTCTCTGTAAGCAGTATTACTGATTATATCCAATTTAGTTTTTGTAAATATTTATATAGCATGCTTAGAAATAATGGGGCATAATTAAGTTTCTAAGTGGTAGATTTCTCAAATGGATTTCAATTTAAATGCAACTGTCATCACCAATTATTATTTCATTATAATCAAGTCACCCTCTATAGCTCAGTGGTTAAGCATTAGACTAATTATCTAAAGATACCAGGTTCGATCCCACGAGGGCCGGCAATAGTCCAAATAGACTAGTGACCTGTGAAACCAATCAATTGCGCAACCGAAACCCCATATGGGAGCAATCAAATGGTTGACATATCTTAAAAATATTATTATCTGCCAAGAAATATTGCTTTAATTTTTCTCATTGGCATATGTTTTTTATAATAGTTATTTATTGTTACAATCAGTCACTTCTCAAATGCACATCATTAATGTTCTTATATGACCCATTCCATAGAGATTTTCACCATAGTTCTCACCTTAGCAACCTCAATCACTTCACCAAGCTCTGTAAATAGGCATTAATAATTTTTTTATCACCATTGGTTCTGGGCATGACGTTAAACTGCACCGAAGACAGCGTCTCCAATTTGAGACTGCTTTCCTGTTATAACCTGGATAACAGTAGACTTCAGTAACAGGTATCGACAAACTGATATCCTGGTATCGTTGTCATTTGGCTTGACAGAGGATCATTTTTTATTGACAACGGCAAGGCAAACTGCCCAAGTGTGGGAACGGTGGTTCTAGAAATTTGATAGTTTCAAGTTGGAGTTAGCTTGGGCTGGCAGTTCTATGAAAACTTTGTCCCAACTAAAAAATGGCTTTCATTAGCCGAGTGCTGTATACCCCAGCTACTGGGATGCCTACAGCAATATAATCTAATATGGATATTATTATTATTGTTAGCACCACATTATACAATCATTATCATCACCACAATCATCATCATCATTACACTCTTTAAATAGACATATTTATTATCACCACCATCGTTATCATCACCACCACTATTACCATCATCACTACCATTACCCAGCACCCACCTGCATGGTTTAATTGTTATCACACCATTGCATTACATCACTATCATCATCATCACCACTTCTCCACCACTCACCCCAACAGTTCAACCCAGTGAGATGCAGTTGATGAGTCACATGACATTTTGCCCATACGAGCAGTCGGATGGGTTATCGTGGGGGGATGTACACATGCAACACGGCTCCATCGACCTGCCTGAGTACCTGGAAGCTCACTTTAAGGGGTTCGTTAATTGTGTTGTTGTTTTCATTCATTTTCTTAATATAATTTATATCATTTTATTTATTTTATCAATTTTTTTTTCATTTATAATCTTTTTATATTTTTTATTCACATTATCATTTTCAATTATATTTTCATCATTCATTTTTCGTTATTTTAAATACATTTTATATCCAAAAATTCATCTGAAGTTTTCGATAAGCAAATCTTATCATAACTCATTAGCCTAATTAGGCAAATGAATCTGAATAAACTATATAAAGTCCAACTTAGGATGTTTTTGATGAACAAACATTGTTTGTATCCCTGCTCAGACATCATCGTTCTTGTTCATTTTATCACCAATTTGTTATAATAATTAACCTTATGCAAATGAGCCGGGAGACGTTGAATGATTAATATCAATGAAATAAATAATAATAATTATTATTTTTATGTTGTTATTATTATTATTGTTATTTATTTTAATATTACTATTATTATTATTAGCATTAGGAGAATATTTATATTTTTTATTTTGATTCATGTAAACAGAGAATCATCAGAGGTTGGCGTTGATGACGAATTTATGATAATAATAATAATTATTACCATTGTTGTTGAAATATTTAATAACTAATAATAGAATGTTATTATAAAAATATAAATATTGTTATATATAACACTATAAATGTCATTTGAGTAGATATAAATTAGCCAATATTTAATGTGCTAGACACAAACTCAGGCTTATTTGAAGATAAAGCTCTTCATAAGCACAACTCACATCGAGTGCTTCATAATATAAGTAATTCTTACGAAAAGCTTCCTTATCAACTGAATCTCCGCGTTTGTTTTGGAACCATGTCATAGTAGGCTTGTTTAGCCTGGGAAGGATATCTGTAAATAGCAGCAGTTGATGTCTCTTTCATGACTGGGTACATTCGTTAGTTGAAATGCTGTCTTTATAGTATTGAGATGGGTAGGTGAAGGGGGTTTAAAAAAACATAAGATAGGGGAACGCATAGGTGGAATGATACCAATTGGAACCGTGATAAGGATAGTTGGGATGTGGTGCTGATGATGATTTGGATGGCGATGATAATAGTGGGGATGTGATGATGATCAGGATCATCATCATGATAATGCTGAGGTTCATATAAATAATGATAATACAAAAATAAAAATGATGATGATGGTGTTGAAAATAAGAAGGATGATGATGATGGTTTTGAGGATGAGAATGATGATGAGGTTAATGATAAGGACGATGATGATGAGGTCGATGATGATGATGATGTCAAGGATAAGGATGATGATGATGGTGTCAAGGATAAGGATGATGATGATGGTGTCAAGAATAAGGATGATGATGATGATAATGATAATAAAAGTTTTAAGGATGATGACAGTTTATTCTCGTTGCAAGTCATCAATCAACTTGTTTGTAATTGCGCATTTATATCTCTAGGCTGCACCATAACACCACATAAGCAAGCATTATAGTCTGGTATGCCTATATGTTCTTTTGATGGGGTAGGAGCCATAAGGTAGCGGTTTTGATGCCGATATTTGAGATTTGTGTTTGAAATAAAACCATGTTATTCTCTCGATGTTCATGCATAATGATCATGTTTAAATATTCCCGTAATTAATACAAACTTTTGTCTTGTTCGTATAATAATTCATATGCAATTAAATCCACATCACACACCAATCCATCCATGTAATCTAACATGTTTCGAAATGGAAACAAGAAGATAACAATAAAAGAATTTCAATTTCAAAACATCCATAATCAGCCAATATACATTCCTCTAGCACCCAGTGACCTCGGCAGCATGTTTACATGTGGTATGCTAATTTGAGAAAGGCTTTTACGTTATATAATCACTAGAGTCGGTATCAAGAAAATTTTTCATACGAGTAATAGTATGACTCAATAATAGAGATACTAACATAATAGAAATAATAATAAAACATAATAAAAAGAATAATAAAATGAATAAAAATTAAAAATGATTTTTCAAATCTCAAATGGATTTCAGTTGAATTGTAAATGTCTCAAATTGACTCTTGATTGATTGTGGAAGGTGAAGGCCACACAGTATTAAAATGTCCTATTATTATATCTCATTTATTATCTTTTGTTATCTTTTGGCCTCATTGTTTATTTGTTGATCATTCCTTTTAAATGCAAATGTCATATTGGTTTAAAGGATTTTCACGCTATTGTTTGTATTGGGATTACGTAAAGAATTATTGGGAATTCTATTACGATGAAGCACTTCTCTTCCATGAGGAAATATTTTTTTATAATGACGAGCGTTTGTGTTATACTAATCGACTATCTTTCAACAATATATCACACGGGGGCGCCTCAATTGCTTGCCTTGGCGCTATATAAATAGTTTCATTATTATTAATGGAACATGCCGAATAGTTTTCCAATTCTAAGAAACACTGTCAGAGTTTTGTTTTGAATGGAGCCTTCCACCTACAGATCCATTCAGCTGAACCCGATGGTGGAAACTTGATGTTTAGAAAAGCTTCATTTGAAATAACAATTTTTTAGTGCTCCTCTAAACCGACCTCAAAGCTCTTACTCATTATGGCGGTGTTGTGTCTTGACTAGTGAATGATGATATCAAAACATAGATCCATGTAAACTTCAAAAGTTGAATATTCAATGAGTTAATTTTAATTACAAATGCCAACCATTTGAGTTTCTTTTATAATGCTTCATTTAATAAGCAATCGATAAAATTCTCTCATCACCTGCAGGTACAAGCTGTGTTGTGGCATCTTGTTTCACAGTGAGAAGACAGGTGAAGTGATATGTCCCAAGGCCTTCTACAAGCCATGCCCGCTACACCTCCAACTGGCACACAAACGCTTGTCCTTATCTTCCTCGCCCACCAACTCTATGTCCGGTCACTCTTCCTCCTCCCCTTCTTCTCCTCTTTCTCAGTTTCAAGATGAAACTCAACAGTGTATTGAAGAGGAGGAGGATGATGAGAAGATGGAGAAGGAGAAAGGAATGAAGGAAGGAAGGTATCAAGAGGGCAGTGTCAATTTTTGCGTGGTGTCACAGATGTGCTATTGAAGATGAAGACGACGATGATAGCTGGAGTTTCCGTTATGATAATGATGTTGATAATTGTTTGATACATAATGTTGCCACGGTTAAGACATTTGTGGCGTGTTGCATGTATGTTACCACTTCTGAGTCATGTCATTTCATTGTTATTATTTTTCACTATTCATTTTCAGACCAAATAGGAAAAAGTAATATATACCATATTTGTGTGTGTGTGCATGCGTGTGTGGATGTAGGTGTGTGTAGTTGTGTTTGTGTGGCTATGGAGTTGTATAAATGGAAGTGTATATAAAGGCATGTATGCTTAAATATTTGGTTAGTTTCAGTATCTTGTTGAGTCATATCCAGTTTGAAATTGATACGGTTTAGGGGATGATTGCTCGTTGTTTGGTGTGTTGATGAGCTCGATCACAGGTTATAGAATATTTTCTCAATGTTATTTCTTTGTTCTTTATAACTCAAATTATCAAATAACCTTTTGTTTGACTTTTAGGAAAATTTATGGTGAACATGAACGCCACTTTACACATAGCTTCCATTGCCATTGTAGATTAGTAGTGTATAATAATGAAGATGATGATGATGGTAGTAGTGATGATGATGATGGTGAGACTGTTGTTTATATTAATATTATTGATGTGAATGAGGATGGCGATATTGGAAGTAGGAACACTAATAATAAGAAATAATGTTAATGCAAATGATGTTATCAGTTACAATTATGCTAATGATAATTAAAATAATGCAAATAACTGAAATTGTATCTTCATTCTTATTTTGATGACGTAGCATGAAGACTATAACACGTGATGAGGGTATAATGCAATACTCCGGCTATTCACCGGGCTATCACTTAGCAATTTAAATGAGATTTATGCTGTGTGCCTGTGCTTAAGGTCGCTAGCATCTCACAACTCATTACATATTCATCTTTTTTTTATTAATTTATGCATTTATATAGTGTTTTAAATTTATATATAATCGTAATTCATGTCATAAATGATAAAAATGTTAAATTTGAACCAGTATCTATTGTGTGTAGTTTTAAACTTCACCCATGTGTTTGAGTGCTTAGGAAAATTTAATATAATCAGTTGCATCAATTCCTCATGGCTTCAGTTTATTTTGATTGGATTTGTGACTTAATCTCAATATTTTCATCACTATTTGCGTTTCTAGCTTTAATGTTTTTGTTTTTTTCTATAAAATAATATTAATTGTTTTTTACTTGTCACTTTCAATTATTCTTTTATTTTTAAATGGCTTTTTTTTAATTTTCTTAATTATTTGCATTATTTATAATATCATTTTTATTTATCCTATATTTCATTTTCATCCTCTTATCAATTATTCAACTTCGTAGGTATATATTATCATCCAGTTAATGTTATAGGAGTGCTTATTCCATTTAAACCTCCGCACACACACGTATTTAGACGCATTTACCTTCTTCGAGGTTCTTAGTGCTGTTGTGATGTTGTTCGTCATTTCTTCATGTAGTACCTTGATGTACCATGTGATCCCATGCGGCACCTGGTCCATTTGCATCCACGCCTTTGTGTTTGTGTGTTATGCGTGCAAAATTTTTGAGGAGTTTCATAAAAGCCGATTGGTACTCACGTATTTATGCAAGTTGATTATTTCGTTTAGGATTATTGTTTTATTTGTTAGTTATTAGCGAGGTTAGCATTGTTGTTATGTATCAAATTTCTACTCTTAGCTTTATAACAAGATTTTGGTTGGACGACTTTGATGTTGATATATTTATTTGGTGATATTTGCATATTAGTTGTCTCAACTTCCACAAGATGTTTGAGAGCGCACCCGGGTCCATTCCGGCTACCTTTTCAAAATTATTTCCTTATCGTTAGCTATTTTAATTCACACAACCGTTTCACACAAACCAATTTTGTAATGGCTTAGGAAAATTTAATATTTGGCATGAATGTCATCGTTAGTTACATATTACTCTGCTTACCTCATTGCGCTCTCAATCAAAATTAGGCCATTTTAACTCGTCTTTTTTAAGTTGAACTACTACAAAATCCTCGCCTCCGTTTTATTTATTCATTTATGGTTTTGTTGTATCCAAGTTTTTATTGCACGTGATGTTCTGATGTTTCTCATTGATTTTATTTTTTACCGAGTTTTAGTCAAAATTTGCTTCTTAAAGGGCATATTTGTTCAAGACACTCAGCTATCAGTAACCTTATTCTCTTTATCGTCGAGTTTGTTATCATTATAAGTCAAATTTTTAATTTTAATGAATAATTTAGATTCAAATAAATGTTTTCCAAAGCATTAACTAATTGATCATTAAACATCTTCAAAAGCTTTGGCTTTCAGTTGAGGGAGTTTGCTGATCGTTTGTCTAAAAATTTAAGCTAAATTTTTTCAGACCTTCACGAGCCAGTGAGGTCAGGTGTGTAACCAAAAAAGCACTTTTTTTTTTCTTTTTAAAATTTTCTATGGCTTTCATGCTGTAATTTTAAATTGTGTTGTGGGTGTTTTGGTATCCCAGCGAGGTCAGGCGTGTAACTAAATTTTCTTTGAAATGGTTTTATAAATCAAAAAACTGTATTTTAAATAAAAAGCTTTAGGATGTTATTGGAAAAAATTATTTGATGAAAGACGATATCAAAAATAATTAAGGTCAAATAAAACCAACTTCGAAGAGAAAGTTCGAAAATTTAAAAAAAAATAGTTGCTATACAAATCAGTGTTAATCAAATAGAATGAACATTTTAGAAGCCAGACTATCAATCGAAAGGAACAAAAATAAAATTCTTTATTATTTTATCGAGTGGAAAGTGTCATTGACATTCATCAAATTTAAAATTGCAACAAATAGAAGAGAAGAAGAGTCAGAAATGAGAGTAGATCTGACATAAGATATGTCTGATAGTGATGAAGGTTACACACAAAAGAGCAATGTTCGGCAAGATGAACATATAATTCTCCAAAGAAACAAAAGATGGAAGAGGAAACATGGAAGAGTTGTTATAGAAAGAAATGACATGAGAAATGGACCAGTGGTGGAAAAGATGGAAGGTGCATGGGCGTCCCTCCGTCAACACTCTTCCTCCATTTGCAACATCAAATCACGTTTATTATGCATATCCACAGCTATGGTGACGACCTGCTGATCGTTAGACTTGAAATAAACTTTATTATGTACTTTGCAACTTTTCTCTAAAGAGCTTCTCGGTTTGGGAGATGGAATCATTGAGTTAGAAGAATTTTGAACGAGTGTTAAACTGTTGCAGTTGTTTGTTGCATCTCCGCAATTGTTTAAGACTTGTTTTTCTGCGTCTTGTTTGTGCGTGGACTGTCTGGTGATTTGGTATGGCAAGGGAATCTTCTCGTTAACATGAGCAACTAATGGTTTATCGTGAACACCTGCAGCTTCGAAACTGGTGCAAGGAGCTTGATCGGACGAAGGAAAAAGATTTCCAGACTGGATGTCAGATGAAACAGTTGAAGAAGAGACGGCTCGTTTCTTGTTATCAGTCATTGAGATGTTGTTTTTTTCGTTCATGACGGCCATCACCATGGAAAAGATGTCACTGCCTCCCATGAATGAGTTGACCAGGGGCTGCTTCACTTGCTGGTAGCTGCCCTTCTGCTCCAACAAGCTGTGCACACTGTTGCTGAACTTGTTGCTTTCTTCATCAATGTTGTCACCCATGCTCATACTCTGCTTCTTGCTGCTTGTGTGTGTAGTGATTGTGGAGGATGTTTTGACAGTAGTGAAAGTGCTGGCGTTACACACGTTGACAACTGAGTCTCTGCTCATATACACCGTGGATGACCCAGTGACAGGCGAGCAATCAGACGTTTTAAAGCTGACACTTCTACTTGACGTGGGAGAACTGCATCGTTGGAAGCTTGAACGGAGGGTGGTTGCAGTGGTGGTGGTGGTTTTGTGGGTGGGGTACTTGAGGGAGATTAAACAACTTGGTCTGGAAAATGTGACATTGTTTGTTTGCTTAGTCGAAAGTTCATGCAAGTAAGCTTTGTTGTTTTTGTCGTAGTTGATTTTGTTGTCACTTAGGTATTCGGCCAGAGATTTTTTGTAGGCACTGTGATCCGGGTGTGTTCTGAAATGGTGATCAGCAAATCATCAACTCTACATAACTCATTATCAATCTCTACTTCCGTTCCCATGCTAGCATGGGTTGGACATTCTACATAATGAAATAATGAAAGCATTACTCTGTATGGCTAGAAGTTGGAGGATGTGTGTTGGGGGGTGAGAAGGAGCAGGTCTGGCTGGCGAGTTTGTTGATACTTTTGGAGCTGCTTTTGCTGTGGACGTTGTTGTATAGAGAGGTGCATTGGTTGGAGTGGTAGATGTTGTTGCCAACTGAACTATTGTTGTCGATGAAGACAACGGATACATTATCACCAAACGAGACGCTGACTGACTTGTTTTCGATACTGAGGTTATTGGAATCGCTTGAGAAACTGGACCTTTTGCGGGCAGCTGGAATGGGAACCACATCAGCCTTCACTTCCAGCTTGTTGGCAAAGCCACTAGGTCCCCCTAAAATGCTGCCCGACAAACTCTCTACTACACAACTTCCCGCCATAGCTTTATGGCTGGCTGAATCCCTGTTTATATAAGTCGGTAATAAAATTTCCCATTTGATAAGAAAATGCTCAAAAGCTCAAACCTGTCATCTCCATCTTCCTGGATCACTCCCACTCTCTCAAGATGGCTTCCACTAGCTGACAAGCTATTGGTCATTGCTAGAGACATTTCTCCAATAGAAGGACCGATTGAAGGATTTGCCACGCCTCCATGGGTGCTACCTTCCACAACGCTGCGAGTGTCCGCTGTTGTTGCTGTTAAGGTGTTGTATGTCATATTTATAATGCAGTTATATTATTTTGTTGTATGTCATATTTTAATGCAATTAAACTAACACCTTGTAGTTTTTCAAAACAAATTAACATTACAAAACAGCCATGCCATACGAACAACCTTTGACCGAAGGATCCCCCTCGCTCAACTGCATTTTTGTCTCCTGCATCTCCATTACGGCCTCGTTGTCACCTGCATGCACGCCACACCCACCACTCCTGCACAGAGATATCGGCACCACTCCATACACGTAGGCCAACAATATGGGCACACCAATGCCTGAAGAGCAATTGATTCGCCATTATAAGTTTTTTATATGTTCTCAATATATAACAAATTCTACTCTTTCAAAAAAGAACCACTAAAAACATCAACAATATAGCAAATTCCACTGATAACACCCTAAGACTCCATGATGGAGCATTTCATAAAGTGCATAGATTAAAAGTCACTCCATCATAGTACTCAAGCGATTAACAAGATGGTGAAAATTGAAGATGGATAAAAATTAGAATATTTTAATTACAAAAAAATTCAAATATCAAATATCATAAAATAATATGATGATAACTTGAAAAAGAAAAAAAATAATCAACCAATAAAAACAATAATCCGACAATAAGCAAACAATAAAAACAATAAGCAAACAATAAAAACAATAATCTAACAATAAAAACAATAAGCAAAAAATAAAAACAATAATCTAACAATAAAAACAAAATTGATCAAATAACCACGTAAATGATAATCAAATAATACTGTAACTTAGAAGTATACAAAATGTCAACAATAAAGATCAAATATCATTCTCACGTGACTAGCACTCAGCCAATCAGACACCTTAACGATATTCCCACATTAAACATTCAATAAACAAAAATAAGTTTATATTATTATTTTTTTATAAATATTATTATTAGTAGTAACAGTTTTAGTATTAGTACTGGCAGTAATAGTAGTAGTAGTAGTAGTAATAGTATTAGTAGTAGTGGCAATGATATTATTTTGAAAATAGGAAACATCACAGAAGTAATAGCAAAATCGGTTAAATTTCCTAACAGCCATCAGACACCCTTATCAGTTTTTAAAAATATAATTGTGTTTTTCTGCTTCACCAAATTCAGTTAGGCGTCAAAAAAGTGATATTGATAATTTTATTATTTATTTTATTGTTATAATTTTTATTATTATTATTATTGTTCCTTTTATTGTTATTCTTCTCAATATAATTATTATTTTTATTGTACTTATTATTTATTATTTTTATTATTGCCATTATTCACATATTATAGCCATTATTCACATATTATTTTTATTGTTATTATTCACATATTATTTTTATTATTCACATATTATTGTTATTATTCACATATTATTGTTATTATTCACATATTATTGTTATTATTCATATTGATATTATGGCCAATCTTTTATCGATTCAAACTTTAGAACCAAAATATGATCGCATCATTCACGATATTTATTATAATTTAAATAACCTTTACTGTGCTTCACTCAGGCTAATTAACACCACCATTTTTTTCAACTTAAACATTAAAAAAATGATAATGAAACAAAACAAAAAAATGATATTTTTTGCTGCGATAATAACAATGCTAATGAAACTAGACGAAAAAAAAACGTTTAACTATAAAAACGATAATAAAAATAAAATGAAGACAACAAAAAAAAGAGACGACTGACCAACGGCAAGAGCGGCGAGTAGGGGGGAGACGAGAGTGGATGAGATGACACCTCCTGCAATTGACAGGTTCCTCTTGTGGGCACTCATGTAACTGCACTTCTGGTACACCTGCCGTTGTTGGTGGTAAGGAGGGGGCGATCGATAAAGGGATATATTGATTATTTAGTTATTTTTTGTTGTTCAATCAATCAGACTTGATCGATAGCTCGATCAATAGGCTGTCGGCATGAGGTTTATATGTAGTTTGACGCTTTTTATGCTTTCAGTTTGATGGCTTTTATGTAAATTAATATGACCATGTTTCAACTGCATCCATCATGAGAGACGGAATAACAATATATGATGTCACGGTGTTGCTTCAAAGCTGGTCACCACACATCTCACACCAATCTTCATTTCATCCTCACATGCTCCCACCATCAATATACATCTCACTCTCACATACCTCCATTTTCATCATGATACATAAGCACCATAGTATATAAATCAACACTGTGATGCACAAAAGAAAATTCTTAAAGTAGAACTTACTTCCCATTATCCCTCTACTTGGTGAATCAAACCAGATATTGAAAATATTTAATCACTACGTACCACACCACACTAGCAACCAACCACCTAAACCACACTCACCCTCCTGGCCACCCAGACAGGCACTCCGATGATGATTGTGGGCACGGCAATGCCTGCGATCAGCACAATGCCAACAGGGGCTCCAACCAGGGTGCCCAGCTGCCACAGGATTTTTTTCTTCTGACTCCAGGGTTTTTTGCCCCAGAATGTGCAGCCTGATGGACTGTGGGGGTGCCATGTGGTGTGGTTAATATAAGTAGATTATAATAAAATGAAATTTAATTTATGGTCAGTACAAGGTAATATTATGTGGTGCAAGTTAATGCAACACGATTAAATGCAATTCGATTTGTGGTGGTTACAAAACCACATGATTTATTACCAGTTAGTAAAATAGAATGCAATACAAGTTAATACAATATGAATAAATAAAACCTGATACAACATAATACAATAACAAGTGTGGTTTCATGGTTGGTTGTGTGGTTGGAAACTGATTAGGTTGATGAGTGGAGGGCTTTAAAAAGATGAGGCATATAAGATGAGTATTCATGAGCTTTCAATAAAGGTTATGTGTGGCTAAATGTGTTTACACGTTTGTTTGTGAGGTTATATAATTTGAACATTAATTTCCATTAAAAATATCTTTTTTAAATAGAGAATTGTGATTTGCATAATGAACACATGAGGTTGATAAGAAAAAGTCACTCTTGCCACAAAAATGTCGAAATCTCAATATGAAAAAACGACTTATTGAATACTTGAGTCAGGTGAAATTAGTAACCTGAAGATGATATTTAATAAATATGAAAAAGCTTCGTTCAATAAATACAAGACCCATATCTATTGAACTTTTGCTTTCCTAATTCAGTATTGAAGTTATAAACAAGTTTGAAACGCAATAAATAAAAACCACAAAAATCATCATCACCAACCTCACAATCTTCATAATCACCATCATCATCGCCACCACCACCATCCTCATCCTCACTAACCTCACAATCTTCATAATCATCATCATCATCCTCATCACCACAACCCCCATTATCATCATTGGAGCAATAACCATTAGAAAGAAGGTACTTAGCACTTAACTAACATTTGAAACCACGATGAATCATGAGCATTAACCCATCACAACCCTAAAAATAGCCTAACACACACCCTCTCCAACCTAACACACACACACACCAGCTTGTTGCATTCGATTACGAAAAGATTAACCTCCAAACATTTATACAGCCTCATCAGACTTATTATTATTTCAATTTTATTATTCTTATTCATATGCTGTTATTGTTATTATTATTCATATGCTATTATTGTTATTATTATTCATGTTATTATTGTTATCATTATCATGCGGGGATTATCGCATCACAAGGTGGACGTATTTGATCAAGCAATAAACCTCGAATTATGGAATGTCTCCCGAACATGACTTCAAAGCCTCCCCCACCATCACCACTACCTTCCTTATTACATCGTACCACTATACTCAACACCACACCTTTAACATTACTACATTACAACACTAGATCGACCACTACCTCCTCAGCAACCCCATCATTTCTATCACCACACCATACTGCCACTAGCAACCCCATCATCTCCATCACCACACCATACTGCCACTACCAGCCCCATCATCTCCATCACCACACCACACTGCCACTAGCAACATCATCATCCGCCCCCCTCTCACACTACACCCCCAATGAGTACCTCAAGTAATGCAGGTCTGAGATTTCTTTCATGCATAACCAACAGAACTCAGCTCCACAGATGGCGCAAGTCATATGGTTGCATGAGCCATCGTCCATTTTTATGATGTAGGACTGGCATCTAGGGCACGACTTTATATCGCCTGTAGTCGTGGGGTGGTGGTAATGAGATGGTAATGATGAAGTGGTGGTCGTTAGGTAGTGGTGAGGTGGGGGGGGGAGGTGATTTTTGGTGATGATGTTAACAATTATATTATATGTTAAGAAAATAAAATCTTTTTAATTGACGGCAAGTTTTTCAAAAATCAAAACATAATCCTTGTTGCACCTTCTCATAAGTGCAGTATGGAAGTGTTTCAATGACATAAAAATATTGATGTTTGCAGATGAAATCATTAGATATTCAGTATGAAAAATATAATAAAATTAAATAAAGAAGAAAAACGAATATAAACCACAGAAATAAAAAATAAAAATAATATAATAATACAAAAAAAGCCGAACTCCAAAAGTTAAGTCCATTTTTTACCGAAACAACTAAGGTTTGACCTTAGCAGAGAAATCAATATCATCAATTCTAAGGTGGCTGATGATAACATAAAAATTATCAAAGACATGCTCAATCCGCATGTCTGAGAATTTTTTTCAAATTTTGATTATTCATCTTGAGAAATCAGATAGAGTGAGCCGAAGTGTTGGGTTGTTTGAGATTCTTTGGAGTTGAATTTTTAAAGCTACACGGCTTATGCAAATATGAGTATTCACCCGTAAAATATTTATAGAAATATTAAAAATTATAAAAAATATATAATAAATTATAAAAATAATAATAAATGAATATCAATGTTTTCATTATTTTTATAAACGGTCAAAAATTTCATGACTGCAAACAAATAAATTGAATATATGGAATTAGTTCAATAAATGCACTAAAATTCTCCCATAAACATTACTTATAAGTACATTGAGATGTTTCTGAAAAGTCATAAAAACATTGTTTAACATCGATATATGTCGTATGCCCACCCGATGGTGTTGCGGAGGTTGTGAGATTGGTGAGTTGCTGTGAACTCTATGTATGATTGTTATTAATCTTGAAGGCAGAATATCATATTAAACTAATGTACTGCGTCTTACTTGCTTATTTTAATTTGATTTAAAGGTGGTATATTGATATGAAAGAAGGAATAATCAAACACATAGGATAATGAGTGAATGAACAAATAATTTTATAAATAAACGGATAAATAAATATCCAAAAAATTAACAAATGAATATATGATGAGATAAATAGTAGAAATAATAAATAAACAAAAAATCAAATGACCAAACAATATAAATAAATATATATTGTTTTCTAATGTGATACTCAATCATCGACTGATCATCCTAATGGCGGTCCTAAGCCATGAACGCCCAAACACGAGGTTTATCATTGGTTCAAATTACTCATCAATAAGGTTTTTATGACGTTATTTAAATCGAATATCATGCACCAATTAACGTAATTAAGATAATATATTTAGCAAGACTTGATTTGGTACAATAACTTGTGAATTAAGAAGAAATTTTTACTGGAAATTGAGCTGAAGTTTTTGATAATTTGGAGTTTATGTGAGGATAATATAATATAATATAATATAAAAAGTTATGAAAAAGTTGAATTTGTTGGAAAGAAAGTATTAAAACATCGCCTCTTTTTGTGGGGTAATTTTTAAAAAACAATTAACAAGACATTGACACATGATGTATCTAAAGAATATGATACAATACAAATCATTATAAAATAATATAATATATTATAGTACAATTCTATATAACACAATATAATATGATATAATACAATTTTCAGTTTTTATTCTTCGAAAAATGAGAATTTTAAAGATACTTTGTTTTGAAGAAACTAAAATTTTCGATAAGTACAATCTTATCATAATGCATTAGTCTTTAATCCAAATAAAATTTTTTTCATTATTTAATATGAAGTAAGATTCCTTAAACGCATGTCATTATTTAAATGCTCAAGAAAGCAAAAAGCACTTGAAGGCCCATAAATCCCCCCTGGCAAATAATAAATTGCTGAGATTTGGCGAGTAAAAATAGTTGATTCCTTAAATTATATGAACTTGTTGGGGAAATTAACTATACACATTATACATTATAGGGCCATAATCTAATATAGATGATATATCAAATTACATCAGATTAAATGTTTGAGAAAATTTTGGCGTATATGTCACTTTAATTGTATTGATGATTACATGGCTTATGATTCATGTAAAAGTTCACGTCAAAAATGGAAATTTTATAAAATTTATTAAAAACTAAGATATGTTTTTTTGGAAGTCTTCTTATGGAATTACGGCATTAATTTTTGACGTGATATTCAAAATGGGTTGAAATCAAGGCTTGAAATGACTCTAAAAAGTAATGCTGATGATCATATCAACACGTTGCATGCCCCAAACAGCATTATCTCAACACCCGACATCAACCTCAATACATCTAGTCACACCTGATCCTTAGTCACCACGTTCAAATCCTAGCAACGTCATAACTACTCCACTAATCATAACTCCTTCAATCAGTAAATACCTCACCAAAGAAAGGACAATTTCTTATTTATATACTCCTAATCTCTATTTCTTCGCATCTGAAGCATGCTTATTTTTCAAACCAACTTCGAAAGTTTTTGACGATAGTTTGTTTTTTCACTTAATCTTCAGCCTACCCTTATATTTGAACCATGTATTTTGACATTAAGTGCCTTTTTTAATACATTCGTCTCAATCCATGATCAAACCATCTTACACCCCAAGTTTCAGCCTGTTTTTCTAGAACATAACCTAATAACCTTTACTTCTAAACCTATCTGCCAAAAGTGAAAACGAGGAACTCATACTCGATAATTTCAAGTTGATATTATGAAAATTTGTCCCAAATAAAGGATCTATTTATACATTACTTTATTGTAGTATCAATGATCTAGACCGATTGCTGTAAACCTCAGTTACTGGGACATGTACAGCAGTATAATCTAATTAGATTAATAAACCTATCTGATAACTTTAGTTGCAAATAGCTTTTTCTCTTCATTTCACAATATCTAACTCATTTTTTCTAAGACTCCCATTTAGCATAACTGGTTTAACACTTGACAATCAAATTTGAATACCAAATACTTCTCTAAATTTCTTTGAAACTTTTCCATAATATTCTTAAAATCATAATCTAAGTGCAAGTCTACACATAAATTTGTAAAATACTAGACAAAGATGTTCAAAAATTTATTACAAAGCTTCAAAATTCCTTTAAAAATCCTTATTAGGTCTGTGGTAATGATTTTCTATGAAATCTTGAAGCTCCATAATAAGCTTTTGAACACCATTGTGTTGTATTTCAACATATAAAATTATAACATAACTGGCTTCTCTGTTGATCTATCAAATGCAATCAACACACTGATCACCTTCCCCAAGAGTGAGACTTATAAAATAAATTCCCATACAGTAAACTCACTATTTGAAGAAGACTCTTGCGAGAAAGGGAAGGCCTTGAAGTTGGAAGAAGAAGAAGATCGTTCAGCCTTGGCAGCATCACAGGTCTGGTTGGGGTGCCAGTGCTGCTTGCAGTGGTAACAGAAGGTGGTGCCGCAACCTGGTCTCAGGCAGAAGATCTTGGGACATGATGCACAACCACTTGCAATCACAACAAAACTGTTGAAGGTGTATTGAGGTTGAACAAGGTTTCAAATATACTATAACACTTGTCAGATTAATATGTACCTTGATGTTTGTTAATATCTCACCAATGGGTTCAAAGTCTGGTACTGGCCATTAGAAAACAACGTAATTAAGATTATAGTTGTGTTAAAAAACAAAAATGTTGGTGACGTCATCGAGTTTCTTTATGATATCAGTATGAGATGCCTTGGTACTCAAGTAAATACAGACTTTACCTAACAAAACATGAATCATAATCACGTGAGTGTGTTTTCTTTACATACATGCATTTTTGACATTAAGAACTTGTGAATGTTGAAATGCCATGGACCACATTAAAACAAAGTGATTCAAAATTCATTAATAAAAGATCTTTTTTGATTTTGATATGTCAACAAAAAAATATTCATAACAATTGTGGTAATTAGGTGAAGAAAATGGATTTAATACTAAGTGAATGCCAATAATAATGCCCGCAATGGAACAAGTGCTAATAATAATGGAAAAATAATTTGAATATTTTTATGATCCTTTTAACAAAAAAACTAATAAAAAGTTTTATAAAATTCATGATTATATTGAATATAAAATTTTATGCCATTATTATTAACATGATTATAAATATCCTTATCAGCACCATTGATAATTATTAGTGCTATAATAAAAATAATTGTTATATATTGTGCAACTGACTTGCAATTGGGAGCAGGGCACCATCGAGCATCAGGGTCAGAGGTGAGTACTCTCCTCAACATGAACTCTTCATACTTGTTGTACAATTTGGTATCATTCTCAAGGATATCTCGAATGTCATTGGGATGTAAGGGTTCTGGGCACTCAGGGCATGCTATATTTACCCTTGACTCTGTGATCTCAGTGAAAAGATATTGATTCATGCATTCATAACAAGATTGGTGTGGGCATAGTGTGTTTTTCATGGGTGGGAAGTTATCTTTTTCAAGAATAGAGACACATAATGGACACTCTCGCATGTTGCCATTATGGAGATATTCATTGCTGCCTTCATTGTGAGTTACTGAGGAGCTCACAGGCTGTGTGGTGCTTTGAGATGTTTTATCTTTTGATTTCTTAGTCTGAAGTTAAAGAATTATGAATTTAAAATGCTTTTTAATGATGAAACAACTATAAGCTAACCTTATTGTTCTTTGAAAGTGTATCATTGTTTTGTTTGTTTTTTCTGTTCCTGTTCAAAAGTCTTTGAAAGAAATTATGAAAATAATGACCTAATGGAAACAATCTATAGTCCCGGTTGGATGCGTTACTATTATTACTTACGTTTCCTACACTATTGGTCTTGAAGTTATTTGAATAATTAATGTTGAACGAAGAAGGATCACTACTGATTTCTGGTAGTTCAGAAGGAGCACCATATAAAGACAAATTCAAAGAAGCGTTTTTCTTCTTTGAACTTTTTTTACTGCCTTTTTTCATTACAAAAGAACTCTTATTATTACGTTTGTATTTTAATTATAAATCTTCATAACACGTAAGTTAAATGTCGTTTTGGCATAAAAGTAAGTTAAAAAAAAATTCAACGGTTTCAAATTTTAGCAAAAAAAAAACTGATTATAATCACGGCTTTAAATAAATCTTACGAGAAGCCATTTTTTAAAACTTGAAATAAACAAATTAATTGGAGCTCTATTGAAAAGAATTTTGTTAAAAATATTTAGAATTTGAAAATATTCAAAGGCAATTTCTATCAAAATTACGTCTCTTCCTACTTGAAACTTGAATTCATTTTTAAAAACAAGTTTTTTTTCTAGACATGCCTCCTTTAAATAATGAAGAACATGTTTCAAAAATGTGCCAAGCTTTAGAAAATAAAAATAATACTATATCAGAAAGGTTTCGTGCCTTGTTTGCTCTGAGGAATTTGGGTGGTCATGCGGCTATTGACAGTATATCTAGGTGTTTCAATGATGACTCTGTATTGTTAAAACACGAACTAGCTTATTGTCTTGGTCAAATGCAAGATGAATATGCTATAAAAACTCTCATTACTGTTTTGGAAGATGAAAAACAAGAAACAATTGTAAGACATGAAGCCGGTATTGAATTTTCACTAAAATAATTTGTTTCTGATACTTTTCATAGACATTTTTTTAATTCTGAAGGAGAAGCCTTAGGTGCCATAGGGTCTCAGTCTGCTCTAGAAATTATACAAAAACACGTTTCAAACCCTATAAGAGAAGTAAAATCTAATTTGACTATAAAACATTCATACGTTATTTAAGGTAAAGTTTAACTTAAAACTAATTTAGATTTCCGAAACGTGTAAGTTAGCTTTAGAAAGAATTAATTGGTTGAAAAATGGTGAAATTAAAGAGAATAACAAGGAGAAAGGGGAAGTGGTATATTTATCTGTTGACCCAGGTTCCTAAACTTGTATTCATTTTTCTCATTCTTAAATTAAATTTATTTTTCAAAGCCCCTCCTTCAGCAATGAAAGATGTTTCCAAATTAATTGAGAATCTTTTGAATCAAAATCTCAATCTTTTTGACAGGTATTTCTAAAGAACTTTCAATTTAATTTACTTACAACTACACCCAATTTTATGAAAACTTGAAAATATTAAACAATTATAATGAATAATGAAGTAGTTTTAAAATCAATAAACTCCAAATGTACTCACAGGTACAAAGCCATGTTTGCTCTGAGGAACATTGGGGGTGCAGAAGCTATAGCTGGACTTGTCAAAGGTTCGAAATGCATTTTATAAATTATATGTATTTCACCATTAAAAGACAATGTGGTATACTGTTCTATAGTAAAAGCATTATATATTGTAATAACTACAGCTTAAAGGGATAGTAGCAGAAATTGAACTTAAAATATTAATTTTTTTTAATATACAAAATGAAAATGCTATGCTTCTAACATACAAAATCTCAAAACTTTTTCTCTCCTCCACCACCTACTCACACCCTGGCACCATACATCTCCTTCAGGCCTGGAGTGTGATGGAGCACTTTTCAAACACGAGGTGGCATATGTGTTGGGACAGATGCAGGATGCCAGGGCGGAGGAGGGGCTGATGAAGAGGTTGAGGGATTGTGGGGAGGATGCCATGGTGAGGCATGAGTGTGCTGAGGCTTTGGGTGGGTGCATCTCTGAGTTTTTTTATCATTTTGTATATTATTTTTATGTTTTTAATTAAAATTATTAGTGTCGTTTGTATCTTTGGCTTTGCCATTAATTTTTTTATTAACAACAGAAAACCGTGTACAATATATTTTTAGAAATATTTTTGAGTTGTGATAAAATTCAAAAATTTTTTGTAATGTAGTCTGGCTACCATCAGTTTTGTGGGTACAAAACCTCATTTGATACTGCGGCTTTTACCCATATTAAAATAAACCCTTCAAGAGTATGAGGATAAAAATATGTCATTATGCAAATATCACATCATCATTGTGTCCATAAAGGGTCAATTGCGTCAGAAAAGTGCATTGAAATCCTCAAAGAGTACTACAAGGATGAACAGAAGGTGGTGAGTCAGAGTTGTGAAGTGGCGCTAGACATGGCTGAATATGAGACCTCTAAAGAGCAACTGGAGTTCTCGGAAGCATTGACCAAACAACAAATTGAAAGAAAAGTCGTTTGATAAATTTATTTTTTTGAATAAAATGTTGAAACTTGAAATAATTTAGTGCTACAAAATAGAATCCAAAATAATGTTAGAAATGATTTCATAGTACACTCAAAAGTCAGTTCGTTGAAACTTCACGTAACTAAAAGGAGCACAGCGTAAAAAATTGAGAAAATGTTGGTAATGTGTTTTCAAATAAAATCTTCTCCATCTTCGAGCTGGGTTTGGAAACTTTTGCCTCCATAAGAAGGAAGAGATGGCTTGTTTTCACCAAAGGCTGGCAAAGCATAGCTTGGTGCAGAATATCCTCCAGGGAGGTAAGCTGCTGGTGGTTGAGTGCTTGGAGCTGAGGGTTGCGATCCATAACTGGAAGGACCAGGGTACTTGTAGGAGTCTGGTTGCTGAGAGGAGGTGGGGTAGCTGGGATACGCGCTTATAGAAGGGTGGTCTAAAACTCTTTTGTCGTCATAAGCTCCGGCGGAAGGCTGCGGAAAGCTGGCTGAAGTTGTAGGCTGCATTGAGTCATCGTAGTTTGGAGGATTAAGGGGCTCCAATTGGTACGTCGACATCTCTAAAGCTGCTTTTGTGTACTCTTCTTCTTTCACGAGTAATCTATCATAAGTGATTTGAGCTTCTCTGTAAAGAAGGATGCCCCCAGCTAGACTGAAGATGCTCGTTATGATCAGAAAGCCGAACCCCCACGATAGATAGTTGAGGTCTGGCCTTGGAAGCCAGAACCTGTCATTCATCTGGATGCCAAAGATCAACCCCACTGCCACTGCTATCAAGCCTGTTCAATGATGACGTTAGATAATTCCTCTCTAAGCAAAAATTATCCAATGTTTGAATAGTTTTAGAATTATAGTTAAAAAAGCATTTTGTTAAGAACTAACACTTTCAACTACGTGTACACAGATTCTATGTGAAAAAATTTTCGCTAAAAATTGTATTATTATCAATGCTACATTTGATCATAGTTTTAGCTACCTAAACAACAATTGTATAAGAAACAAAACCAACAAATCTACTAACTGACTAAAAGCATAAGAGAGCCAGCCACGAACATGCCATAAGTCTGCATGTATTCATGGTTCATGAGGGGACATGCGTGCAGAAACACTAGGGCGCCCACAGCCACCACACCGATCAGTATTATAAGACAGCCTGTCGTGAGCACTTGGCAAGTGATAAACCAGGCTGTGAGGTAGAGTTAGTAAGTAAGTTAATGTCATGCAGTTATTTATACTGTGTGTGTAGTTTTGCAAGTGAGGTATATTTAATGATTCGGGTGAGTGATATAGAAAGTAAATTAATTTGGTTATTTATAGTTTTATTTAATTTTTTATATCTATCTACGTCAATAAAGAGTTTAGTCGAGTTAAATGACATTTTATATGATGACAATTATTCTAAAAAAAGATAACTAGTATCACTAATAGGGAAAGTTTTCCAGTCAGCAACAAGGAAAATATTCACATGACAATCAAATACATTAGTGCATGAAGTTGACTGAGACTTAACTTTGCATGATATGAAAGACATAATGAAATGAACAAGATTCAGATAAAAAGCCGTCTACGATGATGACATTAGTAACATAAATAAGAGTTTTTAATAAAATAACAAATAATATTATTAAAAATTAAATATTAAAAATAATAAATAAATAAAAATAAATAATGAATAATAAAAATATAACAATAATAATAACAAAAAAACATAAAAATAATATTTACGTGGAGTAAGCCACTCCCTCAGCTTATAGTACTTGGGCTCCCTGTCGAAAACCCACCAACACCCATCGTACTTCTGCTGGCTGTCGTCCTTGAAGTGCATGTAGTTCTTGAAGCAAGCATGCCATAGGCCCATGTTCTGTGAGCGTGTGTATTTGATGTTATAAATCAGGTTATTACAATAAGTTGATTCCTGTAATGAAATAAAGCTCCCAAGACATCTTGTACCTTAAATTCGTTCTCTGACTGAGCCCAGGTCTGAATCCAGTATGGAGACACAAAGCAGATGCAGATGGAGGCAAGTGCCATGAAACAACAGCCATAACCCACCCACGAAAACAACCCTGGCGCCAGTTCAACATTTTAGTTGATGAGTGTTAATAAGGGTACATCAAATATCAACAAGAGAAGCTTTGATCTACAAGGAAAAGCGATTCCTAAATACCACTTAACATAACATTAGATACCTGTAGGTGCGGGTTGCTTATCCTTGCCATCAAACTTGAACATGTTAAAGACACCAGTGTTCCCAAGTTTGAGATTTTAATGAAGTTTGAGTGGTGATGAGCAGATTGGAATAAATATTATTTAGTTTTTTTCTTGTTTAAAGGAAACTGTAATTTCTTTTTTATAGTTATTTGGTAAATTTCTTTTGATTGTTGTTTGCACCGATACCTGAGAACTCACCTGTATTTGATAGTTTGTAGCGCTTTACATTTTAAATAAAAAATTATTAAAAATACTATCAATCAACAAAAAATTCTCATTATTAAATTTTTTTCCATTGAAAAGTTTTTTTTTTGCTCCAGATTTTGTTGTGTTGAGCTTCAGGTGATGTAAAACTCGATGGAATCAAATTATTTGCTGTATTTGCACTTATGAATTTATGCAAATCATACATTTTTCTACCATTTTTGAATAATCTGTATTCAATTGAATAAATTTTTGATTCTTTATTTTTTTAATATTTCCACTTGTTTCAACCAAGCTGGTTCCTAAATGACAAGAATGAAAGCTTATGAGGCAAAAAATGAAGAAATGAAAGTGTTGACTTTGAATTACGAATTGCAACTCAAAAACAATCACATGGAAAGAAAAAAATTTTTATAAGGTCAATCGATGAGCAAAAAGTAGATTAGATTATTAAGTTTCCCAAAAGAAGTTTAAAGAACTTTCTAAAACTAAATTTAGAAGAGGAGCTTACTGCCAACCGGACAATGAATCTCTTGAAGTCTCTGAATAATTGGTCAAATGCTCGGCCAGTTGAGCTACATGGTCAAAGATGGGCATACCCACTAAAATCAAAACCGAACAACCTAAAGAAATTAAAATAAATTTTTTTTCATAATGTTTTTGCCGGTTTTGTGAGTGTAGCTTAGTGAGTTCACAATTCTCATCATCCCGGCGAAAGAACCCACCTTCTCGTGGTACCGAGTGTGCACTCCAACAGGAGTGTCGGAGAGGTTCTAAACCACGTCAGCTTCCAAACACAAAGCATTTTGAGAATTCATCCATCGTTTTTCACAGCTTACCAAGTCACAAACAACTCGAAACTACAAGTTTCTCTCAATACTCGCTACAAAAAGTGTTGAAAAGGGTCTTTGGAAGTTGGCACTCAACAACAACAACAACAATAATCATCATCATCATTATCACCAGCCTTTCAAAATATTAGTTTTTGCTTTAACAGGTTTTTGTACATCAAAACACAAGATAATGCTTTTATTAATAGAAATTTTGCAAACAAAAGTTTAAACTTTTGCTGGAGTTATTAGGGGTATATAGGGAATTTTAAATTTTCTAACTTCCTACAAATATCAACATCACAAGAGACTATTCTAAATAAATACTAACATTTTGAGTCAACAATATTTAAGGCATCAATGTAAAAATTAGTTGAAAATCGACAAATAATTCGACTAAAATATAACAAATCAGAATCTACAATTTGAAAGATGATATTAACTAAGATGGAATCTACAATTTAAAAGATGATATCAACAAAGATGGATTGATGAAATAAGGCACTGTCATAATTCAGGGGCGCCACTCCCACACCGAGAGAAATATATAGGCGAAGATAGCGATGGAAAGCACAAGGCCGAGTCCTATCCACAACAAAATCTTCTGCTTTTCTGTCTGCCGCATGGCTTTCAAAACTGACTTTTCCATTATCTCTTCTTCTTGCTCTTTTTGAATTCTTAGTTGTTCTTCGTAGTCCACATTATCATCATCTACCTTGTAATCTTTTCCCACAATTCCTGTGGGCTTTTCCTCTTCAGCCAAACCGCAAATGTACTTGAGGAAGAAGTGCAAAACTTTTGAATCTTTCCAAGTTTTTTGGATCTTTTGTTCCCCATCTTTATGGAATGCTTTTTAAATATTGATTCAAATGCGTAATGAAACACTATTTGGCAATCAAATAATCTCCAATCTATTCACCTGAGGGGCCACTCTCCTTGAAGACATGTCTGGTTGAGTCACTTTCGGAGATGGTGTCCATGGTAGAGTTCTTTTTATTGCTCATCTCTGACGTCTCGTCATCGTCTAGTCTGTATGACTGGTTTTCTATTCCTTCCGGACTGGGTCCTTTGCTCTTCAGGTTATTGTTCTGCTGCTCTATTCGAGCAGCAATCTGCATATAAACACTTAAACATCATAAAACTCCAAATGGTATCAAACTCACAAATTCATCAAAAATTTTTACAATTTATATTAAAATCCTCATCAGGTGAAAAAATGCATGTGAATGGAAAAACTTCGTAATAAACTTCTGTACACCTCTGAGTTATAACTTACCCATTTGATTTGTGGGCTAACACGTTGATCAAAAGTTTCTAATATATTTATGTTTTTTAATATAGTTTTCATTATTATATGAAACTTATTGTGAAACCGTTTGGAGTTGCAATTGCGGGTATTCTTTTTTTCGTAGTTTGAACCAACACCTCAAGTACTTGAACTCTATCTCGAACATGTCTGCGGTCATTTATACAGTTCTCAGTCACTAATGATAAAAGCCTCAAATTTATAATAAGGATGCAGTTGAAAGTTAAACATAAAAATGATTTCCATTGAAATTTTATCAAAGATAACAAGTAACAAAAACCTACCATTATCCAAGTCCCTCTTCTCACAGACATGATTCCTTGTCCAGAAAACTGTTCTGTACAGCTGAACAAATGTTGCCAATATTCTAATTAATCATTGAAGTTGTAGCAAAAAGGGTTATATGCTAATTTAGAACCATTGTCTGTAAATCTCCTAGTAGAATAACAGTCTAACTTTATTAGCATGCAACCAAAGTACAGCAATGAATGTATGAATTTCACACATCTTTTTTCACAGAATCATCGCATTTAAAAACAAATTAAAATACTATACCAGCACACCTCAAAGTACTATAGGAATCCAACCTGCTTGTAGGTAGGAGGCTCAGTAGCCAAGGAAACGATGATGGTGGTAAAGACGGTGACGAAGAAGATGATTAAGGCGTAGTACATGTAATGGAAATCAGAAATGAATTTCCATCTTCTCTCCACATCTCCACAAAATGCAGGTCCAGGAATTGCTAGAACTATGATCAATCGGACCACACCTACCACAAAGCCAACCATCAAGCCATAAAAACAGCCCTGGAAATAGGAAACATCATTTTAGTGACTCATGGTTTAACTAGTAATACTTAAATTCTCTTTATACCATTGAAGATGGTAGCAGTATTGATAATGGTTTTGAAGGATACATGGAAGCATTGGAAACCATTTTAACTTTCTAACAAGGATGCAAGCTTGGTGATTATTATTTTTACTCTCGGAGTTATAATTAATTTTTCAAAAACTTAACGACTATTTTATGAGGTTTTTATTATATTTATTAAGACAGCAAACATAACTAGGGTTTGTGACAAAATTGGCTTTATCATAAAAGCTATAAAAATAAATAAAAACTTTGTGAAGGATTATTTTTAAAATCTACATGAAGCCGTTTTTAAACGCATTTAATGGAACAATTATTTATTTATATTCCAAGTTTTTTTTGTTTATTTTAGTTTATCAAAAAAAATCCAAATTGAATGCTTTCTTAAATTAGGCATCTGGTGGGGTTTATTTGAAAAATCTTCAATAAAACCCTCTTTTATCGCTGAAAATTCTTAAATATTGTTCGATAAGCTTTCAATTAAATTCCGGATTATATATTTGAAAACTCTTAAAAAATGCTTAAAATAATTCTCTTATAAAAGATTTAATTGAAAGTAAACTTAATCAAAAGTTCCAAAGCCAAACATAGTTTCTTCTTTTTCAATTGTAAGACTGCCTTAATTTATTCAACTCTGTGGTGACCACTATGGAAACCCCATGCATTAAATGAAGAACAACATAAATACGAAAAAAATTAAGTGAAAAAACTTTGAAACAAAAGTACTAAAAACCATAACTATAACTTACTACTCATTAAAGTATCTAACAAGTAATGTGAATCGCCAAGAATTAGTGCATTGCTTTTAGTCAACGGATTAACTATCATAATGAACCACACCCAACAAACTGCATCTATGAGGCAGATGCACAAACCAGCACCACAAACCTCAGCACACCAACACACATCCATCAACACACACCTCACCACACTCACCTTCTCATTGCATCCCATCCACAGAACTCCAATCATAAAGACTGCAGCCACCGGAGGTGCGAGGTAGGCCCCGATCTCTTGGATGTAGATGAAGATCTGGCCTCCTTGTGCCTGTTGTATGATGGGCACCCATGCTATTCCCAGCCCAGCCATGAATATAATGAAAATTCTGTGAAAAAGGGGGAGAGGGTTATGGGGTAGAGTGGGTTTGTTGATGATTTGGGGGTTTGAAGGGTTGTGGTGTTGTGTGAGTGAGGTGTTTGAAGGTTTTGAGTTTGAAGATAGTATGTGATGAGAAAATCTATATAGAACAAAAAAAAAAGATAATAATATCTTATAAATGAAGTGAGTTTAAAACCCTTAAAGAATCTCTATAATAGAATTAATGCGGTTCAAAATAAAGCTCCAAAAAGACAACATCCTCAAATGAACTTGTCTATTTTCACCTGCCAACGATCATGATTTCAAATCTTCCGGCATTCTTTCGGAAGTGGTTGTAGATGTCGATAGTGAAGAGAGTGCTAGCACTGTTGAAGATGGAGTCCAGGTCACTCATCAAGGCGGCCAAGATCACTGACATCATTAAGCCTTTGGCTCCTGTGTCGTGTGTGTTTGAGTTACAATAGTTGGCGTTAAGAATCTCATGGTAAAATATAGTTTTTTTAACGTTCATTTTTTTAAACTCTTATTTTATGAGGTTCGACTCAAAATAACACTGCGAATGAATGGCTAATTGTTTGCCCAACACGGGATCGAACCCGGCAACTTTAAATAATGAGTCTAATGCTCTACCAGACGAGCTATAGCAATCAAAGGGATTGTGGATAAAGTGAATAAAAGCGGTTTGTTGTGGCTTGGAAACCATAATTTGAGTTTATTTTGAATATATAGGAAGGTGCTTGAAGTTATAGGAGTCCATATATGAATGTGTTGGTGTTTGGGAGCTCAAAGTTGATTCCTAGATAACAATTACATCAAAATTATCAACTTGATCACATTCTCAATAGTTATATTTATCATTTACTCAGATTTACATAATAGTTTTATTATAAATACCAATAATTTCGGCCTTCATTTGGGCTAACATATTATGACAAGGGTTTTCTACTTTACAAATTTTCGCAAATTTTGTTGGATAAATGTACTAAAATTCAATCCCAAAACGATCCTTGAGCCAGCAAGACTCCAACCTGTTGGCATAATGTTGAGAACCAGGATGGGGTAGGCAATGTTGGAGCATGAGGTTTCACTGCCACAGTACTTAAGACATTCATTTTTATCCACACAAGCCACTTCATCTGGTTGGGGGTGGGTGTGGTGTTGGAGGGTGAGTGTAGTGGGAGTAATATTGAATTTGATAGCAACTCATGAAGTTTTTTAAAAATTCAATAATATAAAAAATTCATTTCAGTTTATTAAAATATTGATAAACATGTTTGAAAAATAGATATTCCATTTTGTTGAGAATTTGTTTTTTTGAAAATAAATATTTGAAAATATAGGAATGGTAAGTCAAGCAGGAATTAGTATTCACTTGGAAACAGAACTCTGGCAATCATGCCTGGGAAGACCATCATGAAGATTGGCAGGATCTTGAGAGCACCAGCCAATAAGGATCCTCCTTGGGCGTGGTTGAGGTTCTTGGCCGCCAATAAACGTTGCACAATCACCTAAAAAAAAGTTTTTAATTTTAAAATAAAATTATGAGTGTTCATATTACAATGATTATAACACAAATTATTAACCAAAATACATGAAACTTATATGAGTAATCAAACTCTCTCAGCCTGAATCAACGATTTTGACGTCACAGAAAAATATATAAATAGCTCATTAAAGTTTCACATAAACATAACTGTAGCACAACGTCAGCAAATAGAACATTATTGCATAGAGCATCAGTCACCTGATCTGTGCACCAGTACCAGATGGAGGCTGGACTCTGTCCGAAGAGGAAACCGGGCCAGGGTACGTCAGGGTCAGCTGGGTCTGGGAGGGGAGGGAGGTATTAGTAAGGGGTTTGTGCATGGTGTTTGACATTAAAATCAGGGTTTTCTTGAGAAGAATAAACACAAAATAATTCTATGATAAAAATCAAAAATACGGGATTAAAAAATTATTCAAATCAAATGGAAACTTCAGAAATGGATAAATCATGCCAAAGTTTCCAAAACCCCAAACCAGTGAACTTCTGTAATCCTGTTAAACGTCCTTCAACTACAACAAAATGACCAGCCAAATCTCTTTCAAAACAAAATGGAGGTCAAACCTTTCAACATCTTGTCCCAGTTGTCAGGCACTTTGTGGCAAATTTCGCCAGGCACTGTTTGTTGTGTGTGTGTGTGTGTGCGTGCGTGCGTGCGTGCGTGTGTGTGTATGTGTGTGCGTGCGTGCGTGCGTGCGTGTGTGTGTGTGTGTGCGTGTGTGCGTGCGTGCGTGCGTGCGTGTATGTGTGTGCGTGTGTGCGTGTGTGTCTAAGGGGGGGGTTATGTGAGGTTGTTTTTTTTTGCGGGTTTGTGTGTTGTATATAAAGATTTTTGATGATGTTAGTGTTGAGCATAAGACTTTGAACGTTGTGTGTGAGGTTGACTGTCATATGAAGGTTGTTGTTATAAATATTATAACTCATAAATATTTGAAATTATGAATTGTTTCAATATTAAGCTTCTTTAGCCAAAATAATACTGCAAATTATTCTAACAAAAATAATTTATTTGTTCAACAGTTTATATAGCATTCGAGGGACATCATGTATTGATGTTTTGTTAATAGTTTGAAAATAATTCCACAAACTCAAACAATTTTATAATCTTCGAGAATCATTGGAGGTATTTTTTTAAAATATTAGTTTGGTTTTAAACATCAAGCGCGGATAATTCAATCTTGTAAAAGTTGAATTGTAAGGGTCATTGGGTCGTGTGAGAATGTTGTCTAATGAGATCAAATGACTTTCATTCGAAGTCCAAGATAGAGAATCAACGCTTAAGTTTGGGATTTTGTCTTCATTAACTTGTTTCATGAAATAAGCTTGGGAACTGTTGGAAACTGGATCAATCATTCGAAAAAAAACGATTTCTCAAAAAATGTGCATACAAAGTTTAATTATTGAAAAAAAAAAGAAACAAAATTGGATAAATTATACATATTCATATTATCTATAAATAGACTATTCTACCTTTGACGTCTGGTTCAGCCAATGGGAAGCGCCTCCAAAGCTCAGCCATGCCTCCCACTTCCTTGAATGCTGTTGATGGCCATGTAATGATTTTGTTTGTTTAGTGAATATATTATATCTTCTATATATGACTTATTTAGCATATGTGTTGTGTTTATCACCAATGACACTTTTTGTGTTTTCATTTAGGTGGTGTTTTATATTTTGTACATTAAAAGACACCAAATAATTTTTAAATAAATAGAACAACAACTAAAATGAAGATTAATTGACAATAGTGCACAAATATGCATCCAAATTTTTATTCAAGAAAGTTTTAAAAGAGCAAAAGGTAGTTACATCTAGCCTCTAGGTCAACTTTGGGTCGGTGTGATTTCAATCAAGAATTAATTTATTTTTTGAGAAAATTTTTCAAATTCCAATTTTTTCTTGAATTTTTAATGTTCAAACCACCTACCATAGGCATATAGTGAAAAACATGCTAAATTGCCCATTACCCATGTCCATTACTCTATCTCCTGCACACACTCACCCACCACTCTCTGTTCCACCATTCACTACTCCACCAACTACACCCATTTCTTACGACACACACCAACAGACCCACCCCTTCCCACCCATATTCACACTTTCATTTCCTTTACCATATTTTTCCCCTAACGTTCACATCACCAAAACCTCATACCACTTTTTTTTCCACCATTCATTCTTTACTATTTTCATCCTTCTCTCTCCCCACCCACCTTGACCAGTCAGAGCCAGGGCTCCACCCACCATGATGACGGCTTGTAGAGTATCCGTGTAGATGACCGCAGTGAGACCCCCTGGGGTGAGGTGTTCAATACATGGTACAATACATGGGGAGTTTGCGATACAACACTTCATAATACAATACTCTATAAAATGACTTTATAAAGCGGTTATCTGATGTATTGAAGTCATTTTTATCAAGCATGCAACACATGGGTATTGATCAGAGCTTAATAGATGAGACTCAAGGTCTGATCAAATACTCAGTACTGGCAATCATTAAAAAGTTCTTTGGTAAATTGACATCCTTTGAAGGAATATTATGGCGTTGAAAAATAACTAAATAAATAAATTTGAGTAGCATATAATTAAATAAATTTTAAATAAATAAATATAATTGACAACTTTTTAGTATACAGAAAAAATAAATATGGTTGAAAACTTAAAAGTGATTGAATAAACTTAACAATAAGAAAATAGAACTTCAAAAGTATTTGGAAAAATAAAAATAATGAAAACTAAAATAACAAAAATAATAAAAATAATAACAAAAATAATAAAAATAATAACAAAAATAATAAAAATAATAACAAAAATAATAAAAATAATAACAAAAATAATAAAAGTAATAACAAAAATAATAAAAATAATAACAAAAATAATAAAAATAATAACAAAAATAATAAAAGTAATAAAAAAAATAATGAAAATAAAAACAAGAATAACAAAAATAATTTAAAAGTAAGAAAAGTAATACAAACACCAAAAATAATTAAGGGTGCTTGGGAAGCTGAACTCGAGAAAAACTTCGTGCATTTGGTTATGAGCTTTAGTGGTTTCAATGCATTCATGACAAAAACAATATAAAGGAGAATATAGTAACATGGGTAAAAATTTGAGAATATTTCTTTAAACTTGAAGCGCTAAATGATAAGAATGAATAATAGGAACGATAAAAAATAAATGGAAAAATAGTAATAAGATAGAAAAAAACCAAATTATAAAAATAAGAACAATAATAACAATATATAAAGAAAACAATAAAACCAATAATACAACTTTGAAAAATAAAAAATGACATTTAAATAATAATAACGAGAAAAAAAATAAATATAACAACAACAAATAATAAAAATAAAAATAACCGCCTGATGCAACCGACCAGTGATATTAAGGATGGCGACGATGACGAGTTGGATAAAGATGCAGAGATACATATCCCATTGGAGGGATTGTTGAATGAATAGACCTCCTGTGTATAAATTCACCTGGATGGATGTGAGGTTTGGTGAATGTGAGGTTTGGTAGAAATGATGTTGTTGGACGTTGTGTGATGTTGGCGAATGTTGTTTGATGTTGGCGGATGTTATGCGATGCTGGCAGATGTTGTTGCTGGTTGAATGAGGCTGATGATGAGAACATAAAAATTATTAAAAATATATGATGAGTAAAAATTATTTGAAAAATAATTAAAAATACTTATACTGATAAAACTAATAATTAATTTAAATTATTATAATACACCAATTAAATTAATACTAATAATAATGATATGAGTGTAAAAAGAACAAACGAAGCTGAACGAACAGAACACTTGGTGAAGACGTAGAGAAGCAGAGACAAAATCGCGTAATATATCCTTATCCGCTTGCCTCCGAATCTGTTTTCCATGTACTCAGGCATGGTGATGGACTGAAGTTGGAGGGGGGAAGGAAGGGTTGAGGGTGAGTGGAAAAGAGTTTGGAAGGTTGGGTGAGTTGGAGGAAAGGGTTGGGTAAGTTGGAGGTGAGAGTTGGATGAGTAGGTATGAAGAGATGGAAAGGGAAGAGGGTGGATAGGTGGATAAAGATTAGTTTGATGGGATAGTTATATTAATGATGATCAAGTGCTGTTTAGTTAAAAAATGATTTTATTAGGTTAAGTTAGGCTTGTTTGAGTGAAATTTGATTAGACGAAATTTAGCTAATGCAAAGCTCTCAAAAGTTTAAAGGCTTTTCACTTGTTTGCGTGGAGTTTAAAAATACCTCAAAGTTGTATTGAACAAATTTTTATATATGTAAACCAGTGCATAAAAAACGTATCCAGTAAAGTGGCAAACCCGGCTGGAGATGTAGACTGGAATGAAGATGAAACCTAGAAATTGGATGAAGAGAAGAGCCTGCAAATTTTATTTTAGACTAAAATACAAGCACTTTATATAAGCAATTGAACTGTATAACCATCTTTTTACCAATTGAGTATCAGATAAAATGACAGATCCATAAAAGTAGATTAAGATCAAATGCATTGGTTAAAAACAAAACAACGAGTTTGATTCTATTGGCAGGCAACTAATAAGCCCTTTTGTTACTTATATATGGTCAAACATCAACCCACATTGAACTCCCAGGCAGCAATCCCGATTCCTTTGGCTGCAGCAGAACCAGCCAGCCCTATGAAGTGCTCACTGCCTATGTTGCTCACGAACATCGAGGATCCTACCTGGGAGATGGTTGGGTGGACTTGTGAGTGGTTGAATCGATGGGTATCTTTATGCGTTAATGAATGCTTGGACGTATGCGTGTACTCGTGAATTGGTGAATGCTTGGATGTATGGATGAATTCGTGATTGGTGAGTGCTTGGATGTATAGATGAATTCGTGGATTGGTGAGTGCTTGGATGTATAGATGAATTCGTGGATTGGTGAGTGCTTGGATGTATAGATGAATTCGTGGATTGGTGAGTGCTTGGATGGATGGACGATTAGATGAAAATATAAATTCATGAGTTGATGTGTGCGAAAATGACTAACCGAGGTGAAGAAATAAAAATTTTTAATCAAAAAAAAAGAAGATCAAAGTATAATAACTTAATACAAACAATAAACGTTAACAACTAAACAACACACAAAGGAGAATTCAAAAAAAAGACGAGAGACAGCTCGAACAACAGACACAAAAAACAGCCCGAACAAACCAAGAGGAAATTCATGGCTCGATCTGCAAGGAAAAAGCCTTTGACGGTGTCCTTTTTGGATTTGAAGGAGGCCTGAGTGAAGGTGGGCTGATGTGAATACATGGTTGGTTTGTATCTCTTACTTTCCTTAGCGCCTTATCATTGAGCGCGTTACTTTTTTTTAAATTTTTGTTACTATTATTTTTTCTTTTAATTTTTTTTATTAAAATTATTATTTTTAAGCTATTTTTATTTTTATTGTTATTAATGTCAGTAATTTTAACAAGATAAATAGTAGCTTAGTTTTTATTTAATTCGCGGAGTTTTAAATTTCCAGTTTTTAGTTTATTTTAGCATTAATCTTTCATAAATAAATTTAAAATATAATATAAAATTATTATCACCATCTTATATTATTATTAATAGTTTTATAAAATACATCCAGCATTTAAGAACAGGACCAGAACTAATTAAATTAATCAACTGAAAACACGATCAAATGGCACTTCTCCCCCCATATTGGCATCTTTATTAACACCATCAACTACGCTAACACCATCACACAAACAAGACGCAACTCACATAGATGCCGATGGCGAACACAGCAACAAAGTAAGCAGCAACCACCAACAAGTCCTGCCAGCCCAGACTTGCCTGGAATTCATATTGTTAGTACCATTGTGTTGTTGGGTTGGTGGCTTTTAGCTCATTAGTAGTATTAGGTGTTTTGGGAATGGTGGTTTTGTAATTGAGTTGGATAGGTGCCACTATGTGGGTTGGTTTTTTAGTTGTGTTTGTTGGTGTTGCTGTTGTTGGTGTTTTGGCTGCTGGTGTTGCTGTTCTCATTTTTTAGTTTTTTTACAATGTTGTCGTTGTTTTTTATTTTTGTGCCAAAATCATAATTGTGAATTCAAAATTTTTGTGGTAAAACATTGTAAAGCTCTTTAGAGATATCGTATGTGTTTTTTGAATTTCTTGATGTTTAGGATTAATATATATATTAAAAGTATGGGTCTAATTGATTAGATATGATATGATTAAACCTATAAAAATGCTGGTTCTTCGATTATAATTAAGGTTTTTAAAAAGTTCATGCAAACATTCAAAAAATCTTAATTAATTTAGTATAGTTCGATCAAGATTAAAGCGGCGTTGACTCGAAAAGCTTAAGGCCACAATTTTGATTTGAAATTCTCAATTTTTGCTGCAAAGAACATTGCCCCTTCAAACGCTTCATAACTGAGCATTACATCAAATCTCATTCAAACTACTAACAAAGGAAAGTAAGATTCGTTAGGCTACTCACCATTATGGGGAATTTTCCTGAAAATCAAGTCGAGAAAAGTTTTGAAATATTCTAACACAGATGCAACTTTGGATCTTATGGAAATTTTTTTTCAATATGCGTTCAGCTCTTCCTCATATTAATTCACATCAAAACAAGCTTTCTTTGTATCTGATTGAATCTGCAGGTAAATAGGCCTCGGAAGCAAATCTAATGTTGAAGGAATTCAAAAAATTTGAGTTTATGAGAAATCTGACACTTTAAACTGTTCAATTTTTCCGTTTATATAGCAATGGCTGACAAAACACAACTCTTAACTGTTACAATGGTTTGCAATCAAACAAGTATATGGGCATCATGTGTTTCAGATATATATGTATGTGTGTGTGTGTGCATGTGTTTATAGTATGCTTTTCAGGCTTGCGTTGATGAATTGCATATCAAATATTGCTAAATATGGCGAACATTAGGACAAACTTAGTATGTCTGTCGAGAATTTAGATTATGATTGCTATAGTGGGATTTTTTAATTAGGCTAGAATGTTTATTGATAGTTGTGTGTTAATCAAGGTATTGTTCGGCTAAGAAGTGCGCGAATCTTTCAAAAATTTAAATAAAAATAAAATGTGTCATAAACTTTTCCAAAATAACAAGTTGAGTATGTGACTATTTTTAAGAAGAATTTATGGCGACAATTAAATCGTTTACTTCAATAAAAAAACTCAAAAACTGATTATATTGAATATTAATGTGAGACTAAATGCGGTATTTTAAAAAACTTAATATATGCAATTATAAAAAAATAAAATTCTTTGTTTATTGTAATTATCAACATTTTCAACACATGAAGTCATGGAAAGTAGATAAAGTTTAAAATAGAGAAAAAATGCAGAAATTTTGGTTAATGAATTCATCAATTAAGCTCAACTTTAAACATTTGCTCAGTTAATATGATGAGACTTGTCAAAGTTGTAAATTTATTTAAATTTATCCAAAAATAAGTATCAACTAGCAAAAGAGCACTTGAAATTAGCTTTCTTATAGCTTCAAAAATTTCCATCCTTCTTTTAGAGCCCAATTTTAGAATGTGGTCAAAAACGTTTTTGGCTAAGTAACCAAATTAAACATTAATTCAATATTTAAATACTAGTTTAGTTAGATAAAGAAAAAAATTTCAAAAATTATTCAAAATTTTTTAAAATAAATTTATTAATAAAAAAATGGCAAAAACACATTTTTATCAATTATGTTAAATCTCACTTGTCGTGTTAATCAATTTTCACATGAATTTTTTAAACACTCTTTAATTCAGATTAAATTTCTCAGATCAATTTCATCTGCAATAAAAAACTAAGTGAAAAAAGAGGACTCTATTGTATAGTTTTACAAGCCGCTATCCACGATTAAAATACCCACAACAACTTCAACATTTAAAACTTTCAAAATTTCAACTTATCCACAAACAATTTGAGGAATTTTTTATCGATTTAACATTAGAATGTTGTTTTGTCTTGATATAGTATATGAGCAGCCAATGTTTTCGAATGCACAACATCACAAGTTCTAGATGCTTATTGAGAGCAAGTTTTAGCTCCATAGAGGCAGTAGAATAAGTTTCGAAGTTATTTTTAAAACTTCCCCCAAGCTTCACACGAGTTTCATCGCCATAGATTTCAAAGTTAAAATGGCCTAGCATGCGACCAAGGTAGGTGTAGCTCAAAGCAAGAGTTGAACTCATGATAGACTTCCATTAATTGTGGCCTAGCAACTCCTGAAGTTAATCTTATTTGTAATTTTATTGCATTGTATCCCGTTGAAACAACTGGAAAACAACAGATTAACATTGAAGTATGTTGGTGGAAGATTGGAATAGTTGTTGAGGTGAACCTGAAACATCTCAAGAGACCCTACGAAACAGTCATCAAGTGGCGTTTGAAGCGTTGTAAACACCTCGAGCTTGGGATATCAAAAATCAACACTGGAAACTTCATGAAAATTTGCGTTTTTCAGGGTTATTGAAGCTTCCAAAAAAGACCTGTCTCATCTGAATTATAAATCTCAGGTGAATCTCTGCAAAATTCCGTTTAACTTGTTCTTTTTCCAATGACGTACAACCTCATCATCCACTCCACCTGACTCACCAGCCTTATGTACACGGACAATGTCATATTTCTTTTTGAACCTGTCATGAGGCGGATATTGGTGTGGTGTCATCTGGGTGGATTTTTAAGCGAAACTTGGTAGCATGTTTTAAAAGCATACATCTATCAATTCGAAGATCTGGCCGCAAAGACATTTGTCTAAACCAAAGAATCATTGCTTTGTCAACATCGGGATGAGTCACAGTACGAGTTCTTTTAACGGCGTTGCTCTGGCATCTGGACTGACACACTGCTTCAATTTTTTCCCGGTTTTTCATGATGTCACTTAAGGTGCTTGTACTCAAACTAAAATGTGCAGCACTATCTTTCAGCTTCATTGATTTGTTGGCATCCACATAATTGATTATCTGCAACTTCTCCTCGTATGTTTTAGTCTGTATTTTTCTCTTGATTGTTGTTTTATTAGCCATACTGATGTCTCAAACAAGTCTCGACTAAGTGCCGTCAAGCAGCCATAGCATAGAACAAAAAGTCAAGAAACTAAAAATACGGGGTTGCAAACTGGAAAAACAAAACTTTTAAATGCAAAGATTATTTATGAAATAAAAACATAAAATCATTTTAAATAGGCTACAGCTATTTTAGGACCTTGTTTAACACAAAAGCTTGCTAAGATTCAAAGTGAATAGCTTGCCTAGGTGTCCTCACCTCAGAGCTCAGAGCTGAAGTTTCGACCTAACGATTCAAACTTGTTTTCTAAAATTTATGTTTAACTAATTTTACATGTTAATTTAATGTGTGAAACTTGTGGAAACTTACTGTCAGCTAAAAAAAAAATTTTTTTTAATTCTTATTATAAACATGGATAAGATGGTTGGTTATTGAAAAATGTTTTGAATTCACCATTTTTAATTTTTTCAATGAATATCTATGTAAAACTTACCTCGCAAACTATAGCAACTTGTCATTTAACGCTACGAAAAGGCGCTATAAAAATTGACAATCCTAGCTTAGAGAAAATGAGAATTTTGAGATGAATAAAACTGACGAATGTCTTTACAACGGCTTGACAAATGAGGATAGAGGGTAGAACCTGGTTTCTTGTTTTGGAGACAGACCACACCAGGTTTTAATTTATTTTTCGATTACTTGAAGCTTTTTATCCATCTTGTCCAAGTTTATGATCATATTTTTTATTTTTTTAAAACGAACATAAATTAATTATAGAAAACGGAAACTGCGCTTTTGTACATCACTGACAGCCTCCGCAATATCTGTGCTACCGGGTCTGCGGCCGTCTTAGTGTCTTTAGATATTTCAGCAGCTTTTTGACACCATTAATCATCCAAATATGCTGCATATCCTTGAAGACTACTTTCACATTTTTGGCATTGCTTTATCCTGGTTTCAGTCCTATCTTTCCGAACGCAAGCAATTTGTTAAGATAAGCTGCTCTTCTTCTACCCCTGTCTCCCTTCGTTTTGGTGTTCCTCAAGGTTCTGTTCTTGGGCCCATACTCTTTTCTCTTTATACTTCTCCTATTAGCGAGATCATACAGAAGCACGACGTTCTATATCATCAGTTTGCTGATGATATATCCCTTTTTACAGGCGCCTCTTACCTTGATCCTCATCCCAGCCTCACTAAGATATCTGAATGCATCACTGAGCTCAATCTTTGGTTTTCTAACAATCACCTCATGTTGAATCCTAACAAAAGCGAAGTGATGTTTGTCGGCAGTCCCATACTCCTTTCCAAATCCAATCTTCCAACTGAAGTAATCTTTGACGGCACTACTCTTTCCGTAACGTCCAAACTGAAGATACTAGGTGTAACTCTTGATTCTAGACTCAACTTTACACACTTTGTCTCTCAGATCATACAATCATCCAACTTTCATCTCCATGCGATCAGACAGGCACGCAAGTTCCTACCCTCTGACACTGCCGTTGCTCTGATCATCTCTTTAGTTCTTTCAAGGATTGATTACTGTAACTCTCTTCTTTGTCGACTCCCGAACTGTCTTATTTCTAAGTTGCAATCTCTCCAAAATCGCGCTGCTAAAACCGCTCTTCAAGCCGACTACTATTCTTCATCTCACACCTGTCTCGATCGCCTCCATTGGCTGCCGGTCGTACTAAGAGCCCAGTTCAAGTTGCTATGGCTCACGACTAACATCTTATATTTTAATCAGCCGGCTTATTTATATGACCGTCTTTCCATTAGACAGACTCCTGAGTCTCTCAGGTCTTCCAACTCTGGTTTATGCCTACATCAGCCTGTCTCTTCTAAACCTTTCTTACATCGCTCCTTCTCGCATATCGCCCCTCACTTATGGAACTCTCTTCCACTTAATGTCCGTCTTTCACCTTCTCTTAAAATTTTTCGCAAGCGTTTAAAAACGCATCTTTATAGCCAAATTTCTTTCTCATAGCCCTTCTGATTAGAACAGCGCCTCTGCAGCAAACCTAGTTTGCAAACTGCGCGCCCTACAAATAATAAAAATAAAAAATAAATAAAATAAAAAACACACGCAACAATTGCTTTTAAAAAGCTTTGTTAATAAAAGTTTACTGTCCCAATTTCCGTGTCTATTCTTTATTTATGCTGTGTTGTAGATTATTGTGTAGAAAAATTATTTTTATTTAGGTCTACTTTTGGTAAGACGACTTCAAAACTTATTCAAGTTGACTATTGTGTGTAGGGCAGTGGAGTTGATTGTAGTGTTAAGACTGGGTTTGGTACGTTTCAGGTTTTGAAATTTGAAAATTTTTTCGAAGTTTGTCTTTTAAAAATTCACGTCCATAATTTTTTGTTCCCGAATCTACTTGGAATGTCTTGAATTCCAAATTTTTTACTTTTGTTCTAAGAATGTGAACTTCTCTTCGATAACATTTCTTGAGATTTGATCAATACTTTTTGCTAATGTTGCTTCACCGAGGTGCTTTCGAAACCATCGATTTATAAGAAAGCTTCAATTAGCTACATGAGAAAGGAAACTTTTTGTAAACATTGTTGAGATTTTGTATAAATTTTTATTTTAAAAGTTGTAAGAAACCAAAAAAATCTAAACGAGTTTAAAAAATATTTTTTAACTAAACCTCAAAACCGAAACAAAATATAAACGTCTAAATTCTCCACATTTTTAAATATTCGAAAAGGAATTGTGATGAGTAATGCATGTCTCAAAATATATTTCTATGCTTTTCAAATACTACAACAAAAATAGATGTAAAGTTGCTGTCAAAATGCTTAGATGTGTGAAATTTCATGGTAAATTTGGATAAATTCTCTAAAAATCGAAAAATTTTGAAGCACCTAACAGCTAACAAAAAATCATATAAATCTCAGCTAATAATATCATCACCTTGTATTGATCAATGAAACAAATATTGTAGATTTGATGATGATTCGAAGTCAGAAGCCAGTCAGCTTCAATATCATATACTTCTGTATTATTACTGATCATTAATTCCATCATATTATTCAAAAAAGCACCAAGTTCAGAATGAGACGTTGAGGCAGTTCAACTCTTGTAGCTGCCAATCTCCTTTCTCAGCTGCTCTACCTCAGGAATGGCCTTGTACATTTCTTTGTGCAGAGTTATCAGCTGTGTGATTTATAATGTATTCATACAACTTTTTCATTTACCAATCAATCAATCAAATTTATTTCAAATATTTTTTTTATTTTGCAAAGTGTGGCTTGTTCTGAGATATTTAAAGAACAGCCAGCCTTTCCACTCAAAGCGATAAAGGGAATCTGCGAAAACCACGTGTAGCAATCTTTTGAAGGAATCTAACTTCAACTTTGACTCACTCCACGCTACAACCCGCATCTACAAGCCACCTCATCTTGATGGTACGAAAAATTACACTTTTACCACAACCTTCAATGTCATTTACTCGTTCCAAAGGGTTTGATAGAGCCTTGAATCTATTTTTTCGTCAAGTATGAGCCTTCTCTATTTTCGCCAAGAGCTACCTCTCTTCCAAAAATATTTCCTGCCAACCAGTTTATATTTCAACATAATCTTTTCATTTTTCACCAGTTTCCCTAATTCCTACGTTAAAGCCCATGTCTCACTCTCATATAAAACAGGTCTGATGCATGCATCGTATATGCCTGATCGATATTTCAGTGGAATCATGTTGTTCCATAGAAGACCTCAGATATTCCTCCAACTAAACCATGCCGCACTAATCCTTCCTTTTACCACTGCCATACTATAGTTTTGATGAAAAACATTTCTCAATCGAAAGGTAAGAAATTTTTTAAAATTTCACTATTGCTTAGTAATTTATTTCTATTTTTAGGTCTAAATTTTGAAAAAATTTAATAGTAATTCGTTACTGATTTAATCCAGAAAACCTTCTACGGTTTTATTTTCATTTTTGACTTAATTTGAGCACTCTACACCTTTATCACAACAACTACACCGGCATTTTTCTCAATCTAATTTATTGATATCTTTTACCAACACCAACCATGTTTATTTCAGTGAAGAGTGTTTTGTAAACTTTGTGTTTCTTCCTCCTTCAATTTGCCATGAACATCAGGTCGTCAGCATACAATATTTTCCAGAAGCCCCTCTAAATTCTCTCGTCGCATTTTCTATTGCTAAATACAAGCAGTATTTTTAACGCCATTTCCGACACTTAACAGTAGTTTGTTATAAATGTGCTTGATGACACCAACATAAGAAGTCAAGCTGATTTGCATTGATGCCGACCATTTTTCTCTGCCTGACAACAAATCTTCACGCTGTGTCTAAGACAACTTGATTGGTTCATAAGTTCCACAATCATCCTCAACTTCACTTTTGTAATCACTGCCAAATTTTCTTTTATTTTCAAGATATCATTCATTGAGGATAATTTTTACGAAAAACTTTCCAAGTATTTTTACGCCAAGTTCTGTTATTTTTATCTATATATTATTCAACATGACATTAAATTGCGCCTTAGTGTCTCCAAATTAATACTGCTTTTTTTTTGAGTGATCTAGTATATTGCTAAGCTAGAACATTCTTTGACTGGTTATATGAACAATTAAGCGCCGGGACTCAATTTGATTATGAGCGTTGTAGCCAAAACAATGAGAATTACTTGTATTTGAAAGAGCATATTGAAAACGAGTTCCTGCGTCATTACTTAACAATTTAACGACCGCATAAAATCAAAAAGCTTAAATATGACACTATCTATCTATCTATCTATCTATCCATCCATCTATTTATCTATCTATTTACCAACCTTTTGTGGTTTAGTAGGGTCCACTCTTTCAAATGGAGGCAGTTCTGACGACTTGACCAATCTTTAGTGTTTGAATTTAATTGAACACTAATTAAGCTTAAACTTGAAATAAAATCACTCAGCTACTATTTATAAATAAGCTTACCAGTAAAGGAATGTTACTCAGTGAAATTTCAAAATAATAATGAAAGATCAACTTGTCTACAAGTAAATTAGTAAAATATAACAGTGTTCAAATTTTATTAAGTTGGTGATGACTTCATTGTAGATCGAAGTTTTGTTTTAAAATTCTAAACACCTTTAGATTATATTTCACCATTCAAAAAAAGCAACAAGAAAGACCGGAAAACAATAGGCTTGCAATATAATTAAATTCAAAACGGGCTGATGAGATCGAAATTCTGGTTCGTGACAGGAAGAAATGTTTAGGTTATGTGTTTATTAGCGCCCATATGGGTTTCAAATAATGAAGAAAAAAATCAATTCCCCTCCATAAATAAACGAGGTGCGGTTTAAACTATATTTTATACCTGACATCAGGTTTCTGGTAGAGGGAGTACGCCGAGTATGTTGTAGCCATTCCCAAGACTGCAGACACGAAGCCTACCAGAGGAATCAACTTTGAAGGGGAAAATATATTTCATGACTATATTGAAATTGTTTATTGGATAAACATCAGATGCTTTTACATACGCCTCTGCCGTATGCCACTTATTGTGTAGCTCTTAAGAAATGTTGAAGTTAATTTTTTTAGAGATGATTTTTGTTAAATATTACTAACCTCATAATGTTTGAAAAGGTTTTTTGGGTGGAAGATAGATCCTCGCATTTCTAAAAATTATTAAATGACTAAAGTTTAAATCCAAAATTAGTCGAAACTTTACAAAAAGAAAAATAGTCCATTTAATCGAAAGAATTGTTTATCAATAAATAAAAACAACAAATAACTTTGAAAGTAAAACGAAAAATCCGTGGAAGTTTCCCGAAGAGACAAAAAAATCGCCCTAACAACGAAAACTCAATGTCATTCGATTATATATACTTCCGATTGCATGCAACGTACAATCATATATTTTTTTTTTCTTTGGTTTAACATCATTTTTTTAGAATATACTAAAACGATGAATGAATTTTAAAATAAAAATATTATTATTTTGAGTTATATTTTTTTCTACGACCAAATATTCTTTTTTTTTTGGTTTTTTTTAGACTTGCAGACAAATTATTCAAATATTGCAATGAAAATTATGTGAGTCCTACTTATGAGAAGCTATGTCGATTAATAAGCGATCCTGTTGTTTCTAGTACATATATTATTGCCTAATTCAAATAAAATATTGTTCCTTTAAATAGCCAAATTATGTTTCAAAATTGCCAACTAAAAATAGAATTTAAATTCTTTTTAACATTCATAATAATTCTAAAAAATTTCATATTATAAATAGTATCAAACTAATAGTAAAGGAATTAATAGAATTATTTCGTATTAAAGTGAGATAAGCACGCGTACACAAACCTACAATAGTAAAATCTCTAGGATTCTTTCTAAGCATTTAAGTCTTAATGATTTTATAATTGTAGTCAGATAATTCGATACATAATTATGAAATTTTCCCAATAAAGTTTCTTTGAGTTGATATTAAATACCTTGGAACTTTGAAAAATTAACCAACTAGCTTACTAAATGTAATTTTTAATATTCGAATATTTTGTAATATAATTATTTTTTTTATAATATAAAAACCATTAAATATCACCGTGTTCTTTTTGTTGTTCTTTTCTGTATATATATATTATTTTTAGCATACAAACACGCGTTCAAATAACTCACAAAAAATTTCTTTTTTATAATGCATCTATAGAAATATCCTATAACCTTTTATAGCCAGTTGACTTCAAAAGTTCGATTTTAATATCTTTTATTTTGCTGAAAATAAATTAATATCAACTTCATCTTGTCAGGCACGCTCAGTTCTCTAAAAGATTCCAACATCCTTTCCCTCTCATCTCAGACATCACCACAAGGAAAGTGGATTAGATGAAAAGTTTATAAGTAAGGATGAATTGGGTTTCAGATAATTTTTCTAAAAAGTCTAACCCCGAACTGATCTTTGAGGAGAATATAATTCTAGGTAGATCTTCGAAGGAAACTTATGCCCATGCCCTTCACCATGGAGCCTCCTACAGGGGTAGTATGGCTGCAACGGGGATTATCTTGGTGGAAAGAAACTTGGTGGTTGAATGAAAGGTGCTTAAGTTTTCTAATTGAAAGTTAAAACTGTCTGAGCGCCTGTCTCAATGCTGGTTTAAATGGTTGATATCATAATAATAATCTCAATAATTAAATTTATGAAACTTTTGATTGTGAACACAAAACAATATTAAGTCATGAAGTTAATATCGAAAATATATTTTTTTGATGTTGCATTCAAGTCAACTCTCAGTGCAATGAAATCACATATCAAATGAATTGGATTTTCAAATATTATTTGCACTAAAATCTTCGTATCAGAAGCTATTAATTTTTAAAAATATTTTGCTTCTAGCCTTTAACATTAACAACCATTCAAACAGTGTAATCATTACTTCTACTGCTTCATAAAATTTTAATTACCACTTTCTAAATTTAATCTCTCCATGTGTAATTATTCCATATTGTTAATATCGAAAAATTTTTGTTGAACAATTATAGGTTTATATTTAGCTAATAATTTTTAGCTTAAGAGACTACAGTTTGCTGTGGTCCCTCAATCGGTACTTTCGTCGAGGAGTTAGGCAGAAAGTTTTCCGAGGCGACGGAAGACTCTCTGGAGGCAGTTTGGTTTTGTCAAAAAATCTCCTTGGCTATTGTCCGCGGCAATGCTTCCAGAATCCTTTCCTGCCTCTGCCCTCCTTCTTCTCTCTCTCTTAATCCTTTTTGCTTCAACGTTGATTTTTCATTTCCATAGTTTCTTTTTGCTAGTTTTGTAAATAATTTATTGTTTTATCAAGCAATTAGATGCACTTTTAAAATAGCTTGAAGTACAATGTTTGAAGCATCCTAGCCTTAAGTTTTCACCACTATTTACAAATGGAAATTAGGAAAACGATGAAGATTTCCTAGATTAAGAAATAAATTCAAATTTCTGACTATAACATTGTTTTTATACGCCTGCGAAGCTTAGTGACCTACTTAGCTTTCAACCAATCAAAACTATATCTGTTTAAAACGCGCTAATAAAACTCAAGATGTGATTGGCTGTACATAAGACTAAGGAAAACTCATTGTTTGAAGCTATATAGCTTAAAAGCAGGTTAGAACAAAAAGAAAAAATAAGAACAACAATAAAATTTAAAACATACAAATAAAAAGACAAAACTTTTTCTAGAATTTTAAAAACATTTTAAAAATAATTTTTTTCCTAGAAAAATATTTAAAATAAGTCTTGAATAGCTTCGATTTTTATTCCGATTATTATCATACCATAACTACCTTAACAGTGAACAAAAACTAGACAAAAGTAAAGACAATGGAGTTATAAAACACACATCCCTAAATAGAGAATATATAATTTTATTTGATTTTGACATGTGTTATTAATGAGTATGTTTTTTTGAGACAGATGTGGCATCGACCAAAAAGGCTAATAGGTGTAAAATGAAATGCATAAAGCGTCAAATAATATAAATTAATTTATCAAAATTCGTTTGAAATCTTTCTAAATTTCCACTTTTAACTCATTCCTTGATTAATTTTTTGATTTTAATAGAAATTCGTACCAATTCAACCGATAGAAATGAAAAGGTAGCTTTACTAGGGAAATTTTGATCAGGATGAATGCAAAATGCTGATTAAGAATTACTAATCGATGCAACATGTAACATTTAGCAGAAAAATCGAAATTTATTATTTAGCGCTTAAAAATTTAATTCACTTTTTGATTCTTCTTATTACGTTCTTTTATTAATATTTCCTTCTCTATTAGGCATTTAAATAGATTTAACACCTATATACTCAAAATGGCTATAATAAAATCTTCAAATTACTTCATTTCCTATAGAGTATTTTTAGAATCAATTTTGGTTTAAATCTTCATTATTTATCAAAAAACCACAACTGATACCATTGCACTAATTATAAACTTGCATTGTTTTTGTTGGATTTAAATTTAAATAAAAAAATCTCCGCACTAAAGTTTTATTTTCAGATAATTTATTTCAAAAAATAACCCTTATTTTTTATAATATTCACTTTTCTTCTAATAAACTATAAAACACTCATAGTTTTACCACAAAAATCACAGAGGACAAACCCAACGGTATTCCACTAAGGGTTATCATTATGTATTACATTGAACAATATTTCTATAAGTTGACCATTATAACACCGCAACGTAACGTCAAACACTTAAACCTACATCATCAATAAAATTCCTTATTAAAAAATCAATGAAGGGATACATATACTTTTGTAGTATCGATTTGAATCAAACACTTTTATGAACTGAAACTTTTCGTAAGTTCAACTCACATTATCAAGTATACAAACTGATACTTGAAGTATCATTAAATTTTAAACTTTAGTCATGTATCCAAAACATTGAAATGAATATCAAATGGAAATTCTCGCATCATTGGTAAAAGAAG
>OZ038324.1:1788701-1830622 GCA_964035795.1 Pterobdella sp. o SKG-2022 | reverse complement strand
TATTAGAATTTGACTTAAAAGTTTATACACTTATTTTTTCTTAAATCAGATGATTTCGCTAGTTTTCAACTTGATATAATTGTTCATTTCGTGAAACTTCTAATGTCTATTTAGTGGAAACTTTCCATTTTGATATAAGTTTAATGTTGGATTTGTAACAAATAAAATGAATTTTATTAACACGTCAGGTATTTAAATTTTAACGTACTTGATAATGTTAATTTATTAACGAAAAGCTTTGTACTCAATAGAATTACTTTTTGTGTTCAAATAATTTGCAGTACGTCAAAAATAAAATATAAAAACCAATAATAAAAGGAACTGAAAAGTTTGGAGCTAAACAGACTATCAAACACCAATATTAGAGATAAAAAAGTCTGTTTAAGATAAGACGATTTATTAGCTAAATCTATCATAGAAGTTTCAAATATTATTATAAAAATATCTTTTTTAGAAATATGATTCAAGTAATAAAATATCGTGTTAAGTTATTAGAAGATTTTCATTTGAACTGTATGATATAGTGATATTAATGAGATTAAATGAGAATTTAGGATGAATAGTTGCTTAATTAAAAATGAATATTAATCTTATTATCTCGGAAAAAGTTTATACAGTTTTTTTTTAAATTGTGAAATAAATGACTCTCGCCCGGGTTGTTCCTTAATTACGATGTCTTCAATAAATAACTTGAACTATGAACCCGTGTTCATATCTTGAGTTATGTTTACTTTTTTAAAAACCTTTAAATGATTTTATTTTTTAAATAGCTCATTAAAATCAAAATGTCTAAACTTTTAAAACTTATAATTATGGGGGCACCTGGTTCGGGGAAAGGAACCATTTCAAAACGAATTGTTAATTATTTAAACCTGAAATTACTTTCTAGTGGAGATCTTCTAAGAAAGGAAATTGCTTCAAAAACAGGTTGTTCTGTCATTACTTCTTTTAAAAGTTTATTAACAAATATGCAATAGTCACATTTTCACGAAACTAATACAAATTCAAATTAGAAACTGTAAAATAAATTTTCTCAATTAATAGGTTTAGGAAGAGAATGTGAAGAATTTATAAAGAAAGGAAAATTAGTTCCAGATAAGCTTGTGGAAGAAATACTGTTTCACAAATTAAATAATTTTTCAGATGGCTGGCTTCTGGATGGTTAGTTGAAATTTTAATGAAACTAAAAATCATATGTTTGATTTTATAAAAATATTTCCAGACTAAGAATAAAATTCATTATTTGAAAAGGTTATCCTCGAACAGTGGACCAAGCAAAAGCCCTGTTCGACCATGGACACAACCCCGATTTGGTGATAGATCTACAAGTGCCATTTGAGGAAATCATCAGAAGGTGCAACCATTTGTCAGCTTAATTAATAAGTGTTTGATTTAATAGATTAAAAATATAATTATAGACAAGAAAACTTCAGAAGAGTGTATTATAAATTTTATCAAGCAAAATTTAATGTATCCAATATACATTAGATAATTTTTGATTAGATAAGAAATGCTAAAACTATATAAATTAAAATTTGTACAATAATATAAGTTGTTTTGGATCTGATATTATTATAACTTATAAATTTCTAAATATTGGTTAAAAACATGATCCAACCAAATTTTTTACATCACATCCCTAATGAGAGACTTTATAATGTTTGCAGACTGAAGGACAGGTGGGTGCATATTCCGAGTGGAAGAGTCTATAACCTGCAGTTTAATAGCCCAAAAGTCTCGGTAACCATTTATTATTAACATCATTGCTACATTTATGTTGGAAATCAAGTATATTTTCTTTTATTATTGGTATTATCACCAGTATAAGCTTTATGTTCACCATCATTATAACTTGAACATTCATATCAGCAACTTTAATATCATCATTGTTATAGTTACAACATCTTCTAAAAAATTTCTATCTCTGTTCAGTTCAAATTCATTGCTTTTATGGGCTGGGAAGTTTCAGAAAATAATGCTCAAAAAAATAATAGAAAAAATTTTTGATCTGTGCAGAGAGCATTCACTGATTTTAAGCAATAACTCATCATACCCTCATCAATAACATCATAATCAGGCATTCTAGTTTATCTTGTTGCTTGTTTATTATAAATAACATCAGCAAAGCACATTAGTTGATATAAACACTTGATCACAGGGCAGGGATGATGAGACAGGAGATGTGCTGGTGCAACGAGAAGATGACATGCCTGAAACTGGTTCGCTGTCTCGCATTTGATACATTCACTACTAATGTTCAGTCTTCATTTTGCCACATGTGTGTGAGTGTGCTAGGCGAGGGCAGACAGAGATGTTCCCATGACATTTTACATAGCTTTGAATAATTCAATTCATAATTATCAAAAAACAATATTCTACATAAAGAGTTTTATAATGCCATATATTACTAATAAACTGTGTGTTTATTAAGAAGATGTAAAACATGTGGTGTTTCTTGCATTAAAGCTAATTGAAGTCTTAAACACAACAGTGCTCACTCGCCTGTCCCACTACGAAGAAGCCACCATCCCTGTCAACGAATTTTTCAGGTTTTATTTGAATGTTGCATGCCTTGAGAGATGATTGGTTATACTAACTATCCTAAAAATAGTTTTGTGGAATTTATCTGCGCTATTAGCAATCCTTCAAATGAATATGGACAAAATGATCAATTTCTATTCAAGTCTAAAAATGGATGTCACAGGAAAGAGAAAAAGTTGGTGACGTTCCACGGCACAGAGTCTGACGTCATCTGGCCTGAGATACGAGAACGTTTGAGCATCTTCAAGAACAGAGCTGCTTTGAGATCTTGAGGCTGTGTGCACCATGACCCAAATGTATTCAACGAAGTTATTAATAGGGTTTTTGAATATATATATATTACGCATTTTTTTGAAATTATGTAGTACTAATTTCGATCGACTGCCGTGCACCCCGATACAGCAATATAATGTAAGTATTTATAAGATGTTTTATATAAATATTATATCATTTTGTATTTTATCTTAGTGCTATTATGTCTAGTTGCTATTTGCCACATAACATTATCCCTTTAGGAATTGTATATAGTCCCTCCCTGATGAAACTTCTGAAATTGCATTCGGTGATTATTCATAATTTTTTCATAAATATCAAAGACCAAATATAATTTGTTATTTTTTTCTTTCAAATCTTGACCCTCTATACATTTTTCTTGTTTCTCCAACCTCATGTTGCTTGTGACGTGGCATGTGTTATCAATGAGGTGTAATGACATGATATTATCTTGGTTCAGCAACGTGCCTTTACCATATTCTTACATTTTAATCGTTTATTTCACATCACTTAAACCTTATCAAAGATTAATTATTTTTTTTATCTTTCATATACTAACACCTATTTTATGCTCAGAAATTTATAATATTAACATTCTTAACATCGGCATAATCTAGATGTACCTTCAATTTAAACAGCATAATCTTTTGTAGGATTTTCAAATAAATTTTAGCAATTAAATATTTTTAGTGTGATTTGGGTAGAGCACGGTTGAAAATATGGTCTAGAAAATGTCTACAATCGTTTAAATGATATAAAAATTCGGAAAATATGAACAATGCATGCATTAAATAGGTCCTCAGACGCCATAAACTAAAAACGATGACTGAAAGTAGCTTTAATGTCACATAGCATCAACACATGTACAATTCAAGCTTGTCATTAGATATCCACACATTTGACATTCAAAAAAAGATGACTGAGAAGTAAACAAACCATCACATTACAGATCAAGCTGGCAACATTCCTAACATATCTACAAATTAATAAAAGCGATTTACAAAAAATAAATACACAATATCATATCTGTGGTGACGAATAATACCAATTATTTCATATCTGACTCATATGTGAGATGCCTCAAAATTAGGTTTTTAATGCAGCACATGAAAATCTAGCACATCATCCTGCCAAACCTTCCACCCTTTCATGCATGAATGTCCTAACCATTTACCACATAACTTTTCCCAGAATGATAATGTAAGGTGTAATGTTGAATCAGTCCTTTTCTTCTTCAATATAGTACTGGTTGCAGGCCAGGTAGGACTTGATGAGACTGGGTACAGGCAGGGTGTCAATCAGGTCTCTCCTGATTTGAGACAGCACCACAAACCTGAAAGTTTCAGTTTGAGTTTTTATAATTTAAGGGGAATTAAGTGTGTCAAGAGCAAAACTAAAGCGCAAATATAAAAAGAAAAAAAATTGAATCATCATTTTTGCTTAAAGTTGTGTCCCACATAAGCAGGGTTTGACATGAAAAGAAAAAATCAATCTCTTTCAATGTCTATTGAATCGAATAAGATGGATAAAAAGTCTGCACTGACCTGCACAAGTGCTGCAGGGAGTGGGTCTTCATGAGTCTCGACACAGGGTTGGTGAGTCTCACCATGGTGGGAGCGAGTCCAGGTCCTTTGGGTCGCAGGAAGTATGAAAATGAGCCATCAGTGCAGTTCTCAATGGCCTTTTCAATGAATTCCACAATGGTGCCTGCACCATGGGATCGAGGTTGAGCATTAAAACTGAACTGACCCCTGTAATGTTCTATGCGAGTGTGGTGAATCTGATCTTCAGATTTGAAACTCAAACTTAATATGTATCGTTCATCTGAGCTGTCTCTCACCAAGAATGACCCAATAGGCTTGTCTCGCAGTTGCTCTTCTGCCTCCTTCCAACTCAGTGGACCCCAATACCAACCCTTGCTCTTGAGTTCATTAAAACTCTCAATGAAGAGATCATCATGTTCCATGGGTCTGTTTTGTTGGAGATGTTGGAGTGAATGTTGAGATGATTGTTGCAGAGTTTTTTGATGTTGATGACTAATTTCAGCTGACTTTATTCCACCTCGAAAACTTCCAACTGGGATTTCAGGTAAGTCCCTTGTTTTAATATCGAATGATAAAGGTCTGTTGGAAACACCCTCTTCATCCCCGTGGCTCGGAGTGGTGTTGACGGGTGAAAACTGGGTAGGTGAAGGTGTCACCATTGAATTGTTACTGATCCTGCTTGCAACATCATCCATTTCCTCTGTGACTTCTTTGTTTTTTTTGATGTTATTTTCTTTGAAAATTTTATTATTTTTGTTGCTAGGTAATTGAAGTTTAGTGAGCTTAGTTTTGTTTATCCTGAAAATATTTTTTAACTTGTCATTATTCGAGTTTTCTGAGACCTCTTCATTATGCACCTCATCTAAAACAGCCTCCACCTTTTGTACATCTTTATTTTCAATAGTTTCTTTTGATTTTTCTTCTGAATTATTAGAGCTTTTATTTTTAGATATTCTTTTAGATTTATTTGCCAAAAAATCTTTTAATTTAGAAGATTTTGAAAATATTGTAAAAGATTTTTTCTTAGAATAAGCATTTGTGTTTCTTGAAGCAATTTCTCCATTCATGATTACCAAGTCATCTGCGTTTAATGGTTTGTTTGCATCTAATTGGCTAATTGTTTTGGAAGTCCCTTCAAGCAAATTGGCTTTTTTAGAACTTTCATTATCCTGATTTGCCATTATTTCATTCCAATTCATACGTATTAAGCCATTTTGATTTGGTTTAAACATATCTGAGTTTATTTTTCGTTTGGATGTTATATCGTTTGCAACATTATTACTTAATTCTATGTGAGATGAACCAACGCACATTTCTTTAATTCCCGTTAGAGAATTTTTATCAGAATGGCTAGATAGTGCAATGGTTTCGTCATGAGAAAAGCCTGAATGGGTTGGAAGAGAACTTTGCTGATTGGTGCAAGCAACTCCAGAAACAGAAGCCATAGCAGTTTTTTTCAACTTGCAATGTTTCGAACCCACATTGATATTTTCGATTTTATTGGATTTGGTTAATATTTTAAAACACCGACTACCGCCATCGTAATTAAATATTCATTGAGCAAATAAACATCCAGATCTGAAAAAAATATTAATTTAAGAATACATAAAAATGACCTTAATTTCACAAAAATACCTTTCAAAAAAGTCCTCTCATTTATCTCATGTTTGAGCAATAAATTAAAACATCAGGCACTCCTAGAAGACTAGATATTATAATGAAAGTTTTACCATTTTATTCAAAAAATAACCATTAATTGTTGTATAAAATTTAATTTTATGATTAAAAAGAAATAAAAAATTTCAATTTTAAAGGGCTTTCTGAGCTTCCGGCTAATGACTAACGCATATGAAATTCACAAAATTAACATTAAAAGCAAGACAGTTTTAAAATAAATAATATCTAAAATTTAATATTTTTTATTAATTGAGAAGTTAATATTTTCATATTCTATTCATAAATTTCAGATAAAAATAATTATTTTCTAGAGTTGAGTTTTTCAATTAGTATTTGGTTATATATTTTGACCATTTCAACAACTTTTTCAGAGTTTTCAATGAAATCAAATCCTTGAAACTTTTCAGCAATATCTGCAATTTTCGATGTTTAAATAAATTGAATTAAATCAAAATTTTAAATCGACAGACATTCGTTGATGGAGTGGTTATTCTGCTCTATCATTTGCCATTTTCGCTCCAAATTCACCAACTTTCGAAAGTAGTTATTTTTAGTTATAATTAGCTAGTTTTCATAAAATTTGATCGATAACTTTCAACCATTCTAGCATAATCACCTGCTTATGTACTTCATCTTTCTCAAGTTTATGTTTCAAAGCTGCTAGATTGGCTTTAATATTTCTTAATTCATCAGCTCTTTGATTTTTTAATTTTTCGAAATCGTCCCTATCTCGCTGAAGTTTCTATGGACAATTGACATTTCATACATTAAATTTGAATTTTATATTGAAAAAAATCGAAGTGGTTATAGTTTAAAGAAAATTCTGAATAATCATTAACAAAAACAAAAGAACCCCACAAATTTAGTGGCTTCAGATTCTTCTTTTAGTTGACTAACATCATCAAACACATTCATCTCATTCTTCATCGCCTTCATCTTCTCCTTGGTTTCAGACAACTCCTGCTTCATTTTCGATTCCAAATTTTGGAGGTTTTTCAAGTTTTCTTGCAGTTTGGCGTTTTCTAAATTCCACGTTTTTCAAATATATAAAATGTTTTTAATTTAGACAGTTCTATAAAGATTTCTTATTCAGGTATAAATGAAGTTTCCAAATTTTAGTTGTGTGAACATTAATGAAAACTATTTTTTGCATGAATGACACGAACTGAAAAAATGATTAATTTCCGACTTGAGAAAGCAATAAAAACAAAGAACAAATGAACTTCACCCAAAAACCTTTGGTCAGCTCACTGACTGTCACTTCAGACCTGGCCTTCTCTTCAGATTTGAAGTTCAAATCATCCTGCATACCCACATATTCATCTATGCTTGGCAGAGTGGTAGTGCCGGAAACCCTGCTGCTAAGCTTGGTGAGGTGGTTTGGTGTGAAGTGGTGTGCGATGAAATAGACTAATGGGGAAAAAGGTGAGGCGGTGTAAATAGATGTGATGGAGAATAGGATGACGCGAAGTTATATTGGGGTTGTGTGAGGTGGAGTGAGAAAGTAGCTCATATAGCGACAGTAGAAAATGGTAATGAAACACAGTTGCCATATTGGTGTAACATTTATAAAAGCTTCAAAAAGAAACCTTGCTTATGTTCTCCAACAGAGACACAATGCTTTCTTGCAGGGCTGCCATGCAACTCTTCAATCAAATCATTCATGTAGGAATGCATGGATAATATTTATGTGTCTAACCTCTTCCTCGTTCTTGTTTTTGTCAAAGTTTTCAAAAAAGTCTGTTATTTACAAATAACTTAAGAGTTGGAAATGTTTAATGTTACAAACTGAATGTTCATAAATGATTCGCAACCTTCGTACACCTTCTCCTTTTGCTTCAGAGCCACGTATTGTTGGTTTCTTTCCCCTGCAAACAATAGGATTAAACGAACATATTAAAAGATAAATTCAAGAATTTACAAAAACAAAACTGCTATATAGCTTTACAATGTGGCTTTAAAAGCTTTTTCGCCAACTAGATGGAACTCTAAAAAACACTGGCAAAAGCACTAACGGTTGTTCCTACACGGATTGAAATCAGTCTGCTACTTAGCATATACTTTTACATATAGCAGTGAGCCATATGAATACGTGATATGATTATAACACGCTGAACAAAACATTCAGATTTTAAAGACATGCAGAGTGCAATCGAACCCCTGAATCCCACTCAAATCCACCACCCGACTAAATCACCAGGTAACAAACATATATTGGTGGTTTTGATGTGTGAAGTGGCATTCATTGATGTGTCAACTTCTTATGATTATGGCGTAACAAAAGTACCAACCTCCTTGATTCATATCTATGTTGATCTCCAGGTTTTCTATGTCCTCTTGAATCTTCTCTATCTTCTCCTCCATATCTTTTATCCTTCAATCAATCAATCAATCAATCAATCAATCAATCAATCAATCAATCAATCAATCAATCAATCAATCAATCAATCAATCAATCAATCAATCAATCAATCAATCAATCAATCAATCAATCAATCAATCAATCAATCGATCAATCAATCAATGGAACTTCATTATACTTCCAGGCCTAAATCATTTTTTCAAACTCGAAGATAAAAAAATTTCTTACGTAAACTTCAGAAACTTCGAAAACCACCAAGTGAGTTGTCTAACATATTTATAACTATTGAGTTTCAAATTATGTAAAACTCATATTGAAGAGCTTAGTACCTTAGAAAAATTTGAAACTAAAAACTGTTTAAACTTCTCCCTACTCCACATATTCAATGAAAACACACATCACCCTTTTTCCATGGCAGCAGTTTCTGCATTGTCTTCCTTGATCTGCCTCAAAAGCACTTCTCTCTCCTGCTGGGGATCCATCGCCCCTTCCACCTCCTCGGTCAACTGCTTTCTCCTTCCTTCCAATGCTCTCAACTCTTCAGTTAGCTTCACTGGGTTAGGGCCATGGTGCTTGTTATTGATTTGCGTATATATATGTTAATGTGCAGATGATGATGGTAGTGATGATGGTGGTGGTGATGACGAAATGAAATAATTTATGTTAATGATGAGTGGGTTGAAAGCTTTACTCTTATATTTCGTTACGTGAATATTGGAAGTAACACAGTTTTTTGCAACTTCAATATAAACTCATTATTCACTCACCTGCCTCCTGCCTCACTGAAGATGTAGCGATCTCCTAAAGATACATTGTTACAATGTTAAAATTATGAATAGAAGTAAAGTAGTATAAACTTAAAAAATTTGAAATCCCAATGAAGCCATAATGCTCTCAGCCGAACATCTGAACCCCAGGATTGGTATCAGATAAAAGAAAAACTTTAAAAATCAAAACAACCATGATAATATTGGGAGAAAATAGATTAAAAAAACTATTAGTATGAGGCAATGTTAAAGCATTCATTGTCTTTAACGTTAAAACATTGGAGATTGAAACTTCATGGAGGTGCAACGTTAATTAGTTACGCAGGTTACTTTGCTGACGTACTTTCGCAGATGGAATAAAAATGCAGCTTCTCCAGACGCTCAAAAGTGCAGCAACCAACATGGGTCTCCAAACAAATGGAAAATATTAATTTCTATGGTACACACGCCAGTAAACCAATTAGAGGCAACAATATTAAAGAAACACTGCGCGAAAACAAACAAGATCCAAGTGTTTGTTTTTGTACAGTTCAGACACCAATAAACATCGAATCACAAAGCGACGAAAAACAGTCTCATCATCATCATCATCATCAGCCCGGCGAAAGAACCCACCTTCTCGTGGTGCCGGGTGTGCACTCCAACAAGAGTGTCGAAGAGGTTCTAAACCACGTCAGCTTCCAACCACAAAGCATTTCGAGAAAACATCCATCATTTTTCACTGCTCACCAAAAGTCACAAACAAATCGAAGCTACAAGTTTCTTTCAATACTCGCTTGAAAGAGTGTCAGAAGAGTCTTTGGAAGTTGGCGCTCAACAACAACAACAACAATCATCATCATTTTGTTTAGAGCCCATTTTCCTCAGCAGAGGGTAAGGCATAACATTAAACAATAGAAAATTGACAAGAATAAGAACAATCTGATGATGTGCAACAAAGAACCTTCCTTCTAAGACTGTATCTAACCATGCTGACTGTGCTTCAAAGAATCATTATCAAGCGTAATGGCTCATACTACTACTGCTACTACATGCCATATGATGAAATTTTCAAAGGGATGAAAATCTGAATGTTTGGAGAGATTTTAATGGAATGTAATGCGGTATTTATAAAGCGCTTTTTCTTATAGATCAAAGTACTTGCTACAAATTTAATGTAGCGAAAACACACTGTGAAAGAGCTGCTAATTGTCGGCCCACACGGGATTGAACCCGGTAACTAGGTAATTAGTCTTATGCTCTACCTCTGAGCTATAAGGGTCGAGATTGTGAAATAAAACCCCGTTACACCCATTTGGAAGATAAAAAATATATTTAACTGAAGATCGAATGGATAAATAAAAGACAACACTTCTTGAAGATGATTTTTCTTGAGATTGAGGCTGTCTAGTTCTTGTTGTTGTTCTGTCATCTTTCTCAAGTGATCCTCATTTACCTGACTCATAAGTTTGATCGTTGCTTAGAGGATTTATGATACAACTTTAATAAATATTCCATACAAGTAGTGGTCACTGAAACACCAGTTGTAATCATTAGTGAATATAATTGTGTTATTTATTCCTAACCAAGTTTCAAATTTTTTTTTTCAAATCTTAACCACAACAGTTCTCTAAACCTCTTTCAGCTCCATGTATTTCTTGCGCATTGTTCCATCCTGGTAACATGTTTATGGTTGAATTATACAACATTATAAAAAATATCAATAGAAGAACACAATGAATACTGTAATTAACATAGTCTCAAAACCACCACCCACCATCTCCGAGAGCACAGACTCTGCCAGCTTTTCTTCCTGTTTCAGTTCAGTCTCAATTTCCTTCAACAAAGATTCTCGTCTGCAAACAATACATTAGTGGCAAACACATTGGTTGGTGTGAGATTGCAAACATTATCATAGCCTGTTTTTCATTGTTAGAGTTCTCTATTGAAACATCCATACAATCATGATCTTCGAGGTAAGTCCTTGAGAACCGTGGTGACCAATGAAATGAAGACTTACTGCTGTTTCTGCTCAAAGAGGGCATCCAGTTGGTTGGCTTCTCTGTCGTTCTGCATCTTTAGCTGGGATGGTATAAAAGTGGTTGATTAGTCATGCCTGGGTATAATTATGAATATAAAAGTTTATACTAGTTGAGCAAAATTAATTAATTTTTAGAAATAATTGATAAATGAAATCATTTTTTTGAACAGTCCATTTTGCTGGAGGTTTTTTAATTATATTTCTCAATTTTCAAACCATTGTTTAATTGAAAAAGCTCATTATTCTGATAAATTATGTTTAAATCGTAGCGAATGTGATTGGTTGAAGCTACCTCATTGTTCTCCATCTGCATGTCAGCCAGTGTGGCACTGGTGTTCATTTTGTCCACCAACTGAGTGTTATAATAATGCCAGCAGTCTGTTGTGTTGCTTGTCATGATGTCTTATCGTGGTTTTGGGTGTAATATAAAGTGGTACCCATAAAGCGCTTTTCCTTGTTAATCGAAGCGCTTGCTACGAATTTAATGTAGCGAAAACACACTGTGTAACAGGTGCTAATTGTAGGTTTATATTTTCAAATATTATATCATCCTATGATGAAGGATATTATTTATCCTAAATTCGGTTGTTATCATTAAACGCTGTTATTACAGTGTTATAATCCCCCTGTTCTGCCCTCAACTCTTCCAGTTGCTTCACCAACGATTCAGCCCTGTTTTGTGGAAGCGTTGATGTTGATTGATTATGGTTGGAATGCTGCTTTTGAGTTGATATTGATTGTTGGTGAAATGGTGTTGTTTTTGTTGTTGTAATGGTTTTTTTTGAAATGCTGTTGTTGTTGTGTTGTTTGTTGTATTTGTTGTTACAATTCTATCTCTTTAAAAGTCCTTATTAATAATTCTAGACCTTTTTTCATAAGAGACATAATCAGCCTGGTCAGACGTTATATCCTTTGTCTTGCTCTTTATCTTACTTACTTCTGCTGCCAGAGCGTTCATCTTGTCTCTGCCAGTGACAATCGTTTGAAGTTTCATTTATTATTACAAAACATGATTGCTAGTGGTATATAATCAAAAATAATATAAATACAAAGCAGCTATTAGTGAATAGCAACGACTTGTTTGGTCATTTTCAAATATGAAATTGCTTTTTTAAAGGATTTATGGTTATTGGTTAGCAACCGACATGTTCGGCTGTTTGCGAAATTTGATTTTCAAAGTTATTTTTTCTGCTTTCTGGACACGGCCTGTTTTTTATCAAAATTATTTTAGAATTTTATTATAAAAACTTTAGTTTAACTTTTTTCAAGTTTTCGAAATTTTTTTTCGATCGTAAGTTTATACGTTAGCGATATTTAAAAACTGTAGTATTTATCTAATTAACTTATATTTGTTTAGAAATACTTTTTACTTAAAAAATGTCATACTTTAGAGATTTTTTGTTAAGCTTATCCCATAATACTAATCCTCCCTCGCGTCAAGTGAAACGTCGAGTTTTTTATTCAAACATTAGGAGTAATATATATAATAGTAATAGGTTAAATAAAAATATCAATAACTACACTAAGAGTTTCAGAAATAATTACAGGTCTAGCCAGAAAAAAGAAGAAAAATCTGAAAAAGAGTGGTCGAAAGGAAGGGCATCCTTCAAGAAAAACTGCCATAAAGTTAATGAAAGTCCTTTTCGAGTCAAATCTTTAAATGTTGGTTCGATGAGGGGTAAGACTTCTGAAGTGGTGGAAACCATGTCAAAGAGGAGAGTCGATCTGTGTTGTTTACAAGAGACTCGTTGGAAGACCAACCTTAAACTTATTGCAGGCAGAGACTCTCGATATAAGTATTATGGTTGTGGAAATTATGAGGGCACTTGTGGTGTAGGAATTCTACTGGCTGAGAAGTGGTGGGAGAAAGTTTTTAAAGTGATTAGAGTCTCAGATAGAATCATTTTCATTCGAATGGTGGTTGGATCAGTTGTGTTTGTTTTCATGAGTGTTTATGCACTTCAAGCTAACCTTAGTGAGAGTGTAAAAGGTCAATTCTATTATGCGCTTCAATCCACCATAGCTAGAGTTTCATCTTTGGAACAGCTAATCATATGTAGAGACTGGAATGGCCATATAGGATCACACTCTACTGCTTTTGAGGATATGCATGGTGGACAGGCTTTGGGAAAAAGAAACCATGAAGGTGAAAGACTGCAGAAATTTGCTGTTTCCAATGAGCTGGTTGTTAGCAACTCCTGGTTCAAGAAGAAATTTGAACATCTGGTTACATACCAGTCAGGAGATTGTAAAACCCAAATTGACTACATATTGTATAAGAGAAGTTTTAGAAAAATGGTCTCTAATGTGAATATCATTGCTGGGGAGGAGTGTGCAACACAGCATAGACTGGTGGTCGGTGACTTCAAGGTTTGCACTCATGTTCACCCAAAAAAAAGTTTTGTTTCTCGTACAAAAGTCTGGAAACTAAGACTTTGGAAATCAAGTTGAATTTTCTAATTTCTTCAATGCATCAATCCAAGGAAATGAAACTGGTAAAACTTTGGATGAACGTTGGAAATACCTGAAAAACAATTTGATTAATGCTACAAAACAGGTTTGTGGAGTCTCTACAAAACATACCTGAAAGAGGCAGACTTGGTGGTAGAATAACAAGGTGCAGCAAGCTGTGTCCCATAAACGCAAATGCTTCAAAGTATGGAAAGCAGGAAAAGACAGAGATGCTTATCAGGCGGCTAAACGTGCATCCAACCTTGCTGTACACATAACCAAAACTGATGCTGAGAAGATTGCGTTCAAAAAAATCAATCCCAGATCTGTTGAGATATATCGACTGGCTAAGCAAATGCGGCGAGAGAACCAGGACGTCATTGGGGATAAACCGGTGAGAAATAATAATGGCCAAATGTCCATGGATGTTGATTCCAAAAAAGAAGCATGGAGAGAGCATTATAGGCACCTTCTCAATGTGGAGTTTTCATGGAATCCAGGTGGTTTGTCCGAAGTCTATCCCGTGGAAGGTCCCAGCAAACCTATCACTGCAGCAATGGTTAGAAAGGCCATTAATAAGATGAGCCTTGGGAAAGCAGCGGGTCCTTCAGGTATTGTTGTTGAGATGCTCAAGGCCTCAGGTTCAAGTGGTGCTAGTATGATTCGAGATCTCATTGAAGACATCATCTTTGAGAACTGTATACCGTCTGAGTGGCAGGAAAGTCACATAGTCAGTGTATATAAGGGTAAAGGTGATGCTTTAAACAGGTCTAACTATAGGGGTTTGAAGTTAATTGATCAGGTTATGAAGGTTTTGGAGCGTGTAGTGGAAGGTTTTATCAGACAGAAAGTGGTGATTAATGATATGCAAGGTCGGGGTATAACTGATGCCATATTTATCCCCCGTCAGTTACAGGAAAAGCATCTGGTTGCTGGTAAAACCCTCTACTTAGCATTCATTGTTTTGGAGAGAGCCTTTGACAGAGTGCCACGAGAAGTGATTTGGTGGAGTATGCGTAAATTGAAAATTGATGAATGGCTTGTGAGAATTGTACAATCCATGTACAAGGAAGTGAGAAGTAGGGTGAGAGTTGGTGATGAGTATAGCAACTCGTTTGATGTTCGGGTAGGTGTCCATCAAGGTTCTGTTCTTTTACTTTTTGTTATTGTGCTGGAAGCTTTATCTATGGAGTTACGTACAGGTTGCCCTTGGGAGATCTTGTATGCTGACGACTTAATGGTAAGTGCTCAGTCCATGGATGAACTATTAGTGAAGTTGAAAACATGGAGATCGGAGATGGATAAAAAGGGGTTGAGAGTGAATATGGGTAAGACAAAACTAATGGTTTCTGGTTCGAACCTTGATGCGTTGAGAAAATCTGGGAAGTATTTTTGTGGTGTATGCCAAGTAGGCGTGGGTAAAAATGCTATTCAGTGTGGAGGCTGCAGGCAATGGGTACACAAGAAATGCAGCGGCATAAAAGGCCCTCTAACTTCGGATCTTAACTTCCGATGCGCTCGTTGCCTTGGTACAGCACGGCTTGTTGATGGGAGTTAGTAAAGGAAGTGATGATTAGTGATGAAAAACTGGAGGTTGTCCCAGAGTGCTGCTATCTTGGAGATATATTATCTGCAAGTGGTGGATGTGAGCTTGCTTCAATAACACGTTGTAAGTGTGCCTGGGCTAAATTTCGCCAACTTCTTCCACTCCTTGCTAATCGTTATTTATCATTATTGACCATAGGCCGTGTCTATTCAACCTGTGTCAGAAGAGCTATGTTACATGCTGCTGAAACATGGCCCGTAACAGTTTCCACTTAGACGAAATGACCTTGCCATGATTCGCTGAATGTGCATCATCAAAACGAATGATAACGTTTGCTCTCACTCACTCCTTTCAAAACTTGGCATTCGGGATGTTGAGGTAGCTCTTCGTACAAGCAGAATGAGGTGGTTTGGACAAGTAGAGCGTAGCGCGGGCTGAATTTCTCAGGTGCGAAAGTTGGATTTAGATACTTGCAAGAAGTCTGGTAGGCCCAAAAAGACTTGGAATGAGCTCATATTGAATGATAAAAGAAAGCTAGACATGGTTTGTGCGGATCCACTCGATCGCTCTGAATGGAAAGGCCGACTTTGAGATAGAACTTTCAAAAAGCCCAACCCTTGGTAAAGGAAAATGGGCTATAAAAAGGATTTGATTGCTTGATTGAAACATGCTTTGTAGTCGACTAAAAGTGGAAGAAGCCTTTTTTACCCTGAAAAAGATGTCATGACAGATAGCCGAGCTTTTTGAAAGTGACAAACCAAAATTAGCAAACTTATCATTTTCTTTGAATACAAATTTTTTTGTTCAACCTCGATAGCTTACAAGTTACAACCATTCGTGTTAGCACCAATTTTGTTGTTTGACAATCACGAACTGGCTTGAAAAAATTTAAAAAATACAAGCCAAACAGAGTTGAAGCAAGTACACTGTCTTGGTTGGTACCACTTTTAATAAAAACTTATTGGAAACTGCACTGTGGATCACATGAACATAGGACCGAGCACGTCACTAGATAGGCAAAGTTAAACCGAAGTTGGCTTGGACATGTGGCGTTTACTGCGTGTTGGATATTTACGCTAGAAACCTGATAGACCAAAAAAGACTTGAAACGCTTTTGTATTGAACGATAAAAGAAATAAGACGTGCTTTGAGCAGGTCTTCTCAATTAAGTAGAAAAGTTGACTTTGAATAAAACCTTTCATAAAGTTGCTCTACTTTTGACGTAAAACGAGCCATAAGGAGGATTCGATTGGTGTTCAAATAATATCAGTACTATAAACAATAGCAATAAAATTTGCTTAATATAGCGCAAGAATCAACATTAAATCATAAATGATACAGATGAAGAGATCTCAAGAGCATTTTAGCACGATGCACACCTTAACAGACCGATGTAATAAGTCTTGTCCTGCACCAGCCTCTGGTTGGCTCCTGTGTGCAAATGTTGGTCATCATGAAAATCATGTATGCAACTTTGTTCCGGTGAAAATGTACATTTTAAAAGATATTATTATTTTTAGAAATCCAGGATTAATAATTTTTGGAAAAGTTTGAATATTTTAAAAAAATCTAACCGACAAAATATAAATTTTTACAATGATGAAAATTACGTAAAGAGCAAGATAGTTTTTTTGGCATACCTCTGTTCAGCGAGGTCTTGGGTCCCCCCAGTCCTTGCTGAGTCACAGGCCTGTCAGTTACGTACACCTGGGACTTGAGGGCTTTGTGGGGGGTTGAGGTTGTTAGTTTTATTAGTTTAATATTTTGTGTTATGTATTATGTGTTTTAATTTAAGATTAAATATTAAAATTTGGTGAGGAATGGGGGCACAAACCAATCCCTGCTCCTCCTCTGCTACCAGGTCTCCCTGAGTTGTGAGTCTGTTGAAAAGTTAGGTTATTACTTTACAAGTTGTTGTGTTTCAAGCAAACACAAGCCGCTTATTTCGAAAATATCTTCATTCCGTTGTTGAAATCAATTTTTTTGAAACAATACTATGAAAAATCCTAAGATGAGCTTGGATTACTTGCAATTGGACTCTTCAAGCAACTTTGAGCATTGGTTAATAAATGAACAAAACAATTTAAACTTTCAAAACTTACAACTCCTGTCAAAAGTCGAGACGCTGTCCCTGAAAAAAAAATAATCAAATAGGTTTATTTTTTATTATTTCAAACTTGATATTTCCTCAAAGGCACCTGGATTGACAGTGCTTCCAGATCGGGTTCCAGGTCGCATGTTTCTGTGTGTGTTGAAAGATTTTGGTTTAAAAATATAATTTCACTTTTTAAACCTTACAATATATCAAACCAAAAGTTTTGACTACAGTGTTGGTTGCTAAGGCGAACTTGTGTCTAGCTAATAACCAAACTTTTATAGATTAAAAATATGATTTATACGCATTTTTTTAAACTTTTTCAATAAAAAAATTTAAAGTTTTTAAAAATTTTTTTATTATAAAAAAAAGTCTAGTATTGATTTTGTCTGCAGGCCTCCACAGAGCAACGCACGACTGTAGTACGCTCCAATGTACGTATATATAGCCATATAGGAGCTTTTAGGTGCGTATAAATACAAAAGATCTCCAACAGAATATCTTTGAAAGTTAGTTAAGTATTTTTAAATGAATTTGCTTTTCAATTATTTAATTTTTTATTGTTTTTTATAAAAATCTTTCTTATGTCCGTTCAAAGTTAACCGGATACAAAATGCTCATAAACGAATATAATTATATCTTTTTGAATAATTTGTTCTGCCATGGTAGGGTTTGATGAATAGAATATTTTTGTTTCCATCTAACATAAACAGCACCACTCCACATTCCATATGATTTACCATAATAATAATAATCTGTGGCGGTTAATTTGGTGATGACAAGCTGTCAGCAGGACCCTCCATTTTTATCGATTGGTGCTCACGTGGTCATACAAGTCGAAAATAATGAAAAAGACATCAAAAATAACAAAAACAAAACAAATGGAAAAACAGAAAAGAAAGATTTAAACAACAATATTCAGTTGGAAGATAGTGACGTGGATGAGATCAACAACAACAAAAGTGACGCTTATGCGGAAATATCAGGCACCTTGCGATTTATTGGGAGTGTGCATTTTAGAAAGGGAATTTGGTGTGGTGTGGAGTTGGAGGAGGAAAAGGGACTAAATGATGGTAGTGTAGGTGGTCACAAGTATTTTGTTTGCCCTCCTCAGAAAGGAGTTTTTGCCCCTCTCCACAAAGTGAAAGCTTTCAGACCTAAAAGTGAATTCAAGGGCAGATACCACGGAGTGTTGTTCGATTGTCCTTTCGAGGGCTCTTTCTCGAGGACTTCTCAACCTTCCAAATCACCCAGTCTTGTCAACTTTGCCAACGAGTTCAAATCTCGAATTCCTATAGCCACTAGCGCGGATGCTTTAGCCTCTAAATGTATTTTTTTGCCTGAAAATATTTATCTAAAAACTGCCAACAATGCTGAAAATTTGAACGTTGAAGAAAGTGCCATGAAACGTTGGAATATCAAACCTCAACAAACCAGTGTGGAAACCCTGCCAAACAATGTAAAGAAAAAAAATTTAAAATCTCGATTACCAGTGCCAAAAAGAAAAACAAAATTGAAAGACGTCAGAAAAAACTTTCCTGGACAGAGTGTCCGCAGGCAGGGAAAGAAGAAAGTGAGCTTCAAATTGACTCCAGAAATCTCTGAATTCTCACAGCATCCTCTCAGCGGTTTAGTTAAGAGGAACAATAAAAAGAAATCTTTCAAGAAGCCTCACAAAACATCTCTGGTCAGTACTATCGCTACTGACTCTTTCGAAACATCTGCATGCAATGAAGGATCTCGTAAGACAAAACTAAAATTGAAGTTGAAAATTCCAAAAGCAGGCATTTGGCTTTCATCGGATGAAAAAGCAGAGATGGGTGGTGATGATAAAAGGACAGAGCTGTGTGGTAACGATGGAATGGCAAAGATTGGTAGAGATGATGTAATGGCTGAGATAGGTGGAGACAATGAAATGTCAGAAATTAAAACCCCAGGTAGTGCTGAAATTGATCAGCTCATCAACCAAAGCAAACACTTGTTTTCCAAAAGAACCAAAATTAATCCACTTCACACCTCACTCTTGTCAACAACAAATCAAAAATTTTTAACTTTTAACAAACACAAAAACAAAAAAGAAAACATAAAATTATCAAAAAAAACGGGCTCTGAACAGAAATTTCTCAGCAAACCATCGTTGCACCTGGCAAAGACAGTCATACTGCAGTATGCAGAACTTTTGAAAAACTCGCAAGATGGCTTGGCTGCCCACCAAAAAAAGCTTGCGGTGTCTAAAATCTATGATTCATCTGATTTGCACAACATTAAAAACTTGCAACAAAGAGATTCATTTCTTAAAATGAAAGAGGATCCACTACCAATATCATCTCCACACCACAAGATGAAGAGGAGTGATGGCCTGTTTGAGCACTCTCCTGTCAAACACTCTGTTCATTCCACACACAACACGAGAGTTTCAGTTGAAATACCCACCAATGAAGTTGAAGAAAAAAATTCTGATTCTTCTAACGATTTCGAGGTTTTCGAGGGAGAAGATTTGGTCGCAAGCAGTGAGTCCAACTTCAAAATTTCTCCCATATTGTTGAGCCAATTTGACAAACCTCTCTTCCCCGATAATCCCGCTTGGTTGTCGAGAAGTTTCTCAAGTTGCAATAGTGATGGCAGTATCGGAAACGTGTTTGAGGAGTTGGAAAGGGTTTTGGAAGGTGGAAGAGTACTGAAAAAGTGGTTGGAACTATCAATGGAAAGTATTGGTGAGAATGAAGAACAACATAATACTATAGAAGTTGGTGCATCGATTTGTGTTAAAAGGGGGGGTGTAGAGTTGGAAGAGCTTGGTGATGTAAAAAAAAGAAATGATGGTTTTGAAGTGGAAGATTTGGGTGAAGCAAAGAAGAGATATGGTGGTTTGAAGCTGGAAGAAGTTAGTGATGTAATACGAAAAGATGATGGTTCGAAGGTAGAAAAGTGGGATAGTGGGATAAAAAGGGACGAAAAAAAGGAATGTCGCATGTCCCTGATCTCATCTGGAAGTTGTGATACTGGTGAGAGGGAATTCCATTTAAAGCTCTTAAATACAAATCATGATTCAAAAAAAAAATGAAATAATTATATATAAACACTCAGGTTGTGCAATGGATTTTGATGTCTCGATGTTTGAAACAAGTGTGTTATGTTGGAGCAACAACGGTGACCAGATCAATACCAACGATGACAAACCAGTTTGTGGAAACATTGACTCTCACTCTGACATCAACGAGAACCAAGAAACTAACGAAACAAACAAAGCTCACAACTATTTTATGGGCACAAGCCTGGACTTGGTAGGGAACGAAGAACTCCTGTCAGATGTTAGAAGCAGTCTGATTCCACTTGATATGTTGGAGAGTGGGTATGGAGAGGATGAAGGGAGTGTGGAGGGGAAAGTGAAAGAATGTAATGGTGTTGGAGGTCAAAGTTTGGAAAATGAAAGTTTCTGTCTGCGAGATGTTGAGATAAGTCTTGAAACAATGTGTGTTGTTGAATCTCATAATAACACCAATAATAACAATAATAATGAAAAAAATAATAATAATCAAAATGACATTAATAATAACAACAACATTACCAACAAAAATATTAATGATAATAAGAATAATAATGACAACATTGGAAATAAAGATAATGTAATAAATAATAATAATAATAAAGTAAATAGCAACAACAAAAATGATAACGAAGATAACGATAATAAAAACAAAAATAATAAAAATATCGAAAAAGAAGAAAGCGGGGAAGATGGTGTGGCGGAATTGAAAAAAAGTGATAAAGCAAAAATTATAAATATAAACAAAAATTTCGAAAAGGCTAAAAGTAAATTTGAAAATAATAAAATTGATAAAAACAACGTGATAAAAAATATTAGTGAAAAAGAGAAGTTAGTTGCAAACGAAAATAAAAGTAGCAGAAACGTCAAAATTGAGAAAATTATTTTAGCAAATAAAAATTCCAAAGAAAAACAACAAGAAAAAGGTTTGAAAAATTCAGGAAAAAATGAAGTCGGTTCGAGTCAAGAAAAATTAAAAACACCGAAAAATGATGTCAAAACTCTTATTGAAAAGACTAGTTTAAATAAATCTATTAAGAGCATTGCAAAACAAAGTACAGTTTTAAATAAAAGCGTTCAAAACAAACCAAATGTATCAAACAAAAGGGTCTCTGAGACTCCAGTTAAAGTCTCTAATGACCCTCGAAAAACAGATAAAGAAAAAAAGACAAAGTTGTCACCAGCCAGATCCAAGACTCAAATCAAGCCACCAGTCTCTCAAAACAAAACTCTGCTTCTCCAAAACAAAACATCATCCCTCCACCACAAAGCCTCACTACCCCCCAAGAAAATATCCCTGCCCTTCAACAAACCCCCTCTTCCCAAGAGCCACACATACCTGCAGCATCACAGAAATAATGCACTTGACAAAAAACTCAATGACTCTACTAGAAACAATATCAAACGATCTTCTACTTTCTCAGACAAGGAAAACGTTGTCGAAAATATAAAAAAGTTGTCGATAGGTGGTAGGATGAGCGCATCATACGATGAGAAGAATAGGAAAGGTGTAGAGGGGGGCAAGAAGGACACGAGAAAAATGAGCATAATGGTATTGAGTGAAAGTAACCACTCTATAGAGCTGACCAAGAAAGACGAAGAATTCAAAGAAATTAAAGAAAAAGCTGCTAAAGAACATGATGAGAGACTTAAAAATTTAGAAAAAACTTTTGAGAAAAAAATTGAATGTTTGAAACAAGAGATGCAAGCCAAGCATGAAGAAAGAATTTTAACCTGTTAGTCATATTTTGAATCCACATTTTCAAATTGATTAGAACTAATAAAACCAAATTTATTAATAATAACGACACAACTTATTGACCACAACAACGATTGATCCCAACTACTTCTTCCCCGCAGTGACAAGACAACATGACGAAGAGCTTAAAACGTTGGAACTGAACTTGAAAAACAAAGTTAGCTGAGTTATTCAAAAATATAAACCTCAAATAACCTTATGAACTCCACTTCTTCAGTATCGTATTCTGCTTGACACCATGCTGGAAGAGAACAACATAAGAAGTTCTGAAGCGCATCTCAAGTTCCAACAATCAATTCAAGGTGGCCATTTGTTTGATACAAAATTCAACGTATCATTTGAAAAATCATTACTATTAGAACCATTATTACCGCCACCATCTTAATAATAGGCACATACTTGCATAGAAATTATAGATGTGTGATGGTTATTGAGGTACTAAATTTACAGAACTGACGCAGAAGTTTGAAGGAGAGAATGGCAAGCTGCAGGATCAACTCAAGTCTCTCACTCAGAAACATGAGGTTCTCATCAGACGATCATAATAAAAAAAATACTGTTTTGATTTGTTATTTATATTTTTGTAAAAACAATTTCATATTTGGATTAAATTCAATTTCCGAACGACTTTATATAAGTTCAAACGTTTTAATTGAAAACTCTTAAAATTTTTTTCAAACCTTAAATAAGTTAACTTTTAAATAATCAACCTTTAAACCACGCAGTCTAGTGTGACTCTCTTGAAGCACAAGCTTGCAACAGTGGAAAGGAGGGAAAAAGAACTGAAAGACCACTTGAAGCTGAAAGAAAAGGAGCAAAAGCAGTGCCAGTTGGAGGTGGAAAGTTTGACCATTGTTTTGGAAGAGAAGAACAAGGAAGTGAAAAGCATGAGAGAGCAAGTTTCGCTGCTGCAACAAAAGGTTTCCGCCATGAATGTTTTGATCACGTTTCATCTATTAATAAATTCAACTTCTGATAAAGTTAATAAGTAGAGAAGTTTCAGTTAAATTTAAAGAAAGTACTTGCCAAATTAACAACTCGGAGCTTCTCAAGACTCACTTGACGAGCTTTCAAGTTAAGTGTTGCTATGTCTATGAAGGGATTCACTTAAAACTTTCGTGCAATGTAATTTCATCACATCATTTATATATGAACACCCCCAGACGGAAGAGATGCCAGGTTTGAGGGAAGAGTTGAAGAGGCATCAGCACCACATTGAAGAGTTGCAGAGTGTGCTTGACATCAAGACCAACAATGAAAAGTATCCTTCGTAATTTTTGATCTTGTCTTTTCACTGTGCTTATAAAATAAAAGTCGTTAAATTACCACATGATGAATAAAATTGGATACAATAAAAACAAGTGTTTATGCTATTTATAACTTGATTGAAAACTTTTATATAAATGACTTCATTCCAGGAGACTGATGGAGGAAAAGGATGAATGGATGATGAGGAAGGAGGTTGAGAGCCAGCAAGTGATGAGGTTGTCGATGGATAATGAACAACTTCTTTGGAGGCTGTCAACTTTGTCTCCTCCCACTTCTTCTAATGTCCCACCCAATTTCGACTTGTCCACGTCCCCTTCAAACAAAACCGCCCCTTCTAATAACTCTTTTCATAGGTTTTCACACAATTTCGAGCCTTCTTCCGACTCCACCCTCATTCTCAAAACCCCCAAAAGCAGGATGTCTGCGGGGCTGTGAGTCACAGCTTCAATCAAGTTTCTACTGTTTCAACCACGCATGCCACATGCATTTATAATTTCAAACCTGTCTTGTGTGCATCCTTCTCACTAACACCATCTCAAATTTTTATGCCGTTGTTTTATTTAATTCCGATTGTTTCATGTTTTTTAATTGATTCCACTTAAACTTTCACTTTGGCATTTCCATTGTTCGCGCTTTAAGTGTCACTAAAAACAATTATACTTGCATTCACCACAACCACTGCAGCAAGCTAATAGGCTTGATTCTGGCACTGTGAGGCGCATAGTTTTAGACAACTTGAGCTGAATAAATACCAAACCTTGTATTCATTCATAATCAAAAAATATTGACTCTATCGCCTGCATTCAAAACAAGAAAAGTTTGATTGAACAGCATGGAAATGATGCAACTTTGTTTCAGTTTGTTTCTTGAACTTAATTTTTTGAACAAGTGTTCAAGGACTTCTTTAAAGTTGATGAAAGAAAAGAGAGTGAATTTCTAAGGCTTTGGAGTAATTTCGAGATTGAGAAGTGAGTGAGGCCCGTGGACAGATGAGTAGATTGTCTAACAACTCAGACTTCAGTCAATATAACTTTTGATAAATGAGAAAATAATGTAACTGAGAGTGATCCAGGAAGTGATAGAAATCGAATGATATTAATCAAACGAGCAATCAAATAAACTGACACAAATTATATCTGGAAACAAAAGACACACTCGGCAATGCTGATTGGTTGAAAAGAAGGTCATAGGTTGTGGTGACCCAGTTACAGCTGCATGCCTCAAGGCACTTTTAATAATAATGCCAGAATATGGGTGGGTTTGTGGATAAAATATTGTATTTATCTCTATTGGAGCCAACCAAACATTGAAGCGAAAGATTTTTTATTAATGTGCGATGAAGAAGATGCATTGGAGTTTAGAATTATGAGCTATAAAGCAAACAATTTAAGGCTTTGAGCACACAAGACTCTGTGTCAACCGTGTCTCTAGTTTAAGTCTTTTATGAATTTTTTAGTCACTTTCCATCCATCCATCCATCCATCTATCCATCCATCTATCCATCCATCCATCCATCTATCCATCCATCAATCCATCCATTTATCCATCTATCCATCCATCCATCTATCCATCCATCCATCCATTTATCCATCCATTCACCCATCTATCCATTCATCATTTTTTTACTCATCCACTTTTCGTCCACCCACCCTATTTTAGCACTAGCCGCTGCAAGTCTTTGATTAACATCATTTTTAAAGTTCTTTCATCAACTTTTGCACACCTCACTTGTTTTTGAGGTTTGGGGTGTTGTGAAGAGAAGGAGGTGTTACAAGACTTTTAAAACTCCAATGAGGCGAGAAAAATTAATCTTACGCAACCGTCCATGACTCATCACCTTTATATTATTTATTTAAATTTGATTTAGTATTTAATAATTTCTTTTTTTTTCAATAATAATATTCTGCATTTAACTAATAAAATAAATTAATTAATAATCCTATAATTTATAATAATTTATTAGATATAATATTTTTAAAAAGATATAACAAAGCTACTTCAATTTATGCAACTCCATTCGACATACATTCATATTTCAACGACTTTTCAAAAATTTTAAAAAAACTCAATTTCCAATTAGATACATTGATGTCACTCGATTCGAGAGGCTTCCACCCAACACTAATTGTCCCAACTAATTTATCAACAAGTTTCAAGTGCTCAACTACTTATCAATACAAATAATAACAAAAACAATAATAATAATGGTTTTTATTATTATTTTTATTATTATCATTATAAATAATCACAATCGGAAACAACCCCACAGCCCCAAGTTATCAGCACAAAACTTATCTGCGGCATGTTAAGATAATTTTGAGGGGCGGTGCCTTATTAACTGAACCGTCCATGGGCACCCTGTTTGTCTCTGTTTGATCCTGTGTTTGCTTTTATTCGCTCCTGTTTGTATTTGTTTGGTATGTGTTTGTTAATATTTATAAACTCAGTTGTATAAAATTATTCATCTTTCTTTTGTTTGTTTTTTTAACGAGTGTTAATTCTAATCCAATGAAGTTCTTATCATATTTTTAATAATCATCACCCAAGTAGTACTGCATTCATTATCATCTCGATATTATACGCATTATTCTACAAAAAAACGCAAAAACTGAAGCATCAAAGCTTTCTGAACCTCTCAACACTCTCAAGGTAACTTTTGCATTCAGACTCGCTTTTGACAATTTATTTCATTGCTTAGTGGATGGTGCTCCAAATGGAGAGTTAATTAAAATAGTCAAACTGGATTTTATAAGAATGCCAAAAAAAGGGTTGAAAGAGACACGAAAAAAGGAAATAAAAAAAGAAAGCTACACAAAATGATTGGTATGAAAAAACATAAAAACCAAAAAAAAAATGTTGTTTAAATTCTTGACTCCATTTTCTTGTTGTTGAACCTGCATGGAACTTAAAAGTCCTGCTTGAATTGTCTTGATATTATAAATCAACATCAATATAATAAGATTAATGGCTAGTTGATAATCAATATAAACTAAGGCATCAATAAAAACAGGTTTGAGATAATTTCTCGTAGTTTTTCAATTTCTTTTTGCATGCACCTTGATAGTTTTATCGGGTTCTCTTTTGTTGTTTCTCCACCTGGGATCAAAGCTTTTCAAAACCCCACAGTTATCAGGTTATGAACCGCAAAGAAACATTGAAAAGCAAATAATAAAACTGAACATTTGGAAATCTTTTCTGAGAAAAAAATTGAAACAAATTGTTTATAGTTGATGAATGTAAGTTTTCTAGACTCTCATTCATCAACATTAACAACAATAATAACAACAACAATAATAATAACAACATTAATAACAGAAAAAAAAAAAAGTAACAAAAACAATAATAACAACAACATTAATGACAACAACATTAATAACAACAACATTAATGACAACAACATTAATAACAACAACAATAATGACAACAACATTAATAACAACAATAATAATAAAAGTGACAACAATAATAATTAAAACAAAAATAATAGCAAAAACAACAACAACAATAATAATAATAATAGAATAAAACAATAATATTATATAAATATTTTTTTATCCAGTCCCCTACAAACTTGAGCGATAACAAGGAGAATATTGGGCATGTCTGGAGGTCAGTGGAGCGTGAATGTTGCCCTGTGTGACGTAAGCTGTTGATGTTTTGTTCTTAAGGAGGGTTAGCGCTGACAGTTAAGTACAAATAACTTCAAGTTTGTTTCTTATTTATTTTATTATTTTTTATATTATTTTTATTATTGTTATTATTGCTGTAATTATTGCTATTATTGTTGTTATTGCTATTATTGTTGTTATTGATGTTATTGTTGTTATTTTTGCTATTATTTTTTTTATTTTTCTAATTATTTTTGTTATTTCAATTATTGAAATTATTTTTTGTTTTTCATGTGCATTTTTCATTATTTTTTTTTTAAATATTAAAAATTTTTTTTATTTTCCAAAAATTAGTTGTAAGCTTGAATAGTCAAGTGATGTGCAACATTGCTTCGCCGAAAGTTCCAATTCTTCTCAGTCAGGTACAGTCATAATTTCATCCCTCACTTGAAGAATCTTCAAGATGACAAACCAACATTCTACAAAACCACAGCACTGTGTTGTATTAATATTGTATTTGATTTCCTCAAGCCAATTTAAAAGAACAAAACTATTGACTACTTTATGTTTTCCTTAAAAGGTAAAAAGCTTTTTTCACTTGAAAGCGTTGCACTACTAACAACAAGCTTTGTATTTCATAATGCACAGCTCAATAATATTTGTTCCTCTTAACACTTGTATCTCAACACTACATACAACAAGCATTTACCAGCCTCTATTTGTTGAGTATCCCCATTTGTTGAGTACCACAAAAAACAACCGCCAACATGCAAAAATATATTAATTTATCACAAACAACAGCCACGAAGGCCATGCAGAGCCATAGAATGGCAACAACGCCATGAATCTAGAGCACTCACCCGCATCGAGCCAAATTACTTAGTAACCTTTTGATTTGTATGCGATTCGATCAAAGAGAATTTATCTTTTGCAAAATTATATAAGCAGTTTTCAACTTAAAAAAATCAAAAAAATGAATAATTTTGAAAATGTATTTTGGAGTTGGTCCTGGAAAAATATTTCTAAATTTTTTTGAATAGCTTTCAAATACTTCGTAAAAGTCATCTAAAAAAAGACACACACAAGATGCACACATGAGTGCCACATGTGGAACACCCCATCCATCCCTTTAAATATTCATCGGCACTTGATGCATACAAAGATTCACACAGACGAAACCTGGAAACAAACACACGCACAAACACACATAAAATACAAATAAAAATTCAAAAAGTTAAATTTTAAAAGCTTCAACACCCAGTCACAGCTAACAACAACGAGGTAATGTGAGGGTTCAGTGAAGCCGTTTGAAAGCAAAGCATTTTGACCCATTATAACTAGCAAACTTTTATTCCAATAACTTCAGTGGAGTGGTTTTAATCTAAACAGAAAGAGGTAAATTTGTAGATTGAAAGTTGACTTTGAAAAAATTAAACATAAAATAACTGACAATTATTGTATGCTTTTCAAAACATCAAACCTACATTCAAATATGCTACAGACAAAAAACACATACATGCATGCAAAAAAAATAAAAAAATAAACAAAAACAAAAAGGCATGCGCAGATACAAAAGCAGAAATATGAATAAAGTCATATCAAAAGAGAGGATTAAAAATCACAAACATACAAAAGACACGAACAAACACGTACAAAGACAAAGACACTACACAACTCGGCAATTGAATTGAGTCGATTACAAAAGCGCCTTACAAGTATTAACGCTCGAATGGTCGCATGGGGACCCTAACGACGCATGGGCAGTCTGAAGATGTTTGAGCAGAAAGGTCTTGAGGTAGCCATGAAAAAACAGATGGGTGTAGTGTGGGAAGAGGAAAAAGATGGATATGGAGATGGGTATGGAATGGATGAGAGAAGTGTGAGGTGGGAGAAAGAAGAAGATGAAGGTGGGGAAGGATGTGGGTGGAGAAAGGAGGTGAAGATGGGAATGAAGTTAGAAGGGTTTGTGGAAAAGTTGGAAGCAATGAAATGTTGTGGTGAATGTATGAAGATGGATTCTGTTTGGAAGTACTACTATGAGAAGATAAATGTATTTTTAAACTGATTCAAAACGATTGCACAAGACATTATATGTGTTTGAATAGATGTTGTTAAGGTACTAATATGACAAGATGGATTCAGTTTCTAAAAGATTGCAAAAGATGCAGGAGGATGGAGTCGATGAGATGCAGGAGAATGGAGTTGATGAGATGCATGATCATGTAACCGGTGTTTAAGAAGGTATAACTAGTATTTATATAGTCATTTAAAAATTGTATCAAAACAATAAAAAAAAATAAATGAAGTAATTCAAAAAAAATCGAACTTGTGGGTATGAAAAAGTAGAATAAAATGATGAGAGGCATGGAAGAAGGCAGGAAAGGGAAAAGATGGATGGAGGAAAATGGGAAAGAAGTAGGAAGATGAAAACGAAAAGGTGGTTGGGAAGATAGTGAAGGAAAGAAGAAGTGGGGGTGATGAAGGAATGGGGATGACGAAAGGGCATGTAATGGAACACAAGTGGATCGCTTTTATATGACGTTTATTAATTTTTTAAGAACATGCGTTAAACTTTGGACATGTGTTTCGACTTGTTTGTGTGTGTGTGGGTGTGTGTGCGCGTGTGTTTTTTTTTTGTTTGTTTATTTTTTTTTTTGTTAGTTTTTTGTTTAAATGCTCTTTAGAATTTACTTTTAAATTATTATTCATAAAACCAGTTATTCAAATGAATATTTTTGATGTAACACTGAAAACCAATGGGCGTGATCAAAAGGAATATTTAACAATATATAACATGAAATGCATCAACACACAACATAACAATCACAAAAAAACACAAAAACGTACACAAATACACACAAAAACACGCACAACACAGATTATCAGTGCATAGATAAGCAGAAACAAATAAAATCATAAATAAAAATAAAACACAGAGACACACACAAGAAGACAAAACCAAAGAAACACACCTAAAACCACACACAAACACACACACAGACACACACACACACACACACACACACACACACACACACACACACACACACACACACACACACACACACACACACACACACACACACACACACACACACACACACACACACACACACACACACACACACACACACACACACACACACACACACACACACACACACACACACACACACACACACACACACACACACACACACACACACACACACACACACACACACACACACACACACACACACACACACACACACACACACACACACACACACACACACACACACACACACACACACACACACACACACACACACACACACACACACACACACACACACACACACACACACACACACACACACACACGCTTACACATACACGTACATAAAAAACCAGACAGACACATGTACAAAATCACAGACACACATACAGGAACACAGAAGTGTATAATTTTAAGTTATGAAGTCGGGATGGCCTCAAGCATCAATACTTAATTGAATCAATGTCGCTATATTTCCTTGTATGTATCCCTTTGTATACACCTTTGTATTCCTTTGTATGTATCCCCTTGTATACACCTTTTTATTCCCTTGTATACACCTATGTATCCCCTTGTATACACCTATGTATCCACTTGTATACACCTTTATATTCCATTGTATGAATCCCCTTGTATACACCTTTGTATTCCCTTGTTTTCAATTTTTCTATTCACCCTTTGTATTTTTTGTATAAGCCTTTGTATCCATCTTTTATTCACTTTTTTATTCTTTAGTACCCACCTTTGTATTTTCTTTGATTCTCTTCCAAGGTCTTTTTTATCTTTTTGTATCAATCTTTGTATTCCATGTATCATTTCCTTTACCACTTTTGTTCTCATCATATTTTATCGTATTCACCTTTTTGCAGCTTGTACCCACCTTTGTACCTCTGCATACACCTCTAATGTTTCCATTTGTACACCCTGCATCTAGTGTTCCATACATCTGTTTGTATTCGTAGAATTCCAACTTCCATTATTGCTTGTTGCTTTTTATTTTCCAAGTTATTTCAATCAATCTAATCTGTGCAAACAATAAGAAATTGTATATTCTGTTTCAAATACATTCCTCATAACAGATCGCAAAGCTTAATTACGACAATTGCAAGCTAATAAGGAGGGCTGTAAGGAGTGCTAAGGCACTTAGATTAATGAATTAGTCTCGCATGGTTAAGCGCACATCCACTGCGCGTCTTTGAATAATTTTTGTTTTCAATTATGAATTAATTTATTATTGAGATTATGAGGGATTAATAAATTTCCCATTTAAATAATGAAAGTAACATATTTTTATTCGGTTTTGAAAAATGAAAATATTCTTTAAAATTAATTCATAATTTATTACCCATCATTTTCCGCCTATTCAGCAAATGAAAACATACATTTATCCATCCAACCACTCATTCATCCACTCATTCATTTACTCATCCATCCATTCATCCATCCTCTCATCCCTTCACTCATTCCTCCATTCATCCATCCTTTCCCGCTTTATTCATTCACTAATCTTCATTTCTCTTCTCCATCCACCCTTCTACAAACAAATATATCTTTTCGGCCAACACACCCATTTCATAATAATTTATAATTCAAATTCATGCCCTCAAGCAGAGCCGCTCTCCTATTGGACAAAAATGTTTGATTGACAAACAAGAGGCGGGCTTAAATTTGTGCTAAAAGTGAACCTCTTAACTGAATGGCTTATAATCGACTCTTTGTTTGCAACGTTAGTTGTTGATGTCTCAAATGGGATAACATGATTTCAATACAGGTGAGAGTTTTAAATTTTTAAAAATATTTCAAATTTAAATAGCGCGAATTTTAAGTTTTAGCATATAGTTTTACCGTAAAATTATGTATGAAAATTGAACTCAATTGTTGATGAAAGCCGGCAAAAGGCCTCGAAAGTGGCAATTTCTCGAAATGTTCACGACTCGGCAAGCTTGAGGGAGGTGGAGGGAGGGTGACGCCCTTTCAATTAGTTTCCACGCATGACAAGGTTTTAAAACACATCACAAAAGTCTATAGAAAAACATTCTAAAGCATTCAGTTCAAAGTACATATAACAATGTATGAAGCTCAATGAATTATGAAAGACATATCTTTTTGAGATAATCGCCACAGTACATGGATCTGCGAAAAAAAATCAAGATTTATAAGGTCAGTTTTGAAAATGTTTTCCAATTAAATCATGGAAAAATGAACTGGGTTGGAAGACTTTGAGGATGGGTGGGGTCTGTCACATGAGAGAAGTTTAACCTGGAGTAGAGGACCATATTGACTGCACCAACATCCATGCAACAGAATTATTTGGAAAGAATAGAAAAGTGAAGCATTAAAAGACTGCAAACTACTTTTGAAGTCTGCGTAGATATTTCCATCGTTCATCTAAAATGGTGTGCTTGGAATGGGCATTTCCTGAGTGATAATATAACACACACCCAAGTAGGAGATAACAAGTTCTCAAAATCTCATCATTTCCACTGCTTTCAAACTCCTATAAAAAGAACTTTTGAATAAATTAAATCCAAAAAGATTGGTTCACGGTCACTCTGGTGAATCCACTGTTATGACTCAAAAAGTTGGTGTATTATTAAGTTTCAAGGGTTTCAAAGGTTTTATTGGAGAAAACTGTTTTAACATTGGATAAACATCAAAAAAAATTTGGAAAATAACATTGAAGTGTGAATTTTTCATCAATAAAGTTTGAGAGATTCAATAATGGTATTCATTATGATGCATTAGTGATTTCTTCTATATTTTATCTTCGACTCTGTGAGAGGTCAAAAGTTCATCATGCATGTGTGGTTGTGTGGATGTGGGTTGGTTGAGAAATGGATGCTAGAGGGATGAATGATAGGTAGTTGGTTGGATGACTGAATGTGTGGATGTGAGTTGGTTGAGGGATGGATGGATGGATAGATATATAATAAATAGATGAATGGATAATGGATAAATGGATGGGTAGAATAAATAATAGATGGATGATTTAATTGACAAAAACATTGATGAATGAATTGATGAAATGATGGATGAAGGAGAGGACAGATTATCAAATGGATAATTAATATACTATTATTATGATGTATGTTACCATGGTGATGCAGGATCGACGCGAGTTCCCTCAAGGAGGCAGTGTGGATCAGCTTATGGACAACTCTTCCTTCTTCTCTCCTCCTAACCAACGTCTACGTCACACTCCACCTCCCGACTTCCAGCCCCCATATTTCCCTCCTCCCTACCCCATCCATGACTTCAACCACCAACACTACCACCAACAACCCTCACAAGTGGTCACCCATCAAGATCCATACTCCCTTCACTTTTACAACAACAACAGCAACAACAACTACACGCAACATTCCATGACAGACCCTTACAACAACGATCGAACATACCTGCCCTGCGACTCAAGGAGGACATATACACAACAACATCGCAACAACAACACTCTACAACTAATCCAACAACAACACAGTCTAGACCTATCCTCACGTGATGCTTCTTCTCTCTTCGGATTGGCTGGAAGTGGTGTGGGGGGTGGGGTAATGCACAGCATCAATGGACTGGCCCTCGATGACGAAATCCTCATGCAGGTGTGTGACGTCATTATCCCATTGTTTGTAAACAATTAAATGAACGACGATTGATAGATACTTGTGTTGTGGAAATGCTGGTGGAAAGTTTGGTCGTTAGTAACGTTTGTGTGACTGAGATAGCTTGGGATCAGTTTCTTCATGCATTTATTGATTTTTATCATTTTTGTATATTTAATGTTTGTTTTTTTGATGTTGTTTGTATTTTTTTTCTAGATTATGATGATGTGTTTTTATGATCCTATTTAATTATATGACGTCATATCAGATATCTTCAACTTGCAAATCTTTTCAAATATTATTGTCGTCCTTGTAGCATAAGAGCTGTCTAACATAACATGGAAAATCACTTTAGAGTGTTTGTGTGTGTGTGTGTGTGTGTGTGTGTGTGTGTGTGTGTGTGTGTGTGTGTGTGTGTGTGTGTGTGTGTGTGTGTGTGTGTGTGTGTTGTGTGTGTGTTTTGATAAATAGCATACGTGAAGCCCTTTACTGGCCATCATACCTCCACTTGGACACATCGATTCCATGTCTGTGAGGGGTCGTTCGATTAACAAAATTAAACATATATTTCAAGTTTATAATTTCTTTTTACTGTCCTTGAAAACAAATGGAAGCATTAAAAAGAGTTAAAAATTAATTTCCAAAACTTAAATTTAAATTAAAACTGCATAAAAAGATATAATTTAAAAACAAAAGATTATATAAACAATAGAATAAGCGGCAAGTGAAAGATGCAATCGGGAGATGGAGAGATAAGGCAGGAAGTTAACTCCTTAAACATTGCGCAACACTCAAACACCCCAAAACCCAAAACAACAAACATCCTGCAACACTCAAACACCACACCACCCAAAACAACAAACACCATTCGAACCTCCATCTTCATGTTATACAATCCCTAATGGTTGGGATTTACTATGGACAGATGAAGCTTCAGCTTTTTACTTGCATTTCTGTTCAAGACTTGTTTCAATATTTAAATTCACTTTGTAGAAAGAATTTAATGTATTCTCAAAAAGTTCCCAACAACTTTTTATTTGGATTTTGAGATGATTTTAGTGCATTTGATATCAAATTTTTGCACATTAAAAAGAATTTATAATAAGATTACACTTATTGAAAAATATGGCTATTTTTGCTTGGTAAATGAACTATGACACGCTCATGGCGTAGAAACTTAAAAAAACTGAAATCACAGTTTGAAAAATGGTTCTCAGGGAATCTCTACTTCAAATTAGTAACACAGTAATTAACTTTTCATACTTTATTATTGTTCTTATTCCAGTTATTGTTCTATTATTTTTTTATCATTATATTATTATTTTTATTATGATTATTTTTCTAATATATTTCATATATGTTTTTATGATGTTTGTTATTATGTTGTTATGATATTTTTGTTATTATGATTTTATGTTGCAGAGTCGCTTGGATGACTCCAGTGGTTTCCTCGTCGACCACTCTTCACTTAAGAGGAAGTGTTAGTAATCATTATCATCACCAACATCATCATCATCATCATCATCGTCATCATTATCATTAAAAACTATCTTCTTTTTTTATTTTTCTTAATTTTTTTTAGTTATTTTTATTTTGATCTTTTTTTTTCATCATCTCTAGTTTTTCACAACAAACTCATCATCATGCTGTAATACAGTTATTTCATATTTTGTTTTCCAGTTCGATTTTATCAATATTTTTCTAATAAAAACACAATATTTACAAAAAAAAGAATATTTATTTTCATCATCATCACCACCACCATCATCATCATCATCATCACCACCACCATCATCACCACCACCATCATCATCCTCATTATCATCACTACCACCATCCTCATCATCATCATCATCATCATCATCATCATCATATATTCTCACATTTTCCAGAAGCAGCATCATTAAGTCTTTTTTCGAATCTTTATCACCCTTCCATTACCTTTCATGAAATGAAAACAAAAAAAATTTCTCGAGCGGACTTCTGATAATGATCTTATTCTCGCAGGAGAGTTTGCAGATTGCTATGTAATTGCTTTAAAAATAATTGTGTAAGCTTGCCGCAGATTGCTCTTCAAAGCCTCATCACGAGCAGAAGTTATCAACATTTCACTTCGAAATAGCTGTTCAGAAGGTGTGAAAAATTTAATTTCCAAAGATACATCGACAAGTTTGGAACGATGCAGTGACACATCATGACACTAACATGGAAACCTGGAAATATAATGTATCTTTGGAATGAAGTCATCATCAAAACGTTGGAATACAGAGCTAGTAATCATAGTAAAATCATAACTTTATAAAATATAAGAGCATATAGTTCCACTTCTCAAAATGCTAGAACCTTCTATGATTGGAACCTGGAGAATATGGATGGGAGCATGGTAGCTCTCAAATGCCCTCTAAATCAAAAGTCAATTACAACTGCATCTCACGCCATTCATTAATCCAAACTTCGGTGCTTTTGAAATTTTATTCTCTATTGTTTTACTCTTAAACTTGCATATTTTACTTATAACAAAAAGATTTTAAAGAAATGGATGATTTTTAAAATCATGGAAAATCATGGATCCTATATAAAGTTTTCTAATTAAAACAGCTCACCACCTCATCACTACTAAACACCAAACTGTGATACGACAAAAGTGAAAATTAACATTTAAAAACCGAAAGATTTCGTTCTTGATAAGAGCACTTAAGCACAGTTACAAATACATGAGCTCATGTATCAACGATGTAAAACAAGAAACAGCCGACTTCCAAATTTTTTTCGAAGATTTTGTAAGTTTAGCTTTCAACACCGAGTGATGATGTATCGGAATGATGGAATGGCTCTGCGAAAGAGTGTCGATTAGAAAACAAACATCTGCAAACATAAAACACACATTCACTCATTACATATCTCCACTTATGAAACACATATTTTTCAGCATACAACATTAAACAACTTTTTTTTATCACGAAATCTACCATAACAAACTATCTCTCAACACACCACAACTCAAACCACTCTTCACCACCACAACACAACCCACCCCTCACCACTACCACCACCACCACACAACTCACCCCTCACCACCAAACATCCCACCACAGACCGTTACAAGGAAGGGGGCATGAAGGAGATGGAGGGGTACATGGGGTCGAGAGGAGGAGTTGCTCCTTCAGACATCTTCTGCACTGTCCCTGGCAGACTCTCGCTTCTTAGTTCCACTTCAAAGTACAAGGTAGGAAAGACAAATTTTGTTGTGGTTTTATTGATTCAATTGGCGAATGTTTGGTCTCTCACAAAGTGTGCTTTACGAGAAAGTTTTTAAAACTTTGTTACTTTGAGATTACAAATTTTAAAAGTAAAAATGGCAAAAAATTTTGAAATAAATTACAAACTTATACATCAGTTCACAGTCTCACAACTCACCACACCACAACACCACTCTTCCACACAACACAACTTCACTTTCCACTTTCAAGGTGACAGTAGCCGAAGTGCAACGAAGACTCGCTTCTCCAGAATGCCTAAATGCCTCCCTGCTTGGAGGAGTCCTTAGAAGGTTTGATACCTTATCGGGATGTTTTTGATGCATTTCAATTAAATATGCTTTTGTTAACTAATCATATTGTTTCTAATCTTTTTTCATCAAAGTTAACTTTTGTTGAAATGGTGCTTTGTAAAGACGTTTGTATTATTTATAAGCCTATGAAACAAGCTGAAACGACAAAATTTTGTATCAAAACAATCAAAAAATTTTTAAAACTATTTAAAATTCGATAATTTTCTTTCAAACTCAAAAAAATATTCGCTTCTCAAAAATCTTATTTGCTAGATAATTAGGAAAAATGATCCTAGTGAAGTCTATGGCTTGTGAGGGTGAAGTGTGCCATTCTTATTCTTGTGCATAGATTTTAAATAAATATCTTTCCTATTTTTGTGGTGAAATCATATGATAAGCTTATAAGGACACTAAAGATGGAGCACACCAATAATGTTACATGAAGTTGTATTGACATCAGCCAATAGAGGATCACATTATTATCACGTGACCTTCAGTTTTAGTAATTCATACTTCTTTGTAACATCGCGTGTTTCACACATTCATTCAAAATCATTTTTGGGAGTGTCATAATCTTGGTTCAAACTTCAAATAAAATTATTTAATTTTAAATTATAAGTTTCCCACTTATATATTATCCAACCCTGGTTACATAACTCCTTCACAAGTTGTCTTGTGATTGAAAATCACCCTCATAATGAAGCTCATATACAGCTTTAAGATGGTTCCTCATACTTTCTCATGAGTTATTCTCCGTAGTATTAATATGGGTGTTTTGATTCATTTTTCTATTTATTCCCCATTTAAGACCAGCTCTGTTATTCTGATGGTTGAAAGCTTTTGAACCTCAATGTGGTCTTAAGGCTCTCGGCATTGATGCTACTCATATTTGAAATTTCAATTTCATAACAAAATTAAAACATACATCTGTTAATATTGAAAAATATTTTATTTCTTTGAGTGAATTAATTTAAATATTTTCTCAAATTATTGGAAATTATAATTAATACCCTACTGTCACCACAAACACCTCACTACACGGCCATGTTAAAGGTATAAAATCTTTTTCATTGCGAGAATTATCTCGCAAACACAACACACCATCACGTTACAGCACCTTCATGACGGCAAACAACATGATAAACATTTTTGTGTTGAATGGAAGCTTCTGGAAAAACATGGAGTTAATTAAGCAATGCCAGGTTCATGACCTTACACGAGACATCTCCAACATCATCGTCAACTGCCACATCTGCTTCATAACGGAATATTTTCTTCAATCATATCTGCAATTCAGCTAATAATCTATATTCCATGCATCTACCAATCACATTCCTCACACGATCGACTGTTGAAATAGACGATGAATCGATGTGAAAATTAAATAATTATCGCAATTTCAACCCACCCACAAACCCATTTGTCAACCCCAGAGCCAAATCTAAAAACGGAGGTCGAGCCCTGAGAGACAAGCTGGAGAAGATCGGCTTGAACTTGCCTGCAGGCAGACGAAAGGCTGCCACCATTACCCTTCTCACGTCCCTAGTCGAAGGTGGGGTGGGGTGTGTGGAATTTTTGGTACCAGAAATGAAAAGATTTTAACTGGAAATACTCTTTTATAATTCTTGAGTATAGTTTTTAAATAATTAACGAATTCTTTTTGAAAAGTTTGGAAACCTCTTTGATCATCTCAAGAGGCTCATCATCACTATCACCTTTCAAATCTTCATTAACAACTCCACCAGGCGAGGCTGTCAGACTGGCACGTGATTTCGGATACCTCTGCGAGACGGAGTTTCCCGCCAAACAAGTGTCTGATTACGTCATAAAACAGAGTCAACCGGAAGTGGCTGATCAGTTGTCCCGGAAACAGATGATTCTGGCTGCCAAGTATGTACATGTTCAATGAAAAATCTTTTAAAAAATGGAAAATTTAAAAAGAATATTTTTAGATAAAAACCTGTCAAAAATTCATCAAAAAATTCTAAATAATGTCACAAATTACGACAGCATAATTGTATTGGTGATTTACCTAGAGAATGTTCGAGACCTGACCTTTTTCCGGTCGGAAATGCCAAACTGACTTTTGCACGTGATTAATTATTCAGATTCTTTGGTAGTTTGATCTTAATGTTGCAATCCCTTGAAACGTTCATGAAATCTCTCAAAAGTTTCATATAAGGTAATTTTTGTGCACGAGAGTTTAGAAGTATCATTTTTCTTCAGGCTTTTTTGCTTAACGAGAAATTGTGTGAACATCGTTATACCATTTAAGAAATGGTGAAGAAGACGATGAGGTGGATGAGATGGATGGGTGGATGAGGTGGATGGGCGGAATTGGGGAGTGGATGGGTGGATGCATAAGTGGTTAGGTTCATGGAAAATGGAAAAAAGGATGTAAGGATGGATACACAGAGAGATAAAATGGTTGATGGTTGCTTCAGAAATTGTTGAATGAAGGCATAAAAAAATGAAAAGTCTATGAAATAATTTTGAAAAAGAGTAAAAGTTAATCCATATATTTTCTGTTTCCTTAATCACAACTCGTTTCATGGCAATGATATATTTTAAAATCGCCGTCTTCCTCATGGTCGCTATGTTAGTGTAAATTCACTATTTTTTTCTACAAAATCGTCATTTTTTTTTTTCAACTTTTTGTTGCTTTTTCTTATTCAAAAATAGATGTTCATTATTTGAAAACGATTGTAATCAAATTATTTTTTTACTTTTTCTCATTTCGAATTTTTTTCTAAGAGTATTTCGACAAAGGGAACCTCCGAATTACTCATTCACCCCATCATGATTCAATTTGCACTCCGTGATCAAATTAGCTAATTCGGGATTTCGCAAAAAAAAAATAATTATAAACTGCAAATTTTTCAAGTGAGTAAAAGGTGTCACGTGTGCAAGTAGCTGATTGGTCACTTGCTTACACGTCACACCTGACGTCATGGTAACCTCTTTGGTGGGTTTGAAGAATATGAAGTTGAGAAGGTTTTGATGGAGTCTAAAAATAACTTTGAGCGGTGCATGGAGCTAATGGAGTGGTGAAGATTGGCTTTGTTATATGAGCTGGAAGTTAACGAGCGTATAAAAATTTATTTGAAATTTTTTAAAACTGAAATTTTTTGAAATAGAAAGATAATTTATTGATTAATGAAAAAAAGCTTTATATTGCATGATAATTTGAGAAAACAAGACTTGCGAAAATATTCTTCACAATATTAAATCAAATAACTTGTATGTTTTCTATTTTCTTGGGTGCAGACATGTGTTATTAAAGGCAATCTATAGTTGCTGCATCAATCATTCCAACTTCAAAACCATTTAAGTCTAGTCTTTATCTTGCCACTCTTCAATCCAAATGTCTTAATAACTTCCTCATGTGTGACGTGCATTCTAATCATCAGCCATCACTTTATATAATAACCCACCATCCCTCCATATCAAACCACCATCCCTCCATATCAAACCACCACCACTCCATATCAAACCACCATCCCTTCATAACAACCCACCACCATCCCTCCATAACAACCCACCTTCACCACTCCATAACAACCCACCTTCACCACTCCATAACCGCCTCCCTTCAGGCAGTTGGTCAAGGAGTTCGTGGACACTCTCAACCAAGATCGCTCCCCATTGGCCAACAACCGACAAATTCCTCTTGACAGTTGCCACTTAGACACACCCACCCAGAGAGCACTGACTGGCTTTTCCCTCATCACACACGGCTTCGGGTCGGCAGCCATTGTGGCAGCTATGACGGCCACCACAAACTATTTCAATGAAATGCTGAAAACTGTTGATAAGGGTCACAACTGTGGTTCAAGTGGCAGTAATGGGGGAACCGGAAAAATAAACAAGAACCAAGAAAACAAAAATAGCGGAGGTAAAAATGAGGTTGAAGATTCGAATGGTTTCCAAGGCAACCCGAGCAACAAAAACAATGGTAATAAGAGCCATTTAAAAAGTTGCAGTGGCGTGGTAAACTGCAACGGGACAGGAAGTGGAAACAGTATGGCCGCCAAAGACCTGCTGTACAATGAGATCACTCCAAAAGATGAAGTAAGCAACACCATGTGATCTTGGCCCTCTTCTGTCACTTTTCGTTTGGCTGCTCCAGTCATTATGTGTTTAAATTATTTTCGTGGCATCTCTTTCACTTCGTTTAAATTTTGTTGGTTTAGAAAATTTGAATAAATATATTCATTTTTAACTTTTTTTGTAAATAAAAATGATTTAATTTTTGAATTTCAAATGTTTAAAAAAAAAATATAAAAAATTAAAAAAATTAACCAAAAGTTTAAAACATGAGATAGTATGAAATCAAGAAATTATTAAACTCGTGCAATCAGGCCTATTTCTTTCAGTTGCCATTAGCAACATTCAGACATGCGGCTTTAAGATTTCTTATCTCCAATTACGTTTTTGTTTGAAATCAGATTTACAGTATAATAAAATTTTTGTTTACATAATGGTGGCTAAAAAAACTTTGGAAAAAGAAAAGTCAATTTCCAGAACCTCTTTAAAAGAAAACGATCCAACCAAAGATTTAGAGAGTACGTATTCTTCAAATCAAAATTCGTTTTATGACATTTATAAATAATTTGAAGAGAGAGAGAGCTACAAATGCGTTGGAAATTTTATAGAAGATTTCACAAAACTGTGTCAAGAAAAGCAGCCTTGTGTCACGCCCACTATTACACAAAGACCCACCCGCCCTGCTCAACAACAAAACGAACAACAATCTTCTAAGCCACAAAAACCACAA
>OZ038324.1:1763382-1788501 GCA_964035795.1 Pterobdella sp. o SKG-2022 | reverse complement strand
AGCCACAAAAACCACAAAAACAACGACAGAAATGCATCGACATTCTGGACAAAGATGTGATGAGGAAACTAGGGATGGTGGTGTGCTCCCCGATCGAAGAAGGTTTCTGTAAGCAATAATTACAAATTTTTTTATTACAAAGTATACGTTTTATGGTTATAATGCAATGCTTTGAAATAAGCAAGTCAAGAAGAAGATTGACTTTTAAATCACTCCAACAAATTAATCCATTTATAAACACAAACCAAATATTTTTATTCATTTTACAACACGGAGCTTCCCGTAAGTCGATTTATTACTAATCATGAGAAGTTTCAAGAGTAGATTGGCATCAGTATATAACTAATGTCACCACTAAATTCCTATTAAAATGCACCCCAAATTCCATTAAAACTTTTTGATTCGACAGAGGCCGCGCCAAGAACATACACCACTACTGAAATCAATGAATTCATGAAGGCTTCATTGCAACTGGAGAGCGAAGACAACTTTAAGAGCATACAAGCTATATTCGCCAGGGGTCTGTATCGAAGCATCCTTTTCATAATTAGTGTAGCACGACTCGTTCCTATTCATGATTATTTCTTTCCCACCATCCTATCAACATCCTCAAAATCTATTCATAAGCTCACATCATCATTATTCCAACTTTCTATGCTAAATATTCTACGTATCAAACCCCAAATAAGCATGTTAAAAAGAAACATACTGCAATACTTCAACATAAGGAAAACCACCGCCAACAGGTTGGTTGGTGGACGCCACAATGATGGACATTCTGCACTGCTGTGTGTCACTGCAGTCCACCCTCCACACCATTAAGTTGGTCTCTTGACCGCATGAATGCTTAAATACAATGCCAAACCATACAATGGAAAGTATGAGTGTAGTGGCGTAAACTTCAGGAGTATCTAGACCATATAGTTCTCATAATAATATAAACTAACGTATTCATTAGACAAATATAATAAATACAAAAAAATCTCCAAGTCCACCATTTTTGCAGTTTGTGGAGTGTTGGTCTGAACAATGAGACTCTCTTGACTCTATCCTACATTATTAAGGACACCCCTTCCATCAAGTTGGCCATCTATCGAATCATCATTATTATTTTCATTATTCTCATTCTTTTTTTTATATCCTCCTCTTCATCTTCATTCTCATGGCATGTGCCTTCCACCAACACAGGACACTACAATTGGACAACAACCCCATCAACGAAGCTCAATGGCACTTCCTCATCATGCCTCCTTCCAAGTGGCATTTCAAATGCTTCCTCATATTGTTTTAACAAATTTTTTAATTTCCAAAAATACGTTCATAATTATGAAGTTATAACTCCTCCTTCATTCGACACCCAATCAGAATCGAGCACTTGTCACTGAGACACAACAGGATTGGCTGTGTGGAAGGACACAAACTAGGACATCACCTTGGCAACCACTTCTCCAACCAATCAAACAACAGCTTAATATCTTTAAACCTCAGTGGCAACCAATTGGGAGATAAGGGGGCGGAGTTATTGTTTCAAGTATGTTTGTAGACAAGTTGACAGAATCAAGTAGCATAAACCTGATTCATTTTGAATCCCTCTCGATGATTATATATTGAATCATTTAGATAAATAAATAAATACCAAGATTTCAAATCCGGTTTAATCTCCTCTATACTGAGGGTGGCCAGCTTCCCTCCATTTACAAAACATTTTCAGCAATTTTATATATTCTCAATCTCCATTCCTTTCGATCCAACGCATCTTCCTCTTTCAAGCCAATTTTTACTAATTTCTGATACTATTTTGTTTTTCTACTTAACTTTTAGTCTACCCTTCTTTTTTAAACCAACACTTTTTAAAGTGAGTGCTTTTCTCAAAACATTCTTCTCATCCCTTTTTATTACATGACCAAACCATCTTAAACCGCTAGCTTTAGCTAAAGTCTTTAAAGGTTTTTTTGAACCTAATTTATCAATTAGAGATTTACTTTTAAACTTATCTGATAACTTCACCACTCAAATTGCTCTAACTATAGCCCTTTTTGTTCTTTTCAGAATATCCAACCCATTTTGTCTAAAACACCAAACCGCACTCCCAAATAGCATTGCTGATCTAACACAGCTTGCATAAACTCATTCTTTGATTTTGATAATAAAATATTTCTACATTTTTTAAACTTTGCCTAGCCTGATCTCATTCTTGCAGTTACAGCCCCCTCACAATCTCCGCTAGAATCTACTTTACTTCCAAAATACAGAAAAGAATACACTGTCTCAATATCATCGTATAAAGATTCTACAGGTTGTGAACTGAAGTCCATGCTACTTTTTCATATGAAATTAAAAATCATAGTTTATTGAATACATTACAAATGATATTTCTTTGAATGGCTATGACAATATATTAACTACATATGGATTGTTTTCAGGGCCTGAAGTTCAACAGGAGCCTCAGGGTGCTTGATGTGTCCAACAACCACATATCAGACTGTGCAGTCTTTTTCCTCTGCCAAGTTCTCTTTTCTACATTTTTCATTGTTGCTTCTTGTTGTTGTTTCATTTTGAGATTCTTCAAGATATTTATTGCAGTTTTTTTTCCAGATACTTTCCGAGTTTCCATTGAACGAGGATGAGGCAAAGCTGCGACTCCATCTCCTGTCTCAAGCTTCTTCCGCGGTGACATGATACTTTTATTTCATCAATATCAATATGAATTTTTCACCATATTAGCAATTAATTATTAACTCACGTCTCATCAGTTTATCAATCCGTGTATTATATCAACTCAACAAACAGCCGAAGAAAAGTCAAGAGTCAACTGACCTCTCGCTGTCCATCACCTCCAAAAGTGTATGTTCTTTTATCTCCTGCTTATGTAATAAAAAAGCTTCAAATAACATTCATAAAATCGATGAAGCAACTGAGGTGCTAGCTATGATGTCTTTATATACCTATGTTGTCTATGTTTGAAGGAGGTTGAGAATTGTAGACAGCATTCTTTCTGTTGTTTCAAACCTTATGAATCGCCATCAAGATTTTGAAAAAAATATTTTCAATTATTTATTATGTATCCTTTAATGGCATTTTTGAGATGGTCTTTTAATAATCCCAGGTCTCAACTTCAATAAGGAGCTCCAAAACAGTAGGTCTGCCATTTTAACTGCTATTTTTCAAAACCATTTCCAAATGAACCGCTATTTTCAGATGAGTCATTAGAGAGTGTGGAGGAGTGTGAGGTGGGTGGGCATTGCCACTGCGTTGAGTGGCATTCAATATCTTATGCATCAGTTGCATGAAATATAAGTGTAAATGTTATAACAGTAGTGTTATTGTTTGAAACTTTTTGCAAAGTTCAGCTGTTTATTGCACCATATCAAACAGTGAATGTAGATGCTTTAAGTATGGTGATAACTTTTTTTTTGATAACTTTTAGTCAAGTATTTGAAGCATGGGAACGTTATGGCATTTTGATGAAGTATAATAGCCTAAATTGAATTGTAAGGTCAATGAAAAAATTATTTATTTGAATAAAGACACCAAGCTTTTTTGCTTTTTACTTGATAATGCAAGCTATTCTTACGAAAAGCTTCGTGTCTTTTTTAAAATAAATACTTTGTGTTTGTTGACCTTAAAAATTAAAGCATTTATTATATCACATCATCAACTGACGATGATGCGTCATAATGACTCATAACACCCAGAAAGACAAGATCAGGGATGCCTTACTTGCTGAAGCTAGGTGACTTTCAGTCTGTCATCAACTCATTCATCCATTTGCTCTCTGCCCATCTATTCATCCCCTCATCAACACAACTACTAGCGCTGCATCTGTCTATTAAAAATTTACCATGTTTTTCAATTTTTATTTACTCATCCATTTATTGATCAATCAATCTATCCATTCAACTTCCACAAGATTTGACTCATGCAGCAACACAATTTACATCGTTGGCAACTTCCACGTGCACTCTATCAACATTTCTCGTGAGCACTTTCCACGTACATTTCAAACACTTTCACCACTAAATTCTTAACACCAAATATCTGCATTCATTAAATAACTTTGAATAAATTTTATGACTCCATTCCAAAGTTTTCTTTAATGATGTTGTTATGTTGGAGTGGTTGTCATTATGACGCATGTGGTACTGAAGTTGAAAAGTTTCAGAACTTGTCTGGTTGACCATTTTGACGTCATCGCACGTTTCATGAAGAATGCTGCCAAAATAACAAATGTATTTTGAAGAGTCCCACTTGGTTTGGTGAGGGATGAAAAAACCTGGGCTTGAAATATGATTGTTCAAGCGGTAGAGGATATGATGGTGCAAGAGTTTGACGCACATAAACCACCAACTCAGTAATCAGTCTGCAAGCGTACATCAGGGGTGTGTATTCAGTTTGAAAGTTTTTCGAAAGTTTTATTTTGCTCGCAGAAACTGCTAAAAATTGTATTTTCAGATTTGAAATCTGTAAACCATGGTAATAAAATAGGGTACCGAAGTTCATCATCATTACTTCTCTGAAACTTGTTGTTATGTCGAGACTTGAGAGCATCCAACACAGTGGCACCTTTCTGACGTCACCATTGTGTAGATCAAAGACGTTTATAAACTTAATCAGTCTGAAGGTCGTTGTAACACTGGAACAACAAAATCTTGGTTGGGCTTTGCTGAAAAAGATTTAAACTTTTGTGCTTTGAGAATTTTGCACTCGCTCCAAAAAGGGGAAGTAGATAACTGCTGTTTACCTGGTTCACTGGGACAGCTAAGTTGTGAATCTAACATAAGTAATGATGCCTCAATCAACTTGTTGCAGTTGATGGATGAATGTTTACTTGATTTTTTTTTAAACATTGTATGTTCTTTTGTAAACTTGAATTTTACCAGTAAACTTCAAATTATGAGGATTTATAAGAACGCGTAGAAAAAAATTTTTACTTAGTTAAAATTTCCAACAAGTAAAACCTTGTCATGATTCATTAGCATGGCTAATTTGCTAATGAATCATGACAAGGTTTTACTTGTTGGAAATTTTAACTAAGTAAAAATTTTTTTCTACGCGTTCTTATAAATCCTCATAATTTGAAGTTTGGTTGGTAAAATTCAAGTTTATTTGATGAAAATAAGTTTTGAATTCAAGTGATATTTCACCATTAAAAACTTTAAGATTCAAAATTATTTAGATAAACCTCCATCATTTTAAACTTTTCAAAAACCCCAGACACTCTCGTTTGGAAGTTGAAGGTTTTTTGAAATCAACTGTACCAATAAATTATTCTTATAGGAAATAAATATTTTCTTTTGATCATCAACATATTTGCCTAATCACTAGTATATGATCAAACTAGCTTGCCCATAGTGCTATTGAGAATATGATGAATCAGGTGTTGACCTACCCACAGGCAACGACCTGCACTACAGTGGTCTTGAAAATCTGCTACATGTCCTCCAGTTTCAATGCTCCTACCTGCAATATTTACGGCAGCTTGAGGAAGCAAAAGATTCTCAATCGAGTGAGGAGGTGGAAGAAGAAGAAATAAAAAAAGACGAAACCAGAAAGAAAAAAAAGAATGAAAACAAAAATAATAAAAAAAATATAGAAAAAAAAGAAGAGAAAGAAAAAACGAAAGAAGAGGACACAACCCTCACAACCCCCCACGGGGCAGGCCTCATGAGACTCCTAGTCCAGGTCTGCCACCACAGCGCTTTTTTTGGTGCTATCAAAATGAAATATCGCTTTGAGTTTTTTTATGTTTTAATGCTTTATTAATATAAAATTTCATTTTAGTTTCTGACGCTAATATTTTTTACTGAAATAATTATCTTTATGGTATTTTTCAAAATTATAACTTCTATTAATGGCCCGATATTTCACTCCGTTGTCAAATAGTATGCTAAATTTAATGGTTATTCAATTGTATATTCTCTCAAATATAATCTTATATTTTTGAGATCTACATCAACCCCAACATCATTCAAATGAGCACCCAACAGGGAAACAACTTCGATGAAGAAGACTGCTGTTGGCTGCAACAGATTGAAGAGTTCATGAAGTACAAAGACCCTTTGTATAAGGAGGAGGAAGAGAAAAAGGAAAAAGAAGAGAAAGGCGGAAATGAAAGTGGGATTTCGGAAACGTCGAATGGGCGGTAATTCAGTGAAACTCATCACTTTAAAATCAATCCAAACATTTCCATTCGAATTATCACCAGACTGTTTAAAAATGAATTAATTTGAAACTCAAACAGCATATCGATTATGGCTCTATTTACATTCGAGATTGAATTCATATAATGCTTATTCAGATTATTTACACAAGTTTCAATTATTGTGGCAATCAATCGAACAAACTTGGGCCAGCTTATATTATGATTGCATCATTAATTTTTATTTTAAACAATAACCATTTTATGTGAAATATTACAAGAGTGATGGCCTTTCAAAAACAACATTAATTTAAAATATTCTCGAAGTCTCAAATCACCAGAAATATGTGACGAAATTAAATTACGAAGATAATACGAGAACAATTCAAATCAAACACTAATTAACTCAATAAACTACAAAAAGCTTCGAGTGATTCAGTGTTTGATTTGATTTATTTATGTGAAATTAATTTTAATTCAAGCATTTTTTAAAACTCCGTTCGCTTCTAATAAACTCACTTTTCTCACACACCATCAACTCATTACCTTTAAGCCCACATCATTCCACCTCACATCCACACCTCCCACGACACCACTTTACTTCCCACACTTGGAAGGAGCAGCACAGATTTTTTCGAAATCACAGTTATCGATGTGGTTGGCATAATAATTTCTCACTTCAGAGTAGGGACAACTGTGCTTGCCACAAGATGGCCAAGCCAACAGACTGTCCTTCATCGACACTTTGATGTGAGGAACCCCAGTGCAGTTGGAGATGGAAAATCGGATGTTGCCAGCCATAGGAACGACATGGGTGGCTTTGAAAGTTCTGTTGTCACCATCAATGTAGCTGTCACTGGTGAGTTCCCCGGGGAAGAGGCCCAAAAGGCTGTACAAAGGAACGTTCGTTTCCGCATGCGCAAAATAAAATGTTCCCTTCAGAGAGCTGTGAGAAGGGAAAGTTGATTAATCATTATGCCCCTTGATTAAGTGCCACTCACCTGGTTCCATTGATGGCCCTATCAAGTCCCTCGAACATGTGCTTCAGAAGAGGACAGGTCATTTCTGAGTTGATCTTGTGACCCCTGCCGTACTTCCAATACCTCTGTAAACAGGTGAACTTGATTAGTGTTAAGTTTACATTCAAGCAGTTTTTGTATGGAATTGTTTTTAATAGAAAAGGTTATCGACATGTTTGTATAGCATGGTGTATATTTAGTATATTTAGACTCAAGAACTCCATGCCGGTTTGAAGTGGGTTGTAAAAAACGCCGAATCTTAAATTTTGAAATGACAAAACAAACAAATTATTGAATAAAATTTGTACCAATCAGTCTATTGAAGATGCATCTACAACGAAGATTTATTCATCAACTGCATGAAGCCTTTCTCAAGATCTTACACTATCAAGTAGTTACTGCAGAAGGGGAACGCTGTTTGTATAAAAGTGAAAGATGCCTCGAGTAGCATGATAGTTCTATTTTGCATAAGTTCTCGATTATAACCATGAAAAAGTCATGTATTTGGCAAGTAGCGCTTCTGCAAACGATTGATTGGCCCCAACGTGAATCTTGCTGTCCAAGTGAGTCTGTAAAAAAGCAGTCTTATCTCACCATATAGCAACCAATTAGAGTATCTCAGTCTTCAAGAGACCTGAAGGAGTCTTTTTATTGTTTGCATGGAGCTTCAACCTTATTCTGGCCACTTTGAGATATTCGTGTGAGAGTTTCTAGAGATCCTGTAACCAGCCATGAAAGGAACTTAAAATATATTGCACCAAACTATTTCTCTCTGTATGGTGACAAAACTTGCACTATTGATTTGACCAAGAGTGCAGCGAGGTGTTGCGTGTTGAAACAGAGTATTAGCAATACTAAGTACATGAGGTATGCAGGTTTTGAGCAGTCGTAAACCGTTGCTATTACACTTACCTTCCCAAGTTTGACGATCTTCACCAGCACGAGCGTTGAAATCACCGAGTAGAATGAGCTTATTGGACCGTGGAGCAGTGGAAATGAGAGCTTCCAGTTCTTTATAGAAATTTATTCTGCCCCCAACTGGGTCAGCTTTAGCTTAAAAAAATAGAATTTTTCCATTAGGAAAGCTTAGTTTTTCTTTTACGGTCATCAAATCTTCTGGGATGTAATATAATGTAATGTAATGCGGTATTTATAAAGCACTTTTTCTTATAGATCAAAGCGCTTGCTACAAATTTAATGTAGCAAAAACACACTGTGGAAAAAGTGCTAATTGTCGATCCAACACGGGATCGAACCCGGTAACTTTAGATAATTAGTCTAATGCTCTACCAGTTGAGCTATACGGGCGACAATGATGGGCATGTGATTTGATAGTTGCGTGTCGTTATCTCCTTTCAAAAGTGGTTTTATAGACAAATAATAACACATGAAACATGCTGTTAAAAGAAAAAACGTAAGAAAACTACAAAATGGAAAACAAAATAAATAACATATGTGAACTTCAAACTTTAATCTTTGATAGATTTTGGCAATAATTTAAAATATCTTTAACTATTGTTTCTCATAAATTCAACCTCATTTGAATCAGTTAGGCAAAAAAAAACTTTGAAATCATATAATAAATATAATAAGAAATGAAAAACCTTGAGGTCAGAGGCAAACTCAAGGAGATCAGTTGTGTTTTGGTCAAGGAAGGTTGAGGACCAGAAATGCTTTTGCAACACTGCCACTTCCAAACCAGATACATCAAAAAATGATTCCAACTCAGCTATCAAACATAAATTTTGGTATTTTTATTAATTTTTGACAGTATAATTTACCATTTATTCATCAGTTTTTGATAGCAAAAATATGGCATAACTTACCAATGGACATATTGATCCTCTCAAAGAATGTCTTGTAATTGTTGTACAGTTGGTCATTGATATATGCCTGTTGTTGCTGCATGAACTTGTTATACTCTTCTAATGCTGTGCTGTTTTCTGTCACTTCTTTAATGTACTTCTGGCAATATTTGTGGAATCGCAGCAGTTTATTGTCTTCAATGGGTGTTGGGATGGTGTTGTTTCCTTGAATCCCCTTGTAAAACCCTTTGAAACTGTCTACAGTTCTGTTCTTTGACGTCACATAATACTGAAAATACTTATCTCTATACTCTGCAAACAAGTTTTGGTGCTCATGTTTCAACTTCCTTCCAATCTCCTCAAGTTCCAGAAACCCTCGAGCAGCCAGCATCTTCTCCTTTTGCTCTGACAGTCCTTCCAACGTTTTGTTCAAATTACTCAACCTTTTTTGCCCATTTTCATTGATAGGTTTCAATCTCTGAAATATACTCCTGACTTTTCTCATATGTTTGTCTGAAGGGTATCGAGTTCCATGTCTGTAGAGAGACACAACATAAGAGGAGCAGGTACAGGTTTCAGGTTGGAGTGGAGGAAAAAATTGTTTTTCTTTATCCAACTTAAGGGAATCATTGTAGTTGGTCTTGGAGGCAAAGTTGTAGATGCAAGCATCAAACATAGGCAACAAAGCAAGCAGCAAAATGAGCTTCATGGTGCACGATCAAGCACCCAACCCTCCCTCTTTTATATACAAGCTGGTTTGTAGTTCATATATGCAGGAATCTATGTATTTTGCCTTCTTGCGTAATTATAAAAAACTTAAAACTTAATTTAAGTTTTTATTGTGAAGTCAGCAAACCCAAATTAGTTCATTTTAAAAAAGACACAAAGCTTTTTTTAAATTTTATTATCACTTGATAAGGTAAGCTAGTCTTACGAAAAGCTTCATGTCTTTTTCAAAATTAAATACTCGGTGTTTTCTGACTTTAAAACTTGATTTAGGTTATTATACTTAATTAAGCTTTTATCTTTTCAATTTCCTTTTTTGAAAACTTTAATTTCCAGCTTAGGAAAAAAGTTCATTTTTAAAATGAAGCACAGTCGGAACAAAATGAAACGATACAAATGCTTACTAAATAGTTAAAAGATAGAGAATTGGTCGCCAGGTGATGAGAGAGGTTAGGGAAAGAAAATAAAAAATGCCCTCAAGAAAAAAGTTTGTGTGAAGTCGTGATTTAAATTCAATTTTGAATTGAAATTACACAATCATTCTAAGATCTTCATTGAACACAAAGCTTTATGACATCTTTTCATATCCTTCTCAGATAACTAGCACAAGCTGAAGACGATATGTTATAAATACTTGGAAGCTTTGTTTTAATAAACTGTTTGTGTTTTATAATTTGAATTTTCGAATATAATCGCCCATATAAATATTTAATTATTATTGAAGTTCTTCCAAATAGCAATATCCCTTTGAAGTGCACTTTTTGTACGTTTCATCCACATACATCCAAAAGTTTTTGAAGTTTATCCGCCTTTGTTTGCCAACAATGAGTTTTATATAAATTTTAATCTTTTTTTTGAACAAATGTCACTTCGATTATTTTAAGTTCTTTTCGAAATTTCAAAGAACTTCTTGGAAATTATTATTATTTCATTGTTTCTTTTTATTTTATTTTTATTATTTATTTATTCAAAAGTTTTCAAAAGCGGATATTTTATAAATTGCAAGCTATCATATTTCTGTACTCTTTCATTCTCTCTCCATCCATCTCACTTTCTTCTATGCTACTATTAATTTTATTTACTTTCAGCTCACTATTAGTTTTCAAATTTTTTTTTCAACTTCTTTATCACAGAGATTGACTCGATCAAATTTTGCACTAAATGGTTCATTGAATCTAAGTATTTCTTAATTTGCATCCATGTTTCTCATGGGTATTTTAGTTTTATCACATAAAAGGCCTTCAAAACAGGATGCGTGAGGCCTTGAGTGTCCGGCTTTTTGAAGTCCAAGGGCTCACCTAAGCATGCATATTTGGAATGCTTATAAATGAGTTGAAATCTGGGAAGCACAAATTTTGTTTTTCTAGATCAAATATGGCAGTGAAAATTTTTGTGTTGTATTTAACATTTTGTACCTCAAAGTTTGCGAAAATTCACCCTTAATAAAAAAACTTTGTCCTAATTATTTTTTGATAGCAGATTCACATATTTTAAAAAAACCTTGAAACATGTTTTTGCATTTCATTTCAAATTTATTTTGAATACAGAGCTAGATAATAATGCGATTAAGGAGATAAGCAGCGGGTCCTTCGGATGTTGTTGCTGAGCTGCTTAAATCCTCTGGTCCAGATGGTGCTGGAATGATTCGAGATCTCATTGAAAACATAGCCTATGTAAACAGTATACCGTCTGAATGGCAGAAAAGTCACATAGTCAGTGTATATAAGGGTAAAGATGATGCTTCAAACAAGTCTAACTATAAGGGTTTAAGGTTAATTAAAGTAGTTATGAAGGTTTCGGAGTGTGTGCTGGAAGGATTAATCAGATAAAGAGTGCAATGCAATTTTATGCAAGGTCGAGATACAACTGACGCCATATTTATTCTTTGTCAAGAACGAGTAAAGCATCTGGTTGCTGGCAAGCCCCTCTACTTAGCTTTTGTTGACTTGAAAAATCTTTTGACAGAGTAACACAAGAAAAAACCTGGTGGAGCATGCGAAAGTTGGAAATTGATGAATGGTTTGTGAGAATCGTACAATCCTGTACAAGGAAGTGAGAGTTGGCGATGAGTATAGTAACTCGTTTGATGTTTGCGTAGGTGTCCATCAAGGTTTAGTTCTTAGTCCATTACTTTTTGTTGCTGTGCTGGAAGATCTATCTTTGGAGTTTCCTTACAGGTTGCTTAATGAGAAATCTTGTATGCTGAGTCCATGGATAAAATTTTCGTGAAGTTAAAAACATGGAGGTCAAAGGTGACGAATAAAGGGTTGCGGGTGAAGATGAGTAAGACAAAGCTAATGATCTCTGGTTTGAACCTTGGTGTATTAAAGAAATCTGAAAAGTATTTTTGTGGTGTGTGTGGAAATGTTAATTATTGTGGCAGTTGCAGACAATGGGTGCACAAAAAATGCAGTAGCATAAAAAGTTTTTTCGCCTCGGACCTTGACTTCAAATGTGCTCTCTGCCTTGGTGCAGCTCGGTCTGTTGATGGTAGATTAGTGAAAGAAGTCATGGTTGGGGATGAATCCCTGGAAGTTGTACTAGAGTTCTGCTATTTTGGGGATATGTTATCTGCAGGTAGTGGATGTGAGCTTGCTTCAAAAGCACGTTGTAAGTGTGCCTGGGGTAAATTTTTCCAATTGAAATTGATAAGTTGTCTTGTAAACAACAATTTTACGTATGTAGGTTCTTCTGTTCAAAAACTCACCACAATACTTCATGTTTAACAATACTTCCACCTTATTCAATCTTTTACCATTCGCATCAGTTTGTTTTCAAGTTTAAGGTTGAAATTCTAGTTTTTTTTGAAACTCAAAAAAAAACATTTGAATTGGTTTATTGCATACAAATCAATAAAATAAAGTTGAATATGAATCAAAACTAGTTGTATGAGAAGTCTTGAGCTCCAATATTTGATAGGCACTTGAAGCTTCCAGCCGCATGATCCATGGGTGAAGGCAAGCAACCCATGGTTGGAGTGCTTCTTTCTTTTAAGGGCGGGAGGGGGGAAGTCCACTTTTTGGAAGATTGGGCCCATAGTCGGCCCGGTGATCGGAGACTCAAGTTTCAGAACTAAATTCAACTCGTTCCGACTTTCAGTCATTCAAAAAAATTTCGATCCCGGGCATATTAATTATTCTATTAATCATTGAATCTGAATGGAAGCGTTCATTTAAGAGTATTTGTGGATAAAATAAAAAATGATTTGATAACCGTTTAAATTTTTTTTGCAAGGAAAACAGTTTTGAAGGCATCGTTTCAAAACTTGTCCGTATTAAATTTTTAAGAACTTAAAAATCTAATACGCAGTTATATAAAAAAGTTCATTCAAAAACTTGTAATTATAAACATTTGTGTATTGATATACTGGCAAAGACCTCCTTGAATCTTCTTTGTTCTTTAATTCTTTTCTCTCTTCTCAGCTCTTCTTCCATCTTTCTTTCTCCTCCTTTAAGCACGTCTAGATTAAATGATTAGTCCGGTTAGTTTCCATTTTTTCTTTTTCTTTTTTTCCCTTCTTTTTCTTGTCTACATAACTACACCATGTTTAAAATTGAATAAATATAAAAAAAATAGAATAATACTCTTGAAAAGATTTTTTCAAAACCTCCTACAAACATTTTAAACGATTATCTCAAATACTCTGCCAGCTTCAAAATGGAAGCTGCAAACTGAAATATAAATGTTTACAGTGTGAAAGTGCAAGATGGCAATCTGCTTAACTAAACTCTGAAAACTAAATAATTCAAAGAAAAACTAACATTGCTTGTAGAAGAAAAATTTTATAAATAACCGAACATCTTGACGAATCTGCTAGAGTTCTAAAAACGAATTTCCAAGGCACCACAGACCAACAAACAGCTGGACCCATCTTCGTTTTGAAGGCAAACGCCTTTTCACCCCTGCACCTTTCACTTCCTTCGGCCTCCCCACACCTTTTTTCAGTCTCACTTCTTCCCACCTTCTTCTTTTCGACCTCATATTCTTCCATATTCGCCATTTTGCCAGATCGAACCATTCTTCCGCCTCTCACAACTGGATCATCATTGTTATTTATAAACTTATAAATATTTGAATACTTATAATACCTCATTGTAATTCAATCAAAATTTTTACCGCTATTATGATGACCACTATTAACTCTCTTATTACCAAAACCTTAACCATTATCGATATAAGCATCATTATCACCACAACAATAATAATTATCACTACTATCATTTTTACACTACCGGAATCCCCATTCTCATTACATTATCGGTTTTAAATCAATTGCTTCACAATATAAGAAACTTTTTCAAAGAATTATTCAAGAAATAGCCAGGTCTCTCATACTTCTAAATTTTCTCTTATCTCTCCATCTCTTATCGATTTTCACTGGCTAGCTCTTCCCTTTCGCTCTTCTTTCAAAACCGGTTTTCATGCATAAGATCTCTCATTCTACTTCATCCTCTTATCTATCTAATTTCTTACTACCTCTTAAGCGTGCTGGTCCTCTACTCGTTCAGCTCTTAATCATCTTTTTTTCTCATTCTTACGCTGAAGCTGCCTTTTCTTTATCTGGTCCACTTCTCTGGAACTCTTTTCCTCTTAATCTTAAACCTTCTCTGTATTCTATTTTTATCAAAAACTTAAAAACCTTTTGCTTCAAAAAGTTCATAGTAGAACGCTTTTGAACGATGCGTAAAAGGCACGATATAAGTATTTCATATTATCATATTATTTTTATATGCAGTTGTTCTTTTACTGACATTCGACCGAACATTTCTTCACCGACATCCCATCAGACTTCCTAGCTGGGATGCTTCAAACTCGTCTGTAACAAAACTTTTTGGAAGATTTGAAAAATTTAATCTTAAATAGTTTATGATTTTAAGATAGTCTCACTCATACTAAAGAACCTGCAAAACATATTCTAGAAAAAGTTCCAGGCGTTATACCCTGAAGGAATCAAAAGATTTTTATTTTTGTTTTAAAGAATATTAAAAAAAGATTCAAAAGAGATCTTAAAATATTCCCATCAAAATATCCTTCAGTTTAATAAAACATCGGAAACACTTGACGTCACAACTGTTGCTATTTTCAGGCACTAACAAATTTACATGTTAATTAAAGATGACTGTGTCAAACGACCAATCAAATCTAATTCAATTAAATATAAAGTTCTATATAATATTCTTTGAAACCAACTTGATACTTTTTTGCACAAATGAATAATTTTCGCAAACGATGAAATAAAAATCGATAAAAACAAAAAAATGACGATTTTTTGTGAGTAGTTGATTTTTTTATATAAATACTTTTCTTATTTATTATGAATATTTCTATAAAACTTTTATAAATACCTTTATAAGCATTTTTCTAATAATTAAAAAATTTTCCAAATCCATTATAATCGTGCTTCCCTTATATTTTTTATTTTTTATATCTTTATTTTGATCGACCTCAACTTAAAATTGTTAAAGACTTTAAAAACCTCCTGGCTCCTTGTTTTGAAATGTTTCAAAGTTTAAGTTATTGATCCTCAAACTTCCTCGCATAAATTCTTCTCTGAAACATCATTGTACAAAAACATACTAGAGCAAAGTTATCAATTAGTTGAACCATTGTGGGAGATATAACTATCTATTTGAAGTTTCATGTTTCAGTATTTGTAGACAACATAATGTAGAAATGCCTCAAAAACATTATAAATCATTGAAAGGTAAATAATTTTGTTAAAAAAGCATTATAAATGGTTAAAAACTAAATAGCTTTCTCAAAGTTATTTTAAACTAACGTAAGTTATGCTCAAAGGACTATACAAGCCTCCATGGAGAGGGATGGTGAAGCACCGGATGAGGTTGAGATGTTCATGTTGCAGCACAGTTGTTTTTGAGGGCTGCAACTTTTGAATTATGTTCAATGAACAGAGCTATGTAATTCATTGGTGTTATATTTCGTTAGCATTATGTTCTCAGTCTCAAATATGTATCATTACCTTCAAAGAAAAACAATTTAACGGCTACTCTGCTATTCGAAATTTCTCATTTATATCAATAATATATTTGACTTTTTATTTATGTAGCTACAAATTGACAAATGAGAGAATTTCGTGCAGCAATAACTCACATCAAACAACTTTTAAAATCCACAAGTTGCCCATGCACTCAGTTCAAAGCTATTTATAATTGCCTCTCAAACTTGAAACAGACACACGATTTCCCACACCTTGGGTACCTCACAACATGGATGCAATCATTCTGGAAAAGGTTCCAACAAACACACCATTAACTCTGCCCACCAGACAAAGAGATGTCTCAACGCCATTCAAACACAGGTCATTTAAATCAGACACAAAGTCAATTAGGTATTCAAGGATTTTACCATGCAACACCACTTCAGACCACCATCTCTCCAAATTGAGGGGTATATTACTCGGTTGAATGACCGGCTCAAGTGACAGATCATATCAGAGTAGGATTGGGGCTTCACACTGACTGCATAATATACCACAATATCTGCATAATATACCTCGATACCTGTATGATACCTGTATGGTACCTGTATGATACTTGTATAATATACCACGATACCTGTATGATACTTGTATAATACACCACGATACCTGCATAATATACCACGATACCTGGATGATACCTACATAATATATCACAATACCTGTATGATACTTGTATAATACACCACGATACCTGCATAATATACCACGATACCTGCATAATATACCACGATACCTGGATGGTACCTACATAATATATCACGATACCTGTATGATACCTGCATAATATACCACGATACCTGCATAATATACCACGATACCTGCATAATATACCACGATACCTGCATAATATACCACGATATCTGCATAATATACCACGATACCTGTATTAAATTAAATGAAAGTTTGAGAACAATGAAATAGGAGATGAAGAGGCAGGCATGTTGAACTCTTCAAGGAGCACAAACATCACTCTAGCAAACTGAGACTACTTCACGTTTTATCGCCCATTTTATTTTTATTTCATTTCTATGTTTCCTAGTTCTGAAAAGCTACTTTTTAAATTTTTATTCCCTCACAGTTTGCACTATATTTTTTATCTGCATGAAGTTTGTACATTTCACTTGATAATGGAAGTAAGAATTACAAAAGCTTCGTGTGATTTAGTTAATAAAATGCCACTTGCCATGTTAACGTGAGTTCATTTTAGTATTTCGTGCTTTGCAGCCAATAAAAGTTTTTGATTTGAATTGTTTTGGTATTAGGGTAATTTAGCTCATCATAATGTAGATATCTGTGAAATATTTATGAATGGTTCTCATATCTTTTATTCCCGTGTCTTGTTATTATGAATTGCAGAGCAATCTCTTACGGCTTTTGTTTATTTTTGTTTTCATTCGATACTTTAACAAATTTTTGTCTAGGGTTTTGAAAATATAAACAACATCAATGAAATAATAAGAATAATAAGAGTAATAACAACAATAATAACAATAATAAATTTTATTAGTTGCAAATAATGGCCAGCTGTCCATTGTAACTTCAGGTATGTGTTATTGTAACCTCCGACTGTTGCCGAATATCAACAAAATAGCATCATAATAAGAAGAATATATTTGTAAAAAAATATCATAAAAAGAAAAGCACAATAACAAGAAAAATATCATAATAGGAAAAATATCATATTTAAAAAGATATCAATAACCATCAGATAAAATCATAAAAAATATGGTTTTAAAAATAATTCATCATGGAAATAATATCATAAAAAAATATCATCATAAGCAAAATATAATATCATAAAAAAATATCATCATAAGCGAATATAATAAACAAAAAAATATCATCAAAAAAAAATAAAATAAAAAGAATAAAAAATTAAATATAATAAATCAAATAGATCAGAAACACAATATAACTTTGAATTTTTCAAATTAAACTTGAAATCCCACAAGGGTGCTCAAAACATCCACATAAACAGAACCATTATCTGGCTGAAGCCCCTCATAAAACTTTGCCTAAAAAGCTTTGCTGATAGCGTTTGAAAGAGTTAAAATTATTGATATGAAGGTTGTCAGAAAAGATGATTCCATAAAAAAATTCAAAATTATATGAAAATATTATTATGACGTATAGCTATAATAATATCATAACATTATGAGAGTGGAATACAAATATGAAATATCATTATAAAAAATTGTTAGAAAAATAAAATTAATTAAATTATTGAAAAATTATGATTGGAAAAATTATGAAATATCATATTAAAATGAGGTGGAAAATGGAAACTGACAAAATTATAATGAAATAAAATTATGACACATAATTTTAAAATAAATATTAAAAACTATAACAAAACAAAGGCATAATCTTTTAGAAACAATTGAAGGCCCTCGAAGATCAAGAGATACTATAGGAAAGAGCTGTTATGGTAAATACCCTTAAACCTATTACAATAAATACCGTTATAAACTTATCATAATAAATACCATTATATGCCTATGACAACAAATACCATTAAAGCTTTCACTATAAAAGGATGCAACATCATAATAGAGTGAATAAACAAATTTGAAACTGGATAAACTATAAAACGTAATAAAAAGCTATTAATCACTTCGAAAAGCAAACATCTACGACAATACATACAACCATATATGTCCTACATATTATCCACTTTGCTTAGCCAGCCAGTGGGAGCTGACCAGGAAATGCATTTTTTTTGAACAATTATTTCAAAATTTGATCTTATTTCTACTTTGGTGTGGATCTCAGTTCCAGCCTTAAACTTTTGCTACAGTTGCAACAGATGCAAAATGGTGCTTGGGTGAAACGGAATCTTATTTAACCATTAATATACTTCATTATGCATTTTTCAACATTATCCTTCAAACAATGGGGTGCTCTCCAACCCACACCAATCTCTGTCTCCATGATTGTCAATGCTCAGCCTTGCTCCACACACTCCTCCATCCTTGAACCATATATAATTATTTTTTTATGAGCTCACCTTAAAAATGACTAAAGTTACCTTTATTTCACATACAGACACTTCACAGCAGAGTGCCAATGGAGGAAACTATCTTGGGCGCCTATGTGTTTGATTTGCTCTCTTGTTATTCGATGCCAAAGATCAGACGTAGGATTCTCATATGATAGTTTCAAACTTTTACAAACTACTTAGTACAAATCGTGCATGTTTGACTAACCAAGCAGTGTGTCCATAACACGACATCTGCAGGCAGGCACTTCCTTTATCGCACCAGACTCTGTTCATCATCTCCTCCAGCATGCTTTCTGCTTTTATAAATGATTATGCTTATTTTGAGATGGAGGTTATCAGAAACACTTGCGCTGTTCTGTGTTGATGTTTTGATCAGTTCTTATAACATAGTTATGAGTTTTAAAGCATAACTTTCAAGTTTTGGTGCACTCTTTGTTTTCAAAAACGTTATAAAAGTGAATCATGAGGCATTTGAAGTCTTCCGCTGCATCAGTTACAAATACAATTTCTTACACCTTGTCATGAAAGGCTTCGTGAAAGTCTTTGGTGGAAAGTACATCTCAATATGTAAAGCACACAAATAATAAGTAGTAAGTAAGATAACATACTGACAGCATTAAAAGGCCAAGGAGACACAAAGCAGATGCAATGGTCTGTTATGCTTCTTACATTCCTCTTAGAGGCATCAAAGTGAGCGTTTTTGCTGTTCGACTCTCAGGTCTGAAAAGCATTTGAGGCCACAAAGACAGCTGGATATGAGCACCAGTGCAAAAACATTCGTATTTTGTTTTTTTTTCATAATGTCATTTTTTTTGTTTTTGTTGTTTTGCACTGAATTGTATAAGATAGCATTGTAGAAGTTAAAAAGTGAATTTGTTGTTATTGTGAAATGTATACAGTGATAGTAGCACCTCTTAACACAAACCGAACTTTCTTGTAAGCGATATAGGAGCTACCATAACAAAGAATATTCAATGTTTAAATGTTAATTGAAGCTTTAAAAAAAATTATTTGAAAATTTAATTTTAATATTTATTGTAATACAAATATAATTACAGTTGTACTTATAATTGTGCTAATAATAATAGTAAAAACAACAACAACAACAACAAAAACAATAACAACAATAATTATTATTATTTTTTTTTTTTTTAATTAATTTTTTATTTTTATAGACATGAATGCAACGAGCATTTGGAAGATTGATATAAAACCTTGATATTTTCAATAAAACAAATGTTATATGTCATCAAAAACTTTCGGATTTCAATTCGGGCAAGTTTTATTCAAAAAAGTTTCAACCTGGATTGTTTCATAACAATTTTTAAGCGTTCACCGTCATGGAAACAATTATAAAATAGCAAATCAATATGTTTTGATGGTTTTTGTGAAGTAATTTCCACATTTCAAAACTTTCACTCTACTCAAAATATAGTGAAAAAATATTATATTTGACTTTATATAAAATAAACTGAGGCTTCCATTTATTTTTTACAAAATTTATACTGCAGACTTCCAAAAATTTAGACATGTCAGCATTTAATATTTTATGGATTTTATAAAATCTCGATAAAATAAAGGTTTTCAGAAAAATAAATTATTGAACAATCAACTCAATTTAATATTTTTCACATGAAAAACAAGAATCGGACAAAAAAAGTTTATTTAAACAAAAAAAACTGAAAATTGAAGTTCAAATTATGATAAAAAGTGAGAAAAACTATGCTTGTTATCATGGCGATACATGTTCACTGTTGATTGTCGTAAAAAATTATTGAAAAAATGCGCTCCATCGTCTTGTTGGCTGATAAAAACAATATTGAATTTTTAGCCAGTACTAACATGTGGAGTTCTTCATGTAGTTGATAATAATAATAATAATAATAATAACAATGATGATGATTTTTTTTAACACAATTTTTTTACTGATAAAAACAACTACATGAAATTCAAAAAGTGAAATCTTATTTATATTCAATATTTCTAAATCTTTATAATTAGTATGTTTATCAAATAGATAATTAAAGATAGTTCTGATTGTTAAGTTTTGTAGTGTTTGAATTTGTTTTATATTAGATTTATAATTACATGCCCAAACAGTGTTACAATAATTAATATGTGGGTAAAAAAGAGAGAAATACAAGTTTAAGAGAGTTTTGGTATTTAGTTTATAAGTCTTTTTTAAGAAATATATTTTACTCTTTAGAATAATAAAAAAAATATAAATAATAATAATAATAATAATAAAAATAATAGTAATAATCAAATCAAATCAACGACGAGTATAATTATAGTGGCATCGACTTCAGGAGTTTCTAGACCACTGAGTATTATGAACTTTGAATGCAATTTAATGTAACGTAAGTTTTCTTAGATATGACAATTTAAAAAAAAATTATGCAATTATAACTAAATAAACAAAACATTTAACTAAGATTATATGAAAAAAAGGTCTGTTGTTTGAAACAAAAGCAACCATAATAATACCTATATAAATGCAATTTAGAAAACTGAGTTGATTTTATGAATGTATAAAAATAATTAAATCTGTGATAATAAACAAAAAATATATATAGATGGAACTTCAAATAAAATATTTTGAGCAATCAAATGTTAATTTTAGACAAAATTTGAACAACTTCATTGTCTTCATCTTTTTTCTTCAATGGGACTTCCACATCATCACAGTTGAAACCAGAAATTGCTTATCTTTTTCTTTATTGTTACATTCTTTGATACTAATTAAATGATAATATTTTTTTTAATCTTTTATAGAATTTCCATCCAAGTTATGCCAGCCTTTACTACCCCCAAAAAACCATCAAGTGTTCATCTTTGTAATTTTTGTTGTTGCATAAAATGAAATTGTTGATGTTCACAATTTATCTCCTTTTTGTAAAGCAAAAAATCCGAAATAATCCCAAAAGAAGTAGTTCTTGTATGTTATTGTACTAAGTTATCGAATTTTGAAAAAAATTGCGAAATTATTTTTAATAATAATATTTTGACATTTTAAACTGAATTATGTGGTTTTTAAGTATAAAAATCGACTATTTGAGTCGCCATTATAACTTCGACAGGCCACCTTCGATTGGCGCCAAAAATAATAATAATAAAGTGGTTTTGGCCTTCCCTCCTTGGCAACAGCTAAGCTAACCTCACCTATTGTCCTTCTTTGATGTTATTTTTGCTTTTGATCCATTCGGTATTATTGTAGTATTATTATTATTATTATTATTATTATTATTATTATTATTATTGTTTTTATTTTAAGTTTTATTGTTATTTTTATTATTTATATTGTTATTATTTCTACTTTTTTTGTTATAGTTATTATTATTTTTATTGTTCCTATTTTTATTGTTATAGTTATTCTTATAGTTGTTTTTTTTGTTTTTATTGTTATAGATAATATTATTATTGTTGTTATTATTGATATACATTTCCTTATGCTCTGCAACCAAGTAATCGATTTTAATGCTGTTCGGGATTGTGAAGCCTGAAACACTAGAAATATCCGGATGAACCAAGAAGTTAAATATTCCTCGTATTAATCCAAGTGTGTTCACCTAGAGCCATCATCGCATAGAACCAGCAATACAACCAGCAATACATAGAGCCAGCAATACATAAGACCAGCAATACATAGGACCAGCAATACATAAAACCAGCAATACAGCTCTAAAATATGCGTATGGCTTCAAACTTCAAAATATGATAGGTACTAATTTTGATGGCAAATCCGCGTGCACACAAACATTAATATATGATAAATATTCAATGCAATATTAAAAACGATAAAATTATGAAACTGTGACAACTAAGCATTGAAACTTCCTCGACTAAAAGTACCATTAACTGTCTCTCCGTCCTATTCAAACTCATTTATTGTATAGTTGTTCGATTTATTTTCCTTTTTAGTGCCTTTTCTTGTTCCATTAAGCTTATTAATAGTATTTTTGGTGCAGCAGAAGTGCGCAAAGGTGACAAAACTTCGTCATAGGGCATCATTAGACTTATAAAGTTACAGTTGAAATATCTGTCAACCTGTTTGTTTAATCAATAACCAAAATATATTTGTTTTTCATCATCAATTTGAAATAATCTATTATTAAAATAATTCAAATTCTATTAAATAATTATTTTATCATTAATGAATAAAAGTCTAATCTTAATTTAATAAATACTTCAAACTAATGAATACTGAACAAATAAACGTTTCACCACTCGGAGGATCATACCCGCAGAAATGCAATCTCAAGCACACTCCAATAATACTTGTGTGAGCTGCATCCATGAATAATAAATCAAAGAGCCGACAACATTAAGTTAATTCTAGTCTTCAACTCCTTCTAATTATAGTCCACTATGCTTTTCTCCATTAATTAATTGATTTCAATGATACCTCTTTGAATATAACAATGTGTTTCTATATAATTAGGTGAATAATTAGTTTATTTAGTTAATTTTAATTATCTTTAATTCTTTTACTATAATGTAAGGTAATTTTTAATTAATTATTTAAAATTAACTCATAATTCGCTTAAGTTTAGAATTGTATGACTGTGCAATAAGGGCGATTCAATATAATTCAGATCAAACCAACCAATTAAATAAGAAAACAATAAAATGAGAATAAAATAAAGATAGATTGATTCAGGCTGTAACAAGCCTTGTTAAAGGCATTTCTGAGACAATAAAGCTGTCAATGTTTGGTCATATCAGTCCAACATTACAACATCAAATTACCATATCACCCAACCACCACAATAATCTCACCGCAACAACACAACGCCACACCACCACAACGCATCACCACACCACACCACCTCACCACACCACCTCACCACACCACATCACTACATTACATCACCACATCACTACACCACATCACCACACCACATCACCACACCACATCACCACACCACATCACCACACCACATCACCACACCACATCACCACATCACATCACTACACCACCACTTCACTATATAACTTCAAAGCTTTTTAAGTTTTAGAAAACGGCTTAATCTAGAACTGAATACAATGAAAAGTTCAAAGGCAGCATACGTCTGTGAACAAACACTCTCTTCACATCCATCACATCCCTAAAAAACACGTTAGTTATGTTACATAACCATCCGTATTATCTATATGAGAATATTTCAAATTAAATTTCATAGTTCTTATCATGCCACTTTATCTCATTTGAAACTGCCCTTCATATCAATATTACCATTCTTATCACACAGTTCTGATATATTGGACTCGATAAGGGACTCAAAGCACGCCTGGAGTGTTCTACTTGAATTAATTTTATTTAAAGATTGATTTTTTCATATCAAAAGTTACGCTGAGTACAATCAAATGATTATTTTGCTCAACCTTAAGATTATTTTCTCCAATATTATCCTTTTAAAAGTGCATGTAACCAATAATTTACAAGTAATATCCCTTATCAGATTGAAAAGTGTTGAGCACTAGGTAACATAACATTTCTCTACGTAACACTAGGTGTAATATAATTTCTTAAAGTAACACTATTTGATGCAATATGCATTATTTCCCCCGATGAACAGTCAGAGTTTTAACTGGGTGGGAGGTGGTTCGTTGGAGTTATGGGGTAAGAATGTTGTTGTGTGGTGGTGATAATGTGTAGAGATGACAGTTTTGCATAGACACGAGCAAAAAAACACATAAATAAAAAAAACATACACAAACAAAAAACACATAAATAAACACACAAACGCAGCTGCATGCCCACTTGTAGCTCAACCCTTGGGAATCTACGCATAAAAAAGACGCAGCTCATTGAAGCATTTTGCATTCAGTTTTTATACATTTCCATTTATTTCCAACCATGCTGAGGTGATATTGGTCAAGTATTGCACCAGATAAAACCTTGGTCAAGATAACGTCAAAGTTACAAAAGTACAAAGGTGCGTTGATGCCTCAGAACACATAAGGGCCACATGAGGAAACATAAAACATTAACATGTGAAATACTTGGAGAATATACAACATGGATAACCCATATACAAAAAGAGCATAACTTATTTAATAACACTATTACATAGGTAAACACACATACGAACAAAAACACACTTTTTCACATATAAACAGAACTACTAAACAATTTAAGCACATCTAAAACACATATACCCATATTAGACTGAAACACGTTTAACACACATAAAATACACATAAACACACACAAAGACCACATTAAAAGTAACTGTGATTCGATAAGAGTCACTTCGAGAACGCCTCTTATAAATATTAGCACTTTATAATTTAAAAATTATTTTAAAATCAAATAGTTTTTTTCCGTAAAACCGACCAAAACATCCCAAAATAGCCTACGTGACACAGCGTGATTCATAGCGTGAATGTTTCATCCACAACCATTCATACTTCTGTGCGTGATT